>JAVLVB010000211.1:1877707-1921921 GCA_032876305.1 Orestias chungarensis | reverse complement strand
GGCGATAAGACCCTCGCTGAAACCGAACCTCCCCATGGTTTTCCAGAGGAAGCCGTGTTCAACGCGGTCAAAAGCCTTTTCTTGATCTAGTGAAATCAAGCCAGTTTGTAAACCCAATGAACCGGAGACCTCCAAAATATCCCGAATAAGGTAGATGTTATCCACCATGGACCTGCTGGGGACGCAATAGGTCTGATCCTGGTGGATGACCTGCTCTATAGCTTTTCCCAGCCTACTGGCAAGGGCCTTGGAGAGGATCTTGTAGTCGGTGCAGAGGAGGGACACAGGGCGCCAGTTCCTAATGTCCTGTAGGTTCCCCTTTTTGGGCAGCAACGTAAGAACTGCCCTGCGACAGGACAAAGGGAGTGAACCAGTGAACAAGCTCTCGTCATAGACCTCGAGCAGGTCTTGGGCCAGAAGGTCCCAGTAGGCCTTGTAAAACTCAACTGTGAGACCGTCAATGCCCGGGGACCTCTGACCCTGCATGCTAAGGAGGGCTGTGTGGAGTTCCTGAAGCCCCGGGGGGCGCTCCAGCTCAACATTGGTCTCCTCTGAGACCTGAGGTAGTTCGTTGCAGAACTCCTCGAACAGTTCCTCGTTCTCCTCGTACTCACTGTGGAACAGAGAACGGTAAAACTCCACAGCCCTCCTCCTGATCTGTCCTGGTTCACTCAGTTGCTGCCCCTTGTCTGACAGCAAGGAGTGGATCAGCTTCCTCTGCCCGTGCTTCCTCTCCAAGCTGAAAAAAAAGCTAGAGGGAGCATCCATCTCTGTGATGTTCTGGATCCGAGATCTGACCAATGCGCCTTGGACTTTATTTTCCAACAGGCTTGCTAAAACTAGCCTTTTAGATTTGACAGCTTAAATGTGCTCTCGTTTTCCTGTGGATCCACTAAGTTGTTCTAACTCCACAATATTCATCTCCAGATCTCTGATAGATCTGGTAACGTCCCGATTGACATTGAGATTGTGCTGCTGACTCAGCAGTTTTATTTGAACTTTCCCAAAGTCCCACCACTGTCTCAGAGAGGTAAAATCAGACTTCCTCTGTCTAAAACCAGTCCAAAAATAACCTAACATCTCTTTAAAACTCTGATCATAAGTTAAAGCTGAGTTAAAATGCCAGTAAACGCTTCTAGGTAAAATATTTCTAATAAAAACACTACCTAAAAGAAACGAGTGATCTGTAAAAGCCACCGGTAAAATCTGGCATGTTTTAAACACGTTAAAATGGTGTTTAAAACAATAAAAACGATCAGCATGAGCTAAAGAGATTCGTTTTTCCTTGATATGGGACCATGTGTACTGCCTGGAGCCTGCATGCATCCTCCTCCATACGTCCACCAGGCCGTGAGACGAGACCATCTGCCGCAGAGCATGTTGGGCCGCCGGATGCGGCTCTGCATGATTACGGTCTAAAAACTCATTTTCTGTACAACTAAAATCCCCACCTATAAAAACATAATCCTCAGACCCACAATCACCCAACTTTTCCCCAAATTTGTCAAAAAAACGCTTTTTCTCTGCATTGGTGATGGGAGCATAAATATTAATAAAAACAATGCTAAAATGATCAAACTTTGCTTTGACTAAAAGACACTTCCCCTGAACGACGTGTTCAACTTCTGTGGAGTTTGGGGTGAAAGCCTTAGAGAACAGGAAGCCCACCCTTGCACTCTTGGAGGTGCCGTGGCTTAAAATGACCTCCCCCCTCCACTCTCTGCCCCAGTCTGTTTCAATTAAAAGATCACTATGAGTCTCTTGTAGGTAAATTACATCAATTCTCTTTTGGTTCAAAGTCTGGTAAATTAAAGCCCGTTTCTCAGGCTCCCTTGCCCCGTTAAGATTCAAAGATACTATTTTAAAAGAATCCATATTGGGTAAGAAGCTAAAAACTATAAAAAAATAATAAAATGCTACTGTACATCATTTAATCAAAATAGTTTTCTTGCTTTGGACATTGTTTTCTTTAATCTAAAAACTTCTGTATCTGTAAAACCTGACACCTCTTTGTTTCTGATATGATATCTTGCTGAGAAATAAAATAATCTTAAATTAGGAAAAAAATTTTTTACTCCTCTCAATCCTTTAGTTTGCTGTAAAAAAGTTCTAAAAGATTCTACCGGGTACCTAGGTTCTCTATTGTTTGTTTGAGACACAGACACCTCACTGGTATCAGAGAACCAGCTGTCAGCGTCGCTGCTGTCTGTCATCTCCTTCCTCTCTGCAGCCATCATGCTGGCCTGCTTACTGGCCTGCTCAACCACCACATTCTTCCTTTTACTTCGCCTTTTAATAGGGGCAGAAGCGTCCAGCTCCATCACCTCCTCTGCCTCACCTGTCTCTCCCTCCACTCCAGCTCCTGAAACCGACTCTGCACTGTTCTTTCCTTCATTTTGTACATGTAACTCCACCTCTCCTTTCCCTCCCATATCTCCACACACTAAATGCTCCTCATCGCCCCTAACCCCCCCCTGCTCTCCCTGCACACCGTCTCTCTCCCTCACTTCACTTTCACCCTCACCACCATTCAGCCCATCACCACACAACACCGTGCTCCCATCCATTCCCTCGCACACGCTCATCACTGGCCCTTCTGCCGCCACCGTGGGTTCCTCCGCGGGCTCCCCCGCAGCAGCCGCAGGGTCTCCCGCAGCAGCCGCGGGTTCCCCCGCAGCGACAGCCTCACCAGGTGGGTCCGCTACCTGCTCAGCAGCAGCGTGCTGCTTCTGCTGAGCTGAACGCGGCCCGCCCCTGTTGGGACACATCTTTATAATGTGACCCTCCTGACCACAACCAAAACACTTCATGCTAGAAGATGTAGCTAAAAGAACATAATCAAAATCCTCTAATCTTAGATGAAACAGCAGGATAAGTTCCTCATCTCAACGGTTTAATATCATGTAAATTTGTCTCCTGTGAGAGACAACGTGTTTAAACAATGGTGATTTGCACCCAGGTGGAACTTTCCTAATTGGTGACACCACCTAACCGTGCCTAGATAACTCTTTAATTAAAAACTCGTCACTAATGAAAGGAGGGACGTTTGACAGCGTTATTTTGGTCGCGGGTAGCGTGACCGGCGACACCTGCAAAAACAAATCACTCACAGAAACGCCCACTTCCACCAAACGTTGTGCCTGTTCAACCTTCTCAACAAACAAAACCACAGATCCATTCATTCGTGCCGCTGATCTAATATTTTCGTGCCCAATCACCTCACCCACAGCCAAACAAACTTGCTCCACACTGCACGGAGAACCAGAACCCACCTTGATTCCGTTCCTCCGCGTCAGCGCGTAGGAACCTAGGGTGCTACCGCCCACCATGGCGTCCGAAGACGCCGACCAAACAGGGAGAACCCCTGTCGGTCACACCCAACAAACAATTCCAAAAAACACCCAACAAACAAATAACAACAATTAAACAACTATTTTCAACACCCAGTGAGACAGTTTTGAAAAAACAGCCAAAAGATAATCGAAAAAACACACTCTCACTTTCTTTTCGCTCTTCCACTCACACTCCTCTCTCAAGCAGAAGAAGAAAAAGACTCCAGTATCAATTAGCAAACACTTTCAAGCACCTAAGTCATGTTTAGCTTGAAGGTTATATAAGAACAATCTATGGAAATGTTGCAGATGGAGCAGGAGACTTGTGGTTACATACAGGCTGAAGACTCTGCCTTGAAGGGCATCTTATGTTGGCCATTGATCAAACCCTGTTGGTCAAAAAGAAATTGGTCAGTGAGGTCCTGAATGGGACGATCTATCTCAACCTATTCAGATGATGGAGAATACGGACTTCAGTTAACTCTTCACCCAAGAAATCTGTTCTTCTTCTAGGAATTACATCATCTGGGGCATAATAGATATCCTGTCTCCTATTGCCTACACTTAGACTGCTTCAGTTTCAGAGTGCATTAGAGAGAGTTAGTTTCATTTGATTACATTATCTGAATAGTTTGTGCTGAATTTAAGCTGTTACTGATCCTTGCAACTAATTAAAAAAGACTATACAATTTTAGAGGACGCGTGGACATACAGTTCATAAATGTATGGGGTTTTAAATGTTGCCTTAAGCCCAAATTTTGTACAACTCCATCCCTAAAGCTCCATTTGACTGATTATCCATGGCTCAGTGTCAAATGCAAGTTGTAAAATTAGAGGAAGAACGGCCGATTACAGGTGTGGTCTCTAAATCCTAGTTTGATGCAAGATTACTCAGCCTGAATAATTAATAGTCTGAGGGGGGATGGGACGTCTGGATGTAGGGCTAAATAGATTTTTCAGATATTCTGTTCAGGGTAAGACAGTAAGTTGAGTGATTGCCATTTTGGAGAGCTGTTTATGAGCTAAACTTCTGGGCCCCATTCAATTGACTACCAAGTTAATTGAATAGGGCTTAGCTCATCAGACAACTAATGTTTTGGTAACCATTAAGTGTTGTTTTACACAGAGGCCAAGCCCAGTTCCTAATAACAGTCCAACACTATAATCCTCTTCTTCCAGAACCATACAAACCCAATCCATTAAGCCCTAAACACAATTCAAAGTGAATTTTGGAGCCCTGTAAGTGCACTGCAATGCAACACAAAAATGCTCTTCAATTTTAAGGTTCTACTTATTCCTGGCTGAGCTCCTGGTCTATCCAATCACTTACACTCACGGACATAATTTTGGGGGGGGGGCAAGGGACATGTCCCCTGCACTTTTTAAAATGTCCGATTTGGTCCCCTGCACTTTTTTCTGTCCAAAAACAATTTTCCACTACACTACATCAAAATTGTCAGCACAAGGACAAAGCAGACCAAACAACCCTCAAGCTGAAACCCACTTCTCTGAGTTTAGACCGCCCACCAACACTTGATTGGCTCTCTGTTGTTTGGATCTCTTGTGTGATTGGCTGTCTCCACCGTCACTCATTAGAAGCTAACGTTACAATCAGCACCATAGAGAGAGAGAGAGTTCAGACACTCCCATTGATGTCTATAGAAAGAAGCATGGAGCTGCTAATAGATCCAAACACCAGCATTTCCAGCATTGGATGTAGTGCATTCTCAGTGTTTTCCGATGTGTTTTCTACAGAAAGTTGATAAAAGTACAACTTTTTTTTGCCGTTGTGAAGCGTTTGCTGGCTGTTCCGTATCGCAGTAATATTTTATATTGACAGTTTTTGTTAATTAAGCATTTTAACTTGCTAACTTTGCCGTTAGCTCGTTACAAGCTTGGCGGGTTTAGACGGGTCCATCTGATTCAGTGTTTTAAAATTTCCATCACAACTTAGATTCTGAACTGAAATAATTTTCTAATTTTGTTTTTTGGCCAGTCACGCCCGCGTGTGCTTCTACCAGCAGCTGCGCCACCTGGTCCGCGTGGAGACATGGGGGCGGCAGCAGTGTGGTGTGCCTTCTGCGCTGCTACCTGCTCCACCTGGCGCTGGAGAATTGCTGCACACGGACGACATTACGGAACAATTGCGGAACACCATGCTGGTCGGGGAGTGTGTGTGTGTGCGTGCGCGCGCATGTGTGCGTGCATGTATATACGTATGTAAATAGTTCTAGTATAGAAATAGTATAGTAGTCATAGTAAATATTAAACGTGGTTCTTTATTTTAAAGCTTGTTTTGCATTTTACTTATTTTACGATAAATTGTTTGGTCATTTATTTTTGCACAATTGAGTTATTTTGTCATGTAAATTGATTTCAACTAGAAACGTTTTCAATTAAAAGAATATTTTAATCAATGAATTATAAATAAAAGTTCTCAGACTACAAGTACAATCAACTAAGTTTTCATGAAAGCAAAAAATATAATAATTATGTCTTCTACAAAAGTTAAACATTCATCCCAGGTCTTCAATCAAAACATATACAGCAACATATTTTCCTTTTTATAATGGGTATTTTTACTTCTGTTAAGGTTTTTGTGCGTTATGAAACACTGGGGCTGTACTCTCATGCTAGGTAAGTAAACTTGTGGGGTAAAGTTTTCGCACCAGAACCCGTTCAAACTGACTTACCAGGCTGAGATGTTTGGACCTATTCGGAGCTACATGAACCACATGACCACCTATCGGCGAGTTCAAAGAGTTAAAAAAATACTCGCCCCCCCACCTTTGAAATCAAAATTTCGTCCATGCTTCCACTTTATACGATACCTGTGAATCATTGGGTAGAAAAGGGATTTAAAAAAAAAAAAACATATTTCATAACGGCGCATTAGATTTCTCCGAGCTCCTCTATTACAAATGTTCATAAAAGCACTTCTCATCCATTGGGGGTTGATTTTATAGACCTGTTTCCATGAAGACAACAGACAAATTTTAAGTCATTTGAATGAGGCAAATGTTTACGGCAATATAGTTCGAATCATAGGAAATGGGCTGGTTTCCAATATTAATTAAGTTTAATCTTTTAAATGTAGTCTAACAAATAATATATTTTACATATTACATATGTTACGTATGATACTTTTAGACTTACAAAATAGGCCCACTCGGAGAGCTTTGGTGTTTCATATGAGTAAACTCATCAGTTGTTACCTTTTTAGACGTTGGCAATTTCGGTTGCTCAAGACCGCAATTGAATTCCTTAAAGTAAAGGCATGTGGGATCACAAAAACTAAATTTATGTGTTATTAGTCGAACAAGAGGAGTTAAATAAATCAGATTTGAATTATGTTGTTAATAATCACAACAAGTCAACCCAGAACTGCCTTGAATCCAGTTTGTTGTTTTTATCTTTCTTTAAACAAAATATGAGTAAATATGTTTGTAAATTAAATGAAGTAACATAAGAATGATTACTCAGGGAAAAATACACAAGAGTGCCTCCAAGCAATGTCATAGGGTAAATGTGCAATCAAGATGAGCAGAAAGAAATCATACTACTTTATCTCTTAAGTATAAATATTTTCCGCTAGCAATACATTTTCAAAGAAATTTAGATTTTTCTTGGGCCAAAAGGGATTTTTTTTTGTTTTGATCAGTCGAAAAGAGGTTCATGTTTTTTTGTATAAATGCTTAATCTTTTTTTTTTTTTTATAAATACATTTTATGTTACACTTTCCTCCTTCCGTCACCCAAAGGTGGAAGGAAGGAGGAACAGAGGACCTTCAGTTTCGCAAAATTAGTCTCTTGGCAACAATCAATCCCACTTCCAGTGGCTGCTGCATTACAGCAGGTATAGTGCCCTGAACTCGAGGGCATCCTAAGATTATAAGTCCTGGTTCAGGTTGTAAGTGAGTCTTGTATGCCTTGGAGTACCAGTCTAAAATTTTAGACCAAAAACCAGTTAGTGAAGGGCAGGACCAAAAAGCATGAGACAGTTTACCTTCAGACATATTACACCTGTCGCATATTGGGGAAGCAGAGGGGTAAATCTTGTGCAGTCTGAGCCTTGAATAGTGTAACAGATGTATGATTTTAAACTGAATTAACTGATGCCTGCTGTTTATTGAACAAGAGCGGATTTTAGAAAGGCACGTGTTCCACAAAGGTTCAGGGATTGTTATCCCCAGCTCGTTTCCCCAGGCCTCCCTGATTTTTGTGGTGTGTGCTACAATGCAGTCACCAAATAGATGTACAATTTTTGTAATAAGATGCCTAGAGTCAGGTGGGCTTCCTAAGATGTCAAAAATTCCATGTTCCAGCGGAGAGTAACAAAGTTCTCAATCTTTGACTTAATGTAATGCCTGACCTACAAATATCGGAAGAAGTGTATGGGGCAGACCGTATTTTTCTTTCAATTGGCTAAATGATGCAAACGTTTTGCCAATATACATGTCCTTAATTGACACCAACCCCTTTTCCCTCCAGCCGTGGTAGGCCTTGTCCTTCCAAGGAGGCAAAAAACTATGGTTAAAGCATAAGGGCGTCTGTGCTGATGTATTTGGTAGTGCAAGGAAACTCCTGATCTGATTTAGAATTCTTACTTCGTGTTTTAACACAAAGCTCAAATTTCGATAGGCTTCCGGTTTTTCAAGGCACGCAAACAGCAAATTTTACTGAAAGATGTAATCAGGCTGAGGAGGAAAGGAACAGATTTTACAGTGTCATGTAAATATAATATCACATCGTCGGGATATAAACTAATAAGTGTTTCAACCCCAACGACTCGAAGGCCTTCAATGTGCGGGTGCTCCCTTATTGCCACAGTAAGTGGCTCCAATGCAATAGCAAAAAGCACTGGTGACAGCGGTCAGCCCTGCTGAACTGAGCGCTACAGGCGAAATGGAGCTGATCCATCATTGTTTGTCAGGACAGAGCACATGGGTCCTTGATATATCCGTTTCACCCAGGAGATGAAAGTCTCACCGAACCCAAATCAACCCAATGATTCAAACATATACGGCCATTCGACCTGGTCAAAGGCTTTAGTATGTGCATTGAGGGCCAGAACAGAAGCATTGATATTTTTATGGTCAAGGTATACAGTATTAAGTAATCGTCTTGACAATCTGCCGGGGATGAACCCTGTTTGATCAGGATGGATAATAAATGCTAAGCATTTATTCAGTATAGTGGCCAGAATTTTTTTTACTATCAGAGATCAGTATATTATTGGCATAATGTGTGTTTGGTTTAGTTGTGTTTCTTCCTGTGTCTCGTCACTCCGCCTTCATTCACAGCTGTCAGCAATAATTCACTCATCTTCTCCACCAATCACACCCCGGTTCCACAGTATTTAAGTCACATGCAATCTTTCACTCACCGCTGGATCGTCTGTTGTAGTTCCCCGTTGCTTCTAGCTTTGCCTTCTCGTCTCTCCACGTTATCCCTCGTTGCCTCTAGCTTTGCCTTCTCGTCTCTCCACGTTATCCCCTGTTGCCTCTAGCTTTACCTTCTCATCTCTCCACGTTATCCATTATTGCCCCTAGCTTTACCTTCTCGTCTCTCTACGTTATCCCTTGTTTCCCCTAGCTTTACCTTCTCGTCTCTCTACGTTATCCCTTGTTGCCTCTAGCTTTGCCTTCTCGTCTCTCCACTTTATCCATTGTTGCCCCTAGCTTTACCTTCTCGTCTCTCCACGTTATCCATTGTTGCCCCTAGCTTACCTTCTCGTCTCTCTACGTTATCCCTGGTTGCCTCTAGCTTTGCCTTCTCGTCTCTCGGTCTTATCCCCTATTGTAACTCCCTGCTTTGTTGCCTTCTCGTGTCCCTGCATCATCTCCCTGTGGTCATTCCGTGTTGTACTTCCTGAGTTCCTCCCCTGATGTCCCTCGCCTCCCGTCTCTTAGTTTCTCGGCCCCTACGTCTCCGGTAAGTCTCTTGCTCTAACTCTTAGTCCTGGCTTTTCACCTCAGTCCCCTTGTCTCATCCCGTTTTCCCTATTTATCTTAGTTCCTTTAGTCCCCGGTTCCCGAGTTCTCCCCTCGTGATTATTAATTTGGTTATTGTTATTCTGTTAGTTTAGTTCCTCCCTTCCCGTGTTCCGTAGCTGTGTTTGTTTATTTTATTAGTGTTATTGTGTTTGTTTTTGTTAGTTCCCACGTCTCGTGTAATTTCGTGTTTGTTGACATTTTGTAGTCCCGCCTCCTCGCTCTTTGGTTTACGTCTCGCGTTGTTCCGTTTTCTGTGATCTGTAGTTCCCTCTATGGTTCCGTCCCATGTTCTGTTCATCTATCATCCTCAACAATAAATTTATATTCATTCAACTCCACCTCTGCTCGAGTCATTAGAACCATTTTCTGACAATTATAGCTCACCTTAGGACAGCAAAGAGGAAAAAAGAAGAAATATGTCGCATGGCTCACTATTCCTTTTCAGTTGCGCTTCCGTTCCACCGCAGGTGAGCCGTCTCAATATTTTGCAGTGCAATTGGCCTAAAGCTAGCAGGATCGGTTTTTATCCCTCCCCTTTTTAAGGAAGATAGAAATGTTAGCCTCGTACAATGTTAAATTTCTGCTAATATACCCATAAATTATTGATATAGCTAAACAAAAAAATGTGCAAACGGGAAAAAAAGCTGTTAGTTTGTATGCTAGGTCACCTTGAACTGGCACAACTATTTCAAGCTGTCAGTGCTGGCAGATCTGCCCATGTGAGTTAATGAGAGAATCTGAATATTAATTCAGTTAAATCTAATTCTTCCCCTTGTCCTTAGAATAACAGACAACAGACCAGACTGTTGTGCGCTTGAGTGTGTTTAACCCAAATGATCCATTCTGCTCTGCAAGAAACAGATCATTTAATCGAGATTCAGATTTCATCTGTATTCTTTCCCAGGATGGAGAGCTGACAGCTGGCCCCTCAATCTAAAAATAGAATTAGTTAATGGGGAGGTCAAAGATAAGTTAATAATAAAAGAACAGTCTTAGCATGTGCATAGTTGTGAACAAGGCTGAGGTAAAAAAAAAGAAAACCATTCATTAAAATATTTTAATGAAACCTTTGCTTACGTTCAAGCAAACTTTGCATAATGTGTTACTGTAACTGCTTAGTTTCTGCCAAGGACAGTTCCTGCTCAAGATGCAGAACCTGCTGAATCGATGCAATTGGAAATTAGAGGAGGTCCGACTTCTTTGTGAACACAGCAAACGGAAAATAGCCGACAAGAAATGCATCATCTATCACCAAAAGCTTTAACATAAAGGTAACAGAATTAAAGACAAAATAGAAAACCTGTCTGCCTCATTATTCTTATAAAAAACATGTGATGATGTGAGAAGATTTTGGCCAATCCAGATTTCTAGATGTTTTCTTGCTTTGTTTGTTTCAAATAATCACAAATTTTAATTGCAGACTAAGATACCATAAGTTATTAAACGATACAGTGTTAAAAAAAAAATTGCATTTATTAGAATATAATCTATCCCAATCAATATAAAAAGTGTCTCCTTTGAATTTATTTTATTAGGGAGGAGATTCCGTGTTGCCATCAGTCTTTCCAGTCTGTCTTCCAGGTCCAGAAGAAGCTTAGCAGGCCTATTCTTACAGAAATGTCCATGAATTTGACATGTGAACAATCACATGTGAATACCATGTATACATGTGGTTTTTAATGTGACACGCATCACTACACGTCCATTACATCTTTATTTAGAACTGAAGATAGAAGATGAAGAAAAACATGAGCATCAGGTTCGTTTCAGATAATTTCTTGTTGCCATGTGGGAGAAACATGAACATGGAACATGAAACAAGTGAGCAAAATATTTGATCACATGTGGAAAATGTTAACCCACATGTGGGAAATGAGATTAATGAGGTCCCCATGGGAATGTAATGTGAATAGAATCAAGAATCAGTTTGTTTATATAGCGTCAATTTACAATTGATGTAATCTCAAGGCACTTTACAAGAAAATCAATTAAAATAATAGATACATCATTACAAATCCGTTTGAAAAAGTTTCCAATCTAAGGTAACCCAGCAGATTGCATCGAGTCTTTGACTTGCAGGATTCACTCCTCTGGAGTCAGCAGACCGAAACAATGGCTTGTGTTGTCTTTGACTTTACAGCAATCCCTCATACTGAGCATGCATGTAGCGACAGTGGAGAGGAAAAACTCCCCTTTAACAGGAAGAAACCTCCAGCAGAACCAGGCTCAGTACAAGCAGCCATCTGCCACGACCGACTGGGGGTTTGAAGAGACAGCAAACTAGAATAGATGCACAGGATACTGAAAAAAAGAGTTCATAGCAGCAGTTGTAGAGCGTCACTTGCAGCATCTCAGCCCATCTTCTCATCAAGAAGCTGTCTCAAACAACAGAACGCAAGCCCAGGTGTGGTTACTATGGAGAGAAGAACACTAAGATAAAACAAAAGGTTAACAAGGTTGAAATAACGGTAACTAAAGCAGATTGGACAATAGTAGCAGTAGAAGAGAGAAATGTGGTTAGATTGTCCTCCAACAGTCTAAGCCAATAGCAGAATAACTATATAAATAACTTAAATAACCTTGTCTTCATGTCTGTCTGTAGAGTGCGACATGAAGAAGGTAGAGTAAACAAAAACCGTCTGTTAAGAGTTCCTCCCCCAACGGGTTTGAGCTGTCTTCTCTACCTCTTCCTAACTATGAGCTTTATCAAAAACGAAGGTTTTAAGCCTAGATTTGAAACTAGACAGGGTGTTTGCCTCACAGCCTAAAGCTGGTAGCTGGTTCCACAGGACAGAAGCTTGGTAACTAAAAGAACTGCCTCCCATTCTGCTTTTAGAGATTCTAGGAACCACCAGTAAACCTGCAATCTTAGAGTGAAGTGCTCTGGGACATAAGGAGTAATCCGATCTCTTATAAATGATGGAGCTTGATTAGTGAGGGCTTTATATGTCAACAGAAGAATCTTAAAATCTTTTCTAAGTTTGACAGTAAGCCAATGAATGGAATCTAAAATAGTTGCGTTTTAAGTTTAATCAGAAGTCTTGCTGCAGCGTTTTGGACCAACTGAAGACTTTCAACTGCATTTTGTAAAATTCCTGCTAATAAACAGTTACAATAGTCCAGCCTTGAAGTAACAAATGCATGGACTATACATGAGTAATGTATTGTATTGAACTGTTAGTCAGCGTTGAACAAGGCAGACTTCATTTCTGCCTATGTAAACCATCTCTCACTGGACATCCTTGCCCTCACAGAAACAACTACACATTCTCTCACACACAACGGCCTGGCAAAAGAGGAGTTGGTACGGGGCTACTGATATCCAACAAATGGAAATATACCCATTTCAGCTCAGGAGCCTCGTACAACTCCTTTGAATACCACACCGCCCTGACGACAGCACCTGTTAAAATGTATGTGGTTGCTGTATATCATCCTCCAGGCCAATTGGGTGACTTCCTAGATGATCTAGACTCCCTGCTCTCCTCCATCCCTGAGCATGACTGTCCTCTGGTTTTCCTTGGTGATATGAAGATGCCACAGATTTCCTCTTGCTAACTCACTCGTTTGATCTCCAGTGGGTAAGCAGCCCCCCAACTCACAGGGCCGGTAAAGTACTTGATCTTGTTTTAAGCAGACACTGCATGACCAACTCACCTAAAGTTCTCTCCTCTACACCGCTCAGACCACTACGTTATTCAGCTTGATGCTTGTCTCCATCAACTACCCACAGCACACTACCCTCTGTCTCCTTTCGAGCCAATCTCTGCAACTTGTCGCCTGCCCACTTCTCTGCACTTGTAACCTCTGTTCTTCCACCCCGTAGCAGCCTCTC
Organism: Orestias chungarensis; assembly: GCA_032876305.1. Taxonomy (NCBI): domain Eukaryota; kingdom Metazoa; phylum Chordata; class Actinopteri; order Cyprinodontiformes; family Cyprinodontidae; genus Orestias; species Orestias chungarensis. The sequence continues at coordinate 1,908,759 of JAVLVB010000211.1, read as the reverse complement.
ATCTCTGGAGGTAAATGATGCCACAGAGTCCCTCTGCTATACACTGAGTTCCAGCTTAGACCGCTTGTTCCCACTGATCAGACCCGCAAGACCCATGCAGTCACACTCATGGATGACTGACTCCCTTAGAACAATGCGCACAAACATCAGAGCTGCGTATAGAAGATGGCACAAATCAAAGGACCCATCTGATCTGTCGAACTTCCAAATGCTGCTCTCATCCTTCTCCGCAAGCGTCACCACTGCAAAGAAGGAGTTCTATCAGGACAAGATCCACAGCGCTACCGACACGGAGACTTGAAGGTAGGAAATAGCTTCGGGGTGTCTCCTAGCATATTGCAGGTAAATTGCGGCGTAGTTCAATGTTAAACCCTCTTTTTGTAAGTCGCTTTGGATAAAAGCGTCTGCTTAATGCATAAATGTAAATGTAACTGTATTTTTGTATCATCAACAAATTTTGTTGCAAATAGGTAGCATATCAGTAAGTTGTTTGCAACAGTTCTATTTATCACTGGTTTGTAAACTGTCTGAAAAATGCAATTTTACCAAATTATAAACACCAGCCCTGTTCAGGGGAGAGAACCATATTTTTCGTATGGTACAAAGTTGGTTTAATAGTTGTTTCTTTCCTTTAACTATTTTAATTATACCTATAATGTGATGAACCACTATAGCCAAAAAATAAATGAGTGCATGTGTTCAAGTTTGAGCATGATTGTTTGAAAGTTAAATCAAAATCTGCCTCCTGTAACACACTTCAAAACTAAGTCTCAAAACTCTGCACGCACATACAATTCTCCACATGCTGTCATTTATAAGGTGCAGCTGCCACACTCCTGTCCAAGCACTGACATTTTGCCTAATAACTTTTATTCTCTGTGAAAAGAACTTGCATTACATCAAAGTCTATTTTTCTCCCATGCTGACAGTACCTTCATGTTAAAATGACAGAAGCTTTCTAATTATTCGAACATGTCTATTTCATCATGAAAGAAATGCTTTATTTTAATAATAATAAAACTTTTTTTATGATATACACATAAAAAGCCAACCACAGACAATGTTGTTACCATGTTAGCAAGAAGGCGCTTGCAAATTTGCCTTTGAGAATATTTGAAACTTATCATAGGTTCAACCTAAAAACCTTGAAGATTCATTATATAAAATGTTAATTACAGTTCTGAAACAGAGCTTTGTGAAAACAACACGTCATTTGAAACCATCCAATTGTGATGGGAATTTTTAGCAAAGTTTTAAAATGTCACAAAAAATAGTGTTAATGCAAATTAGGTGTATTTCTGTGCAAGCAGAAGTAGAAGAAAAAGTTAGCTACATCAGAACTTATTCACCAAATGTGTTACAATCTCCTTTTTCATACAAAACCAAAAAACACTTCAAATGAGCTTCTTTGCTAAATTATTTACAATTTTTCTTTTTCCATGAATTATTTTCAAATGTTTGAAATGGAAAGCATGACAATTTAACAGCCACATGTTTTTCTTTTCTTATTCCTCAGCCAGCCCAATAGATTTTTTGATATGTTTTGGCTAATGATCATGTAGGGGGATCCAGTTCTGCTTCATCTTTAATTGTTTTTACATATGGTTTCACCACGGTTTTTCTTTTAAACCCTCAGGTATGGAGTACATTTCATGATAGATGTTTTGAGGGTGACCCGGTAAGATCTTGCTGTGGCAAAACATCTCCAAACAACAAGCTCAACAAACAGGGTAATGATGCTCTTTTTTTACAAGAATATGTGATTTTTAGTTCCCTTAAATGGGGATAAAGAAATCTAGACTTCCTAATTCGCATTTGTTCCATTCAATTTCATTGAAAAAAGCTTTTTTTATTAACGTTTTGCAGTAAATTGGGTTGAAAACAATAAAACAGTCTTTACTGAAGAGTAAACAGGTTAAGGTGTGTATATAGTTTGACAATGTCGTCCCTTTCAAGAAAGAAGTTATTTTTTCATTATTTGGAGCTGCATACTTTAAAGCAGTTTTTTTTTAAATTCTAATATAATAATATATTCTTATATTTAAAAACATTTCACAAGAAAGCTAGAAATGCATATTATGCAACATTAAGACCATGAACAAACACAAACGCAGGTTTAACTTCGGTACTTTGGCCGGAATCACAAAGTCCTATATTTAAACATCAACTGACTGTCTTGTGACTAGATTTTAATTAGATTCTGCACCCCCATATTCAGGTTATTATTCTTCGATTTATTAAGAAAGTGGGACAGTGTGTCAGGTTCACTTTTAGTTTCAGGTATCCATCCTATGAGGAAGGGTGAGCTTAGCAATTTAGCATTGTGGAAGAATAAATATTGTGTTTGTGTAGGAGTTGTACAAATGCTAGCATTAGTAAAAGCTGTGTGCATTTGAGACATACTTGACATTAGGTGATTCTCATGTAAACACATTTACCAAGAATCAATAAACTAGCTTCCAGCTTTAGTCCGTGAGGCAGACAGCCTGTTTAGTTTAAAAGCTAGGCTTAAAACTTTTCTGTTTGATAAAGCTTATAGTTAGGAAGAGGTAGAGAAGACAGCCTAAGTTGGGGTAAAAACTCAGTCTAGACAGATGGTTCTACTTTGTTCTACCTTCTTCATGTCTAACTCTACTTTAGGCTATTTCTATAATTATGTTGCTGCAGGCTTAGGCTGCTGGAGGACAATCTGACCAATTCTCACTCTGATACTTTATTTCTTTTTCCAACCTGCTTAAATTGCAATTATTTTAACCTTGTTAACCTTTTGTTTTTTCTTGGTGTTCTTCTCTCCATAGCAGCTACACCTGGTCTGGCGTTCTAATAGCTGAGACAGCTTCTTGGATAAGAACATGGGCTCAGATGCTGCCAGCAATGTTCTAAGACTACTGCTATAAACTCGCTTTTGTTTCAGTATCCTCTGGATCTTTTATTAGTCTTCTGTGTCTTCAAACCCCCAGTTGGTCGTCGCAGACGGCTGCTTGTACTGAGCCAGGTTTTGCTGGAGGTTTCTTCCTGTTAAATGGGTTTTTTTCTCTCCACTGTTGCTACAGTACATGCATGCTCAGTATGAGGCCATTGCTGTAAAGTCAATGACAACACAAGCCATTGTTTTGATCTGCAGATTCTGGAGGAGTGAATGCTGCAGGTGAATGACTTGATGCAATCTGCTGGGTTTCCTTAGATTTGAAACTTTTAAAAATAATATGTAATGATGTATCTATGATTTGAACGGATTTTCTTGTAAAGTGCCTTGAGACAACATCTGTTGTAAATTGCCGTTATATAAATAAACTGATTCTTGATATCTAGGACAGCGTTACTTATCAGGCGATCAACCTTGTGTGCTACAGAGTTAAATGCATTGGAAGCAATGCTAGAATGATGCTTTCCAATTACATCATGTCTTCCTGCACTATATGAATAAGACAGATAGCCAATAATGAAACACTGGTGTATTGCTCAGTGTTTTAGTTTTATAGAGAACTCAGCCGCATTCAGCCGAGAGCAGGGCGTCAAGAATGCCAGTATTTCATTCAGACTACAAAAATAGACTCCTACAAATAATGCTACTCTCTGCAGCAATTGTTACCTTTATTTTGGTTAAAAAAAACAGACACAAAAGAGATGTATTGTTTGAAAATACATGCTAAGTAAAACATGTCTCAGAGATGCCTTTTAAACATAATCATATTTGATAAGATGCATGTCTTTATAGTCCACATTACCTGTTAGATGATGTTTAGTATTGATAAATCCCTAGTTTCCCGCTGACCTAATCCAAATCCTATCCATAAGTGGTTAATTTTAAAAAACTTGCTCTCTAAGGAAAACGCCTTGAGGTTTGTTTTATAGTACAGGAAATGAGATAACATCTGACCTTAGGGCCCTGGATTGATCTGCGGTAAAAGGCCCATCTATGGCGAGCTCAAATTTGACTGAGTAAGGCCTGGGCATTGTCAGTATCATATTTTCTAAATGACATTGCTGTACTCTACATAAATACTTGTTCTATTGCCGTTTTGTTTTATTATTTTAGCATCCCATCGACTGATATTTAAAGCCTGTGAGTGGCTCGCCTATCGGCATGCACCAAATAGGAACTCAGTCATAGATTTTAGAGGGATATCAGGTTAGTCTTCAATCGTTCTCCTTCTCTATGCAACAAGAATTTCATAAGTCCAGATCATGTAATGTCAATACATGACTATAGATTGCTAAAGTTATTTCCATAAACCATCAGCAAGACCAATTACTCATATTGTATTATTAAACCTGGCATGCAGTGCAAACCACAAAGTAAGTATGTCAAAAAAAAAACTATGTGTCAAACCCAGGCGCATTTTGGGAGTATTTCAGAGCTAAGCCAGGGGAATGCAACTCTCCAACAAATCAAATGAGTTGGCCATTAATTACTGCCTCTGCTCGTTGCCTGCGATCGGGAGATTTCACTTGTAAACTTCCCCTCATTGGGATTTAGAGAGCAGGCCCTTGTGTGTTTTGAAAGACAAGCGAGGAGAAAGCTGAATGTTATTTTAATTGGTGTGTTTGTGGTTCCTGCTGCACGCTTATCGCCAGCTGCAAATGAGTTCCACGGTGCAACTCGAGGACAAAGGGCTTGACACGCTGATATGTGCACGCAGCCATGATCAGTTATTGGGTGAGGAGCGTCTGAGTGCTGCTGTGAAAGCTAATGACTGGCTGACGGTACGCCAAAGGGATAATACACTTTTAATGATTCCTAGGTTCACTGCCACATGTTTATTACAGGATTTATTTTTGCCCTTTTGCGTAGTACTAATCGCATCTCAATAATTCTTTCTTTCACCGAAGGTAAACTGGGAAGCTAAAGCACATGGCATTATGAAATCCTTATTGTTACAATGCCTTGCAAAATTCAACACCAATCCTTCTGTTTCAGCACAACCACAAACCAATCTGAATTTTATGAAATTTAATGGGCTGCACCAACACAAAGTAAGGCATAATCAGGAAATAAAATAATAAAATACATGGTTTTGATTTTTGGATATACTTCTAAAGTATATTTGTATTCAGCCCACCTGATTAAACATGGTGTAGCCTCTATTAAGAACATATTCAGGCTCTGCATTTCTATCAGCTTTTTCACATTGAAAATACTAAAATTTATGTTTTATCTGTTTTCAAAACAGCTTGAGCTTGACATATATGAATAAATAATAAAAAGAATGACAACAACCTGTTGGTCTACCACATAATCCCTAAAGACACTTGTTTTATGGTTTAAGAGTAAAGAAATTGACCATAGTTCAACAGGTATGAATACTTTTGCCACTGTTCCTCCTTCAGCAAGGAATGTGTTGTAGGTTCTACACAGTATTCCGTTTGTTCTCTGTGGGTCATTGTGATTCAGGTGAACACTCAAAATCCAGACTTTGTCTTTGACGAGCAGAACAACAGAGCCCACTTCAAACCTTTACACCGTCCAGTGCCTGGAAGCCATTCTGTTTTTATCTATTCTGTTTCCTAAAGCAGGTACTGGGAGGTACAAGTGGTTGTAGAGTCAAAAGAGAAACCATTGGGATTTCCGGAATGCAGATGCCTTCCATCATTTTTAAAGATGTTCCAAGTATTCTAATCTGTAATCACAGGACATATTGTTTGTGCTTTCTCTGTCAGTAGGAAGCGGCTGTACAGCATGCATTCAAGTGTTGATTGCTTTTTTTTTTTATCTGAGACGATGTGTGTGAGAACACACAGAGCATGAAACTAATAAGAGCAAGGTCAAAGAGAGTACATTAAAATCAAAAGCAGGTCAGTTTCCCCATATATTTTGTTAATGCTGGTCTTTTATTAAAGACAGGCTGGAGTGTCTTCTATTAGATACGGCTCTTTCGGTCTACTGCTTATGTGCTGCTTTTTTTTTTCTTTTACACTCGTATTAGTTGAAATACTTCAATGACATAAAGGGCAATTATAAAACGGAAGTACAGGGCCAAAAATCTTGGTGTGTTAATGCTGATTTGATAGGTTGAGGGACAAATCTTTCATTTAGATAAATTATTTCTGTGGTTCTGATCACCTATGTTGCATCAAAGGTGTTATATTAAACATAATACATTCCATTTAAAATCACTTTTCAGAACATTCAAGGGCACTGTACAAAACCTTAAAAACAACAACAGGAACAATAACGCAACAAACCATCAGCAGCATCATAGTGAGAACTCAGATTTAAAAACAGAGTAACAAAAGCCCAAATTCATTTATTTTGCTGATAAACTGTATAAATTGGCAGTGTAGGGGGCTATCTTCATGCTACGCTATAAATTGTGATATTTCCTTGTAAAGTTGGTTAATTTGGAAATTGTTGCCCAAAACCATATTAGTGTTTCTGTCATGGGTTGAACAGAGGCTACTGAAGTAAAGTTTTCCTGAATGGTACTGACCCACTATGACATATGGTCAGTGGCCCCAGCTGATAAGACTCAAGCTTGCTCGGCTCCACAAAGCATCCATTTACCTCTGGTATTGAGGAGGGTAAAAAAAAGTCACCTCGAAAGACCAAGCCCTGTTTAACACCCTTCACTCACTCTTGGTTGAGCCCCCAAGTCTTTCTGGCACTTCCCAATTTGATAAAAAGGTTCTATATGTGGCTGGGGGTGGGGCAATGCTTTTAAATGGGAGTTTATTAAACTTTAAGGTAAAGAAGGGAGTTACGGAAATCAGGTGGCAAATAATTCCACACTTGGGTTAAGCAAAGTTAATTAGCTTCCCAGGGTGTAGAAAAGGACAGATGGGATGGAGAGATGTTTGTAGCCGGAAGACTTGTAAAAGCCAAGAAACTGGGACAGGTAAGGTGGGGCAAGGGGGTGAATAGCCTTGAAAAGTAGTAAAGTGTAGTTTAAATTGAATTCCGGAGTATATGGGAATTCAGTATAGATGTTGTAAGATGGTTTTGATGCAATGGTTGGGGAATCGTATCAAACTTCTAACCATGCAAATTGCTTCTACAAACACTCTTTAAGAAATGCTTTGTCTGTGGATCTCGGTAAATTTGTAAAGTACTTTATCAAGTCCACAGGACCCCAAAGCACTTTCCACTACATTCAGTCATTTATTCGCTGATGGTGGCAGCTAATATGCTGTAGCCCAGGTTGCTACTATTTTGCCCAAGGAGGAGTTGCACAACAACTGAAATGGAAAAACTGGGGTTTCAGACTACAGACCCTAGGGTTATGTTAAGAACTCCAACCTCCCCAACCACCATCCCGCCAATTGCCATCATATCATTGTATTATGAAGTGCAAGTTATTGGGAATGGCAAAGGGGGGGTCAGTGGCTGCTGTGGCTGCCAGAGTTCTTCAATAGAGATATACCTCCAAACTTTATATGGTTATCAGATTGGCTAAAAAACAGCTGCGATCAATCCTTCCATCAACTGGTGCAAATCAAAGCATTGGACAGAGAGGTGTAATGCATTCTCTTTTCTAACTGTACTCTGGTCTTGGGTAACACGGCTATAGATATGTCTACAAATCTTTAGGTTTGCCACCAAAACTGTCTCCTTTCAAGGTAGACTTTACCTCACAGGCAGCACAAACAATATTGATCAGTGAAGCTTTTGCTTTTTGTAAAATCTTTAAACGCTTGCTACAGCAGCTCAAAACATTGTGAGCGCATGCTGTTTAAGTTTAGTAGCAGACGATCCCTTCCCCCCTGCCACTATCCGTACATCACACACTCATAATATTATCTGCATGCTGGCAATATCTGAAGCATCTAAATGTATCTTCTCCATCCTTAGCTTTTATTTTATTAGCCTTGTTCACACGGCTTGCAGATCAACAGAGTGAAATATTTCATCATATAACACCCAGCGTAACACAGAATCTACAGTTATAGTTAAGCTGTGAAATACTGCGCCTCATGTTGGTATGCGAGCTGACATCATTCACCTGTGCAGCAGTGAGGAGGCAGCAGAGGCCACTTTGCAGTAACTGCCACTCTGCCTCTGTATGCCGCCCTGCTCTGATAATTGCGCCTTGCATTGCAATCAGTCTGGCCCCAGATCCCATCTGCCAGTGACACAAGTTGTTTTTCAGGGCGCTTCTTGGGGCAGAGAAGGGCTGTAAATACTGTAATGTTTCTACCCTCTTGAGAGCACTGAAGCGTCGCCATATTTTCTCTTGCAATCTTAGAGCATCGCAACATCACTTTTCACTCAGAGAGACCAACCCAGTGTCTGGCTTTTGTTGCTTTACTGTTCTTTTATTGTGCAACAGGTTATTCAATGGTGATTTACCTTCTCTCGAGTAAAATTGCATTGACGTGTTTCGCTGCATTTCAATATAGGATGTCAGGGAGGCATGGTGGCTTTTTCTCCATTCTCGCTAAAGCTTTGTAAAAAAAAAAAAAATAGGCACCCAGGTGCTGCTTTCACTGCCCCGTCTGCTCCTCTGGTTGTAGCCTACTCTCATCACAGCCTTTTAGGAGGGGGAGAGATGTTAATGCTCTGTCAGGTCTGACTGGTATTACCTTAGCTGCAGGATGTTAAAAAGGGTGCAGAGTTTCAGCCCTGCTGAGCGACCCAGGACCAGGAAGGTGATCAGCTGTGAACCACTTCTTTCTGCAGAAATATTGATTTCTCTTCAGTACAATTTGCAAGACATCAGCCTTTTTCTGCATAAATTGAACCAGAATTTGGTTTTGGCTGATGAAGTTGGCATACTGTTTAAAGGTCTTTTGACATACAGTCTTTGCAAAAGGATTCACGTGTCTACTGGTTTTGCTGTATCTACAGACAGAAAATCTAGACCATTCCTCTTGGAACACCAGTCACATTAGACAGACTCTCTGTGTAAACAACTTCATAGTCTTGCCACACACTTGAATATGCTTTCACCTCGACCAATGGTCTACAACCTGGAGCTACAATGGTTCTTAACAGCTTCAGCCAAAAACTACATTTAAACTCTTACATTAAATGTTTTTCCATAATAGACTGTCTTTAAAATGATCTAAACTTACTTTTATTAAGTCACCGTGATGGACCGGTCAATCACGAGAGGTGTGCCGGTCGATCGTATGGCATTAAAGGAAGTAGATGACTGCATTCATCCTTCCATTTATTTTTTTAGCACGCAAACACATGCTAACTTCGCGTTAGCCGACTTAGCAGACTACGGCGTCACGTGGCGAGTCTCCCAGAAGCAACCACAGACGTCGCAGTTTGTGGATTGATTTTGAAGTTGTTTATCAACTTCATGTAAAGTTTTAATGTTTATCCGGCAAGAAGCAAAAAGTGGCATAATCCATATTTTTTTTGAAGGGCCAAAAATTTTGGAACTGGGACCTTCACACTGGCATCAAAAAAAAAGTCTTATTTAGGTTGAATAATAGCAAAATAATCAGACTTGGCTTGCATTTTCCTGTTGTGAGAACGTGATTTTTCTGTACTAATTAGGTGACTTTTTAACAGAAATGGTGGGCAATGTTCCAAAGCAATCAATTCAACATGTTTACTATCGCGACTGTAATGTTCAATAAAATGCTGCAAAACCAAATGACAAGGAATGTGTTCAATGCATTTCTAAAGCTAACAGAAATCTTTTAAGACTTATAATTCCACAAAGTAAACAACACTGCACTAAGTCCCAAATACCAAAGCATGTGTTTGCAGACTGCAGGAGGATAATGAATGTCAAAGCAGCAGAACAAACAGAGTTTGGCTCTGCTCGAGGCCTGACATAGCTACAGTTCACAAGCAGGCTTCACTGCTCCGCCAATGTTTCGGTGGAAGCACATTACAGCAGACTGCACTGCAAAAAGCTGCCTACGTCTACTGCAGTCCTCTAATGAGGTTGGGGACTGTCAACAGGCTTTCCTGGTGCTTCCTCAGCCAACCAGGGAGCTTGCTCCCATCTCACAGTCTACTCCCTCTGGGCCTGCCACACACTTTACACTGGCTGCACCGATTAATCAAATAAGGCCTTCTGCTGCTCTCTTTTGCATTTTTTCCCCAGATTACAGTCCTTGATAAGTGGTTCTGACACTGTGATAATTGTAACTCTATTAGCATTATTAGCAAGGGTAAACTGGAGTGGTGATTGTTCTCCCATGCTGTAATTAAACAGTTGAAGCAGCAGCGCTCCAGTGACATTATGGACACATGTCAGCGTGTCAGCACACAAGATGTTCTCTGCAACGCAGATCTGTCCTTCTGTGACAATACGTGTCAAGGAACTAAAGAATGTTCTTCACTACAGTGAACCCTCAAAGACGGGATATTTTAAGACTACAATGGGAAATGAAAATGGATTCAAATGTACAAATGAATGTAATTTTGTTTTATTATTACTGTTAATCAAGTCCCATTAAGGTACAGGAAGGGGACAAAATTATAAAGTACCAAGTGAAATGTCATTTATTATTGTAAAAAAAATAATGTTTTTAAGTGTAGTCTAAACACTGCTGTTTTAAAAAATGTGACATTTTTAAGCATCTCATAACTGATTCATGGTTCAATTGCTCATTGATCTGATTCATTTTTTTCTTAGTTTTTCACTCAAATTGCCAGTGTGTACAATTTGGGTTCAAATTGATGATTTGTTTAAGTATATCATTTTTAAAGTATGTTTATAACAATCAGTTTATAACAATGTATGCAATATTTCCTATCGATTGATTTTCTGGCCAATTGATTGATCAAAATGAATGTTGAACATTGCTAGCATGAGCACACCGAAGCAAAAAAATATCAGATACATTTTAAACCAGCCAAGAGTTTATAGAATTAATTTTCTTTGTAAACTAATAATTACTATAAAATAAAAACTGTATTTGTGGTTGAAGAAAATAGATCTGTGATTTGGGCACTTTTCATATCATCTAGTTCCTCTTAATAAATTGACATCAGTTATTATGATGTTACGTTATAATGTCAAACTGTAAGATTAATGTAACTGGATAGTTTAACAGTGTATGAAAGATACTCTAGTGATCAAGATTAGTTTAAATAAAAACTGAGCCATCTCAGCGAGCTCATGCAGATCAAAACCATTCTGGCTTGCCTCCTTTATCCTGTTGCTACCTAAGCTTGTAATCATAGATAAGCGAAGTAAAGTATATCGATCAGGTGAAGATGAAGAATTTCATGACCAAGAGCTTAAGATACTTGCCTTCTTTCAGTTGGGAGTAAAACACATCCCTGACCTGGAAAAGGTATTCAACCATTTTACATCTCAAGAGCATTGGTCTTGGAGTTGAAGGTATTGACCCTAATCCCAGCCCCATCACACTAGACTGTAAAGAACTCCTGAAAAAAAACAGGTGCAAAAAAAAAAACTTTGTGAGAAAAAATTTATTAATTAAAAGAAATACAACAAACACAAAGACTATTGAAGAAAAATAAATCATATAGGTCTGTTTCTGTATAAACCCTTAGGCACCAATTAAGTAGCAACCTGTTCAAATTTTCTCTTGATTTCAACACTTAAGTTACAAAAACATTATGTGTTATTTACCATTCACCACAGATTTTACAATCCACCTCCAAGCCACACAAGCTGTTTTCTATTAGACCAAACAAACGTATGCTCTAACTTACAGGTTGCCTGGAGCCGACTTGAGTCAGACTCCTGAAGCTTTAATTACATACCTTTTTTGTTGTTTTCACAATTAATGAGTGTTATTCAAGCCAGTTGATTTCTTTAGCAACTGTTCCTTCCAAAAAGGACATAATGAACACATAAAGAAAACAAACTCTGGTTTATTTGCTATAGTTAACAGAAACTGTCATAAATATTATATTTACCCATTGATAGTGAATATTTTTCTTACCCCAAGACTAGTTGATATGAACTAAGCTAGGCAAAAAATTATGAAGCCGGCTTCGTGTTATGTTGACAGTTGATAAAGTTTAACATGGTTCCATGGAGTAATTAGAATCAAATTTGTTGTGCTTTAATATGCTTTGAGGCTTTTCTTCTCCTCATTTTAGAATGACAGCGTGCAGGAAAGGGTTGTTTGGAGCCATTAACTTCACGTAGTCAATCTGCGGTTTCAAATCAAGCGCACCTTTTCACGGTGCATGCAGTCATAGATCATGAGTCTCTACATTACAGTTTCCTGTTTTGGATACTTAAGTTTAACTCGGCTCTATCTCATCACCCCTGGAAATCGTCTCGTGATGCAGTAAATAAAATAGGAAATATCTACTCTGTCATAAGAGGGATCCATTCTAAGTTCAAATATTATTCAACAAATGAAAATGGAAAAGGAAACGAAGAAGCTTTCAGTAGACCAACAATAACATGGAGCCACAGGTGCTTTCAAATGAATCATTAGAATATCACAGAAAATTTAATTTATTTCAGAAATTTAGTTTAAAAAGTGAAAGTGCCATATTTCATAGATTTACCATGCTTCATACCGTTGGATGATGGGGGTGTGGTCAGAGGGCCTCATGGGTCTCATAACGTTTCATTCAAAATGGATACAAAACAATCTTCCATTCTTTGAATTACAATCTACAAAGCTCAGAGGAACTGTTTTATTGATGATTTTACTGAACAACTTTCAATTGTATGCACTAATTTTGACTGTCTGGTCATAACAGGGGACCTGAATGTGCACATGGATGCAGCCCAAGGTAAACAATGTAAAGAACTCACTGCTGTCCTTGAGATGTTTGGTCTAACTCAGCACGTGAACAAGCCTACCACAACAGAGGACACACTCTAGATGTGCTTATCTCAAAGGGTGTTGTTATTTTAAATGTCGATGTTGTGGATGTCGCTTTGTCTGATCATTTTTGTGTTTTCTTTTACCTTTCTGTTACACTCAAGCCAACAGCTGGCCCTACAGATACTCAAGGAAGACTTATTGATAATAACACAGGGATTCAGTTTTTGAAAATGATTAGGTTTGAAAATGCTCCCTGTTCTAATGTTGATGATATATTAAACTCTTACACATCAAGTGTCTTGAAGGTTATGGATGCCATTGCTCCTGTCAAGGTTAAAATGGTTAAAAGTACACAAAAGGCACCATGGTGAAAAGAGGTCTTGGTCAGGACACAGAAAAGGGAGTGCCGGAGAGCCGAACGGAAATGGCGTAAGTAAAAGCTCCAGGTTAATTTTGAAATCTACAAAGAATGGTTGTGTGTGTTCAAGCAGACTCTGCGTAGAACCAGAGAGAGCTATTTTTCAGAAATCATCAAAAACTGCAGAAACAACTCTCGTGTCCTGTTTGCTACAGTGAGCAGATTAACAAACCTCCCAGTCTCGCTCCCCTTGGAACTGATTTCTACATCTAAATGTCAGGAGTTTGCAGTATTCTTTAATGACAAAGTTCAAGGCATTAAAAATGCAATTGTTTCCACAACTGACATAGCTCCTCTATCCCCAGTTAGACATATGGAGCTGACACAGTTCACACCTGTCTGCGATACAATAGTTGAACTGATCATCTGCAGCCTGAGTCCATCTACTTGCAGCCTGGATGAGTTACCCACAAGATTCCTAAAGTCTGTGCTGAGCAGTTTGCTGCCACAACTCGCTCAGTTAGTCAATATCTCGTATCAGACTGGAATATTCAAAAAGGCCTTGAAAACTGCTGTTATTAAGCCTCTCCTAAAGAAGAGCAGTCTGTATGCCACAGTACTGAACAACTACCGGCCCATATCAAACCTGCCATTCTTAGGGAAAGTGCTGGAAAAAGTTGTATACCAACAGCTGAGTGACTTTCTCCTGTCTAACAATGTGTTTGATGCTTTCCAGTCAGGCTTTAGGCTCCACCACAGCACTGAGACAGCTCTGATTAAGGTGACAAACGACATCCGCCTAAACTCAGATGCAGGCAAAGTCTCTGTCCTAGTTCTGCTGGACCTGACCGCCGCCTTTGATACAGTTGACCATGTGATTTTATTACAGAGGTTAAAAGAGTGGGTGGGAATCACGGTTATGGCTCTAAACTGGTTCAAGTCCTACCTTGCGTCTCCGACCGAATGGGTGTGACCTGTGGGGTTCCGCAGGGGTCGATCCTGGGACCCCTTTTATTCAATCTGTACATGCTTCCATTGGGCCAGCTAATACGCAACCATGATGTGTCCTACCACAACTATGCTGATGACACTCAGATCTACGTGTTGCTGACAGCAGGAGAACATGGGTCTGTTGATTTATTGTGTCACTGTAATGAACAGATCAGTCTGTGGATGCAGAACAACTTCCTCCAGTTAAACTCAGACAAAACTGAAATCATTGTCTGTGGCCCACAGAAACAAAGAGAAAGTGTAATCAGTTACCTTCTGACGCTCTCTCTGCAACCTAAACATCAGCTCAAAAATCTTGGGGTAATACTCGATTCTGACCTGAATTTCAACAGCCCCATTAAATCAGTAAGATCAGCAGTCTTTTACCATCTTAAAAACATTGCCAGAATCAGAGGAATAGTCTCTAAACCAGACATAGAAAGACTTATCCATGCTTTTATCTCTAGCAGGTTAGACTACTGCTCACTGGGCTTTCTAAAAGGGCCTTAAGACAGCTTCAGAAAATCCAGAATGCTGCTGCTCGAGTTCTGACCAAATCCAGGAAATATGACCACATTAGTCCAGTGCTCAAGTCTCTGCACTGGCTTCCTGTCATTCAAAGAATAGACTTTAAAACAGCCTTGCTTGTGTACAAATCTCTTCAGGGTTTAGCCCCAAAGTACATATCTGATATGTTAGAGCCATATGAACCAGCCAGGACTCTGAGAACCTCAGGTAGTGGCCTCCTGCTGATGCCCAGAGTCAGGACCAAACAAGGGGAGGCTTCATTCAAATGTTATGCTCCTAAAATCTGGAACAGTCTTTCTGAAGAGGTGAGACAGGTTTCAACTCTGCCGTTGTTTAAATCCAGGCTGAAAACAGCCTTATTTAACTGTGCATATAGCAACTGAGATTATTATTATTTTAGTTTTATTTTTATTTTATTTATTTTAAATTAAAAGTTGATTTTATTGTTTCATTATCTGCTGTTTTTTTTCTATGTAAAGCACTTTGAATTGTCTTTTCCATGAAAATGTGCTATACAAATAAACTTGGTTTACAGTAGTTCCTTTTCCCAAGTATTTGTGTAATGGAAAATTAAACCAAAACATACATACAAAACATTTCTGTCTCAAAGATTATGACAGTTCTAAAACTTTGACACAGAAAGTGAGGCTATGTTAAAACAGCAGGTAAAAGCAACCCATGTCATTGTTTTTAATCTAAACGGGCCGATCCCCAAAATAGCCGGAAAAAATAGCTTTGTGCCACTTCCTTAATTGTCACTAATTCTGATATATAAACTACAGCTAGTTTTCAAACTGTGTGCATTTATCGGATTTTGACGTAATTAACATGAGACATGCATCATATTGCTGCATCAGAAGGAGATAATGTGGTAAATCTAGACGTAAACATGGCCAAAGGAAGCATTGCCGACTTTAGCTTTGTTTTTTCTGCTGTTATGATCCTGTGACGATACGCTCGGTTCCCATTGTTACTTAACAGATACACTTATGTCACACAGAAGCATAATGTTTAGCACGTTTGGGTTTTTGGCCCTTTGTGCAAAATTTCTAGACAATTTTATAAGGCCTGTTTTTTTTTCCCCGTTTTCTACCTAGTTAGCATATTTTCAAAACTTCAAAAGTTAACTTTATCCTTTAACATTATTTCTACATGTAGATCTGGGAGCCAGTGCTGATACTGGAGGTAACCTTTAACCTGAGACTGTAGAAAACATAATTTTTTCAGTTTGCTTAAATATGTTAATGGGTAAATGTGTTTTTGAGCATATCAGGTGGACCATAACTCTCTTTAATTTAAGATAAGTGCTGCTTTACTGGGTGTTTGTTCATTTAATTTTTTTTTTGATAATTAATGTATAAAAATCTAAAAATGTTAAGTAATGAGAAACACAGGGCTGTGTGGTCTAAACTGAACTTTTTTTTTCATGTATGTGTGAATTCTCCCCAGGGACTCCGTTTTTTCCCCCGCTGTCTAAAAAACACGCATGTTAGGTTAATTGGCCGCTTTAAATTGTCCCGAAGTGTCAGTTTGTGCCCGCAAAGCTGTCTGTCCTGAGTGTTACTGGGCAAGTCACCAGGCTCTTCATCATTTCGCATGCAAACAATTTGATTCCCTGCATCTAGTAACTTCCAGGTACTGGTGTGATTGAAGAGGCAATGCGGATTGGAATAGCTTTTCAGGCAAAATATAAAATATCACTGAGGCAAAATGAGCTTTGATGATGAAGGCGCTGTGCCAACGACTTCTCCAGCAAGTGCTGGATGTCTAACAATGTGGAAATGTGGAGACACAGAGGGTGAGTGGAGCTCTGTCTTTGGTTGCATTTTGGCAGCTGGAGAGAGCGGAGCATCACAGTCTCTGAAGGCTGATCTGGTGGCAGCATGTTGCTTCATCTCCGCACAGCTACATATTGTAAAAAAAGAAATTAAAAAAAGCCACTTTTAATTCATTTTTTATGCTGTCGTCGTCAGCAGACCTGTGCACTTCTTAGTTGACAACCTCTGCCAGCATCTGGAAAAGTGGTCAAAAATGTGAAAGGGCGTGAATTGTACCATTCGACTTTTCCTCCCCAGAGCGGCGGATGCCAAATTGAGGGGTGGGGTGTATAGACTGGCAGCAGATGGTGTGGAGTGTGAGATTAGACCAGGCATTGACACATGGCAGGAGGCTGAGCTGGTGTGAAGCCACTGTGGATGAGAGCGGAGTTCAGAGATCTGCTCTATGGGACTTGGCATTGGATGCGTTTGCATCATCAGCTCCGTTTTAAACTGTATTTTTCCTCAACTTCAGAGAAAACGTGTTAAATACAATTTTTCTTGAAATAATAAAAAAAAAAATAACTCCACAGAGACTACTGAATGGCTTTTATGCTTCACTTTTCCCGCTGGACATATATATTACATAATTAATGATTAAGTTATCACCGGCCAGGGCTACTTTGCAAATGGCTGTATTTGAGAAATGGTCTTCTTTATGTTATTAAAAAAAACAGGATAGTAGTGCTGTCAGAGTTTATTAATAACAAACCCAGCCCATAATTCTTCAAGAAATACGATGTGCTTTATATCTTCAGGGGCACATTGGAACAACTCCATTTTCACTGGTCCAATTAAGAACAAGATGGTGGCTCAAGGGCATAAATAAGGCTTTTTGATTCATCTCCCCGGTGCTAAATCATGAGCCTTTTGACCCTGAGTAATACCCACAGCTGACACAATACAAAAGGAACTTTAATTACATAGCTGTGAGAAATCAAGTTGGGCATCTCACAGGGACAAGACCTC
Organism: Orestias chungarensis; assembly: GCA_032876305.1. Classification (NCBI taxonomy): domain Eukaryota; kingdom Metazoa; phylum Chordata; class Actinopteri; order Cyprinodontiformes; family Cyprinodontidae; genus Orestias; species Orestias chungarensis. Next base: position 1,891,428 of record JAVLVB010000211.1, on the reverse strand, counting down.
AAAGCCAAGAAAAATAATGAAAAGAATTTTTGATTTCAAACAATTAAAATAGTTGTTTTCTACCTTCAAAATTGAAACAATACTGAAAAAATGGAATTATATAAAATCGGATGCAGAAAGAGAACAGACTTTGCAAAGGTGGCTTTATAGTTTAAGGTTTGCTTTCATTTAAATATGTAGCAATCATTATGGCCAGAAGAGGGCGACACAGACTACAGAAACAAAACAATGGATGTTTTACTTTTTTTATAACAAAACAATGGATGTTTTACTTTTTTTAAACTGTAATTTGTAATTTCCAACAGAGGGAGCTAGAGGATCATAGGAAAATCCTTCATTATGTGAATCACAGCTATGCCTATAGACAAATTAGATAGATAGATAGATAGATAGATAGATAGATAGATAGATAGATAGATAGATAGATAGATAGATAGATAGATAGATAGATAGATAGATAGATAGATAGATAGATAGATAGATAGATAGATAGATAGATAGATAGATAGATAGATAGATAGATAGATAGATAGATAGATAGATAGATATGACCTGGATCTTTTAAGACGTATTTCATATTTTATAACCACCTAGTTTTTTTCCATGTGTAACTCTTCTGTTTTCTTTTCCACAAACATGAGATTTTGTGGAGCGGCTTTCAACAGATATTTTCACCAGAGCAATAGAACTCTGCTGTAAATGACGCCACAAACATCTCCCTGACTTCATTGTTATTAAAACTTTATTTATTTTTTGTTATTATAATTTGTTCACATCTTTTTAGCTCTTTCTTTAACTTATAAACCCTTCACAGATGTTCTGTATCCATCCTAAGATTGAAATACACACAGGTGAACACCTTTCAGTGAGGGACATCTGATACATTCTAGAGGTGGTTAGAGTACCAGGAAATTGTACTCAAGTTAGTGTAGCCCTTACTTTAGTACGTTTTTACTCAAGTAAAAGCAAAAGAAGGGGATCCCATAGGTTAGAAAAGTAACAGTAGACAGTATTTTGTCAAAATCCATCCTAATTACTTATGTCATGAGATGGAGAAATTCTAGCATTTTAAAGTAAAACAACTAATATAACTAAATAACATGATTTTAACAAGAAAACATGATCTTGTCAAACTATGATTAGTGTTTATTGATTTACGTTACTCACAGTGAGTACTGTATCCAGGATTTGTAATCAAGTAAGAGTGGCAATACTTCATACTAATATTATTCAAGTTGAAGTCAAATTTACAGAGCAGTAAAACTAGTCCTTCACAGGGCCGGTCATAGAAATGGTTACATAAGGGAGCAGGCAAAAATGTGAAGGGGGAATCTTCATCCATACACATTATGGTGATGATGGAAAGATATCAAATAAAGGTGTTCATAAAACAAGATTCAGTAGATTTACAACAACTGTTGTCTTAAGGCACTTTAAAAGAAAATCATTTTGATCCAATCATAGATACATGATAAATAAATCAGTTTAAAAAGTTTCCGATCTTAGAAAACCCAGCAGATTCCATCGAGTCATTGACTTGTACCATTCAAAACCCCAGGATTTAACGATATCTTTTGTTGCATTGTTGATTTTAGAGCAATCCCCCATACTAAGCATTCATGCTGCAACAGTGAAGAAGAAAACGCGCCTTCAACAGGAGGAAACCTTCAGCAGAACCTGACTCAGTTCAAGTGGCTGTCTGTTGCGACCGACTGGAGGTTTGAAGAGACAGAAGACACAGATGGTTGCAGAGGAAACTGGAAAAAAGAAGAGTTAATAGCAGCAGATGTTCTCCTTCAAGAAGATGTCTCAGCTAACAGAACACCAGAACAGGTGTAGCTTCTATGGAGAGAAGAACACTACGTGAAAGCAGAAAGTTAACATTTGAAGTAACTGCAACTATAGCAGATTAGGCAATAGAAGAAGAAAGTATCAGAGTGAGAAGTGGTCAGATTGTCCTCCAGTAGCATAAATACATTTCAAAATCTTTACTGTATGATGAAGCAACATGCCATCAGATAAACTAATATGTTGTATTTTTGTATATTTGAATTCTCTCTTTAATGGTCTTCTGAGCTGAATAGCTCATTTTCTCTTTATGTGAAGAGGGGACAGATATGTGTTTCTACTTTTTTTGCTGCTTCTCATTCATTCCTTGAAGTTTTTTATATATTTGATTCATATTTTTTATTGAGGGAATGACAGAAATAAAATAAAAATTTAATGAAATGAAATAAGCTATGTCCAGTTTTACAAAAACCCTCGCTCTTTGCCTGGCCTCTACGGTGTCCACCTGAAGCAAAGCCCCTACTGGTTTACTTCTTCAGGTCACTGAGACACAAAAACCCCTGATCAATGTAAGGTAGTGAACAGAAAATAATAAATCATGATAAATAGGAAAATTAATAAAATCAAAAATACTTTATCAGCCTGGACAGAAGAAATTACATGTATCTTGTTGAATGATCATTGTATTTTAAATGTAACACCAGCCTAAAAGTAAACTACACTTCAGTTGTAGTGTACAAGCAACACAACTTTAATAGCACGCAAGAGACACGTCTATATCACAGACTTCCAGGTCACTCATGGCGCTGCGTTACATATCCCACTAAGCATCATGGGACAGTAAAAACACAAAGTCTACTACCTTTAACCGCTACAATACTCCCCCTCAGATGGTTAGCTGTACCAGCAACCGAAAGCGCCAATATAAAATAAACCACCCCCTGTAAATAGAACATAACCCTTTAACTAAAACTAAAACGTGGAACATGTTAATAGAACATAACATAACCCATTACAGATTAACTCCAAATTCCTTAAACCTTGTTGGGAGCTGCCGTCGTCGACGGTTGGCTGGCGGATAACTCACCACGAATAACCTGTGGTGTCGGAGAAGCCACCGGTGGAGAAACAGTCTCTGTACTTACGCCTGCAGGGCTGCCTGGCTGATATGGGGCAAGGCGGTCACGGTGAAGGACCACCAGTCAGCCCCTCTTTTTCAGCTTATCTGTCCGGTAAGCCCACGGGATGACAGGCATGTGCAGGTCCCAATCTTGCTGCCGTTTCTCCACCAGAATGGCAAGCTGGATGGATAGGGTCTGGTTGAAACGTTCAACCAACCCATCACTCTGAGGGTGAATTGTTGTGGTTCGTTTCTTCTTAATGCCAAGCTGCTGGTAGACCTCACCGAACACCTCCGCCTCAAAGACCCGAACTTGATCACTGTGCAGTTCTTCGGGAGCACCAAACCAGCAGAACATGTCACTCTCCAATCTTTAAGCTGTGGAGGCAGCACTCTGATCAGGGATGGGATATGCCTTGGTGAAATAGTCCATGGCAAACCAGGATGTAGGGGTTCCCCCTTTCTGTCACGCCATGCCATCTGTAGTTTCCTCCACCACCTGGGTGCACTTAGGATGCTGTGGGTTGTTGCTGGCAACTTGTGTGACCACTTTCTGGGGATCCACCGCACTGAGCTCTTCCACCTGCTGACACTGATGTCAGTCAATTGTTATTGCACATGGCTGGCGGGACAGGGCATCAGCATTACCGTGAAGACGGCCAGCCCGGTGGATGATCTGGGTTAGCCGACCTTCTGGCTCTTTGAAATTCAGCAGCCATGTCTGGGATGCTTGGTCAGTGCGGAGGAGAAATGTTCTCCCATAGAGGTAGTGGCGGGATGTCGAACCCCCTGAACAACGGCCAACAGCTCATGCAAAGTTACACAGTGGTTCCTTTCTGGTCGGCTGAGGGTGTAAAGCTGTAATAAGCAACAACCCGTTCTCCATTCTCCCCCCCTTGAGAGAGGACGGCCCAAATGCCTCGAACACTGGCATCAGTGTCCACAATAAAGGGCTGGTTTGGGTTAGGGTACTGCAATATAAACATCTCAGCTATGAGCTTTGTATTTCCCGGGTTTGGTAACCTACCAATTCAAGATTAAAAAAGAGATTAAAAAATCCAAAATGTTTTGTGTTAATTTTTTTCTGATCAAAATCGTTAAAGCCAGAATTGAGTATGTTTTTATTTTCCCTTGCAAGGTTGCCTAGTGGTTTATATTTGATGTAATATATTTTAGCAGATTACATAAAGACAATCAGTTGTTACTGAGTTACTTAAGCAGGAGGGGAAAAAAGAAAGAATCTCAAGTTTATATCATTATAAAATATGAAGTTATTATGTCATTTACAGATGGTAATAAGTTTACAAACAATAATAAAAGACATAATAATAAATTTATTATAAACATGTGTACAACATAAGCAATAAAATAAAGCAGCTGTTGTTTTCTGATGTTTCTAAATGTATTTAACAGGAAATAACAATTTAATTATTCAGTTGGTTTTTAGAAACCGCTAGAGGGGGATTCAGATCAGCACTCCAGCTTCGTTGCTCTGCACATATTGCAGCAGCTAATATTCATTTACAACCATATGTGACCTAAGATGGTTTTGTGTTAGTAAAATGCACATTTAAAGAAATGATCATTTGATTGGCTCTTTGATTGTCGACTGACACTAAAGTTTTGATTGCTTTCTAGAGTCAAAAGTCCATCATTAGTGTCTGTTGAAAATGCTCCAGTGAGGAGAGTTTTCAGGAAAGAAGTGTTGTTATTTTGGGGTTTTGTTGCTGAAAACTGTTGGATGTTCCAAACAAAGTAACCTTTAATCTAACTTAGTTAATTTGTAAATCACACAATCAATAAAGTTACCAAGTTACCTTTGACAGGATTCATTCGTTGTCAGACAACTTTTTTAAAGTAACTGTACCAACACTGCTCTACTAAAACAGTAAGAGTTGGACAATTTTTAAACTACAATCATTCTTCCTGAAAACAGAGCAGGAAATGGGGAAAATGCATGGAAATGTCAAAAAGATGTGTGCATAATGCTAACATTCATATGTAAAATTCTAATATTCCTATGCAAGTCTGATCAATTGTGTGGAATAGGATTGTTTTTATGTGAGTATAAAATCTAAAAGCAGTGAGTGCAAAAACGTATTTTTTCAAAAAAGTTTCTTTGCATATTTATTTGTAAAATCCAAACAAAATACAGTAAATGTTTTAGGTCCTAATGTGTGAAAAAAAGGAAAAAAGGTCACGCTCCTGTTTTAACTAGAACATTACCAAGCGAAATAACGATCTGCTGCTCCATATAATTATGGCTTTCCAAGTCAGTCATGAAATGAGTAAAATGGCCAAAGGCAGGCAATTGATCATAGTCAGAGATTTCCTTTCCAGAGATCAGCCTGGAAAGTTGTGTGTAACCCCATAAACGACACAAATGACAAAAATAATGAGTAAAAAAGGATGCTATCCCAGGAGAGGCAGCTGTCTGGTAGCTCACTGTGCTTAATTGGGAGTTTGCAGCAGGGATCAGACGTCGGTCAAAGCCACAGGTTTAATGTAGAATGTGGTGGGATTGATGGATAGAAGAATTTTGTTGAAAAGGTGATGCAGCTGTGTTTTTGGTTGTGTGTACGAAAGCTGCTTATAACTTCAGAGCTGCATTTAAATTAGATGGAGACCGACAATGCATTTAATCTAATAGGCTGTTGACTTAAGGTGAAACACACGCTTTCTACAAAAAAAAAAATGCAAATCTTGCTGTTTACCAGTTAAATGACTATTGAAAAAAATCTATAAACATTTCTGAAAAACTGCTCCATGTCAGATTTTCTGATGTTTTACAGTGTCTACAGTAGAAAACCTTTGGGAGATTGCATACATTTGAGTCTGATGTTTAGGCTGTTTTTTTGTTTTGTTTTTTGGCTGTGAAACCGAATACTTTTCTTGTATTTAAATAAAGATGATTGATTTCAACCACTTGCTGCTCAATATTAGCTACACTGACTATTAAAACATGTAGCATTTAGCCAGTCACATGGCAGGGAATGCATTTTGGTATCCAAACAGGGTAAAGTGGCTTAAACCTAAAACCAAGCATCAGAAAGTCAAAGAAAGAGGATTTAAATGACTAAGATCTTGGCATTGTTTACCAAACAGACTGGTTGCCTTATTTTTTGAGACCTACTGAAATTTGCTGAGGTTTTCAAATGACACCAATTCTAGGGTTTGTATTGTTTGATTGTCTTAACTCTTTTGTCCTTTTTGGCCCTCCTTGCGCCTGAGGGCCTAACTGTGGTTCTTAAAATAATGTGATGCATGTCTTTGTTTGGTGCTACCTTTTTTGCAGACCATCTCCATCATATTATTATTGTTTTATTATTATTATTATTATTATTTTACCCATGTTCTACTTTAAACAGAATATCACATTATGTTACGATGCATACACAAACTCAAACCAGTGTTCTAAACAAAACCGTGAGCTCCCTGTTTCTCTTGTTGTTTCACTGCTTGTGTCTTGTTGGGTCAGGCCGGGACGCAGTGGGATCTGGTGAGACAGGAAATTCAGATGATCAATGTGCTACAATGGCTACAATGGAGTTATACTATCAGGAAACAAACTATCCAACAAATGTTCCAACCTGTCCCTGTGATATTGCACCTAATAGACTTGTCGGTGAACACAGATTGCACTCACAACCTTAACTAAAAGCTGTCCAGCAGATGTCATTCAAATCTGATACAAAAAGTTGTGTGTCATTCTAAGTGACATGTTTCAAAATAATTCACCAGTCTCATGGAATACTCCGACGTACTGCTAGCAAGGGTTTTTCATTCATTTCAACATTTTTGTTTTAGGTGCATTTTATAGCCAAAGCTAAGTGGCTAAATGTGCCGTTTAAACGATGACTGACAGAGAAGTGAATATGGTGTTAATCGGGTAACAGCAGTTTTAACATATACGTAATGGCTCTTTTCCACTCAAGCCTTGCAGCACGGCTTGACTCAGTTGAACTCCACTCGTCGTTTCAGGTGGTTTTCCATTACAATTTGGAGTTGGAAAATTAGTGTGACCCAAATGCAACAAGGGTCCTTGGAAGTTATGTTTAAAATTCTGATCAGTCTGTCGTTATCCTTAAAAACTCCAAACACACACAGTAGTGAGGCAAACAGAGACTCCACCCCCTGCACGCGGCAATTTCCACCTGACTTCACGCTCTTGGAACCCCAGCGACGAATGGTAAATGGCCTTTACTCGTGAAGGGTGTTATCAAGTCCAGAGAACCCCAAAGCGCTTCACACTACATTCAGTCACTGAGGGTGACAGGATGCTACACTGTAACCATAGCTGCCCTGGGGCAGTCCGGCAGACGAGACGCTGCCTTGCACGATGACACAACAACCAATAAAGATGAAGCCAAGGTTCCTACCGCAACTGATTACGGCACGAACTCCTACTGTACCGTCTGAGCCAACGTCTCCCAGGTTGTACAAAAGCTGCTTTACAACTGTTAATGGCAAGCTTCTTGTGTAAAGCAGCCAACTGCAGGCTAGCTATCATAGCAGACAGCTGAAATAATGTACCAGCTAATATCAAAAGAATGGAAAAGGGAATATTTTTCTCTGCAACAAAAACTTCAAAACCCCAACTAAAGTAAATGGTTGTTCATTCTAAATGTTTAATATAATCTATGTATAACATTGAAAATGACAAAGAAAAGTTTAAATATCCGACTTATACCTCTGGTGACCAAAAAACTATATTAGTTGCTGCTTTTATGTTGTTGTTGTTTTTTTAAAACGGTATAGTATCATTGTTGTAAATATCAATGGTATTTAAAAATTGACAGAAGGTTAGCATACTGGGAGAGTTTGCTACAACCTCAACCCCTTTTTTTTAATCTATGGGAATATGGAGAAAAGTTGTTTATCTAGTAATTATTCACAATTAATATTTTCAGGACCAATGCTTCAGACACATAATCATTTTGTTCACTCAAGAGTGAAACACAAGAACATAAAAACAGTTAAAGTGGGGATCTTCTAAGCAAGCATGAGAGGTGGAAGAGGTGCTGGGGAGGGCTGACTTCATCAGAGCTTCATGCGAGCACAAAGAGGCGAGACAGAAACTCGATTACTGGGAAATGAAAGTCTGTTGTCGTGTGAGTCTGACAGTGTGTACGTGCGGGCGGAGGGGCATGACTCCAACGTGATACCATCAAAGTCCCCCTTTATTTTGCTTGATGAGGAAGCGATGTCGCATCCCCTGCGCTGCCAGGGGGGATGCTGATGTCATCTGGCTGTCAGACACAATGATGGGAAGCCTCCTCACTCGCTGACTGCGTACAAGTAAATGAATGAATTGGTGAATGGACTCTGCTGGCGGATCCATCAGATCTCACAGTGAAACTGGCCAAGGCGCTGATACTGGACGGGGCATTAGCATTTTGCCAGTCTCGCCGACTGATGCGTCTCGCCTGTGATGAATCTGTGTTGCATTACGCTGGTTGCCGCTGGAAATTCAGAGCACCATCGTGAGACAGTCTTCGCTGCATCTGGGCGTTAGTTTAGGGATGGTGTTCTCCCCTCGTGCTCCACCCTTGATCCTCTGAGACACAAAAGAAACTGCGAGACAGAAAAGGAAACAACTTCTTCGGGGTATTGTTAGAGGCTGATGCAAATCATTGCAGATTTACTCTGCGTGCGAGTGTGTCTTCCCAGAACTTTGTTCCACTGGCAGATTTTTTACGGGGTCTCTTTTATTGCCATCACCAGCCTTTAGCCTCTATTCCACCACCTAAGGAAGTGGTTACAGACACATGTGGTCTTCCCAGATTATACCTCTTTTGAGAATAGCAATAGACACAAAAGGGAGGATTCAAACGTAGCCTTAAATCTTGGGATTTCATGCTGACGGCAGGTCACAGATGCACGGATTGTAAACTGACCGCTCCCCGTTGGATCGCACACCCATAAAATGCTTCTAGAAGTAACGCTTGCCGGGGGAAAAAAAAAAATACAAACCTTGACTACACACTGCCGCCAGACAGCAGTTAATGAGATGCGGGCAGATTACTAATTGACTTTGTGGAATGCACGTTTCATACATCGCCATGGTAACTAAACCAGCCATAGCTTTTCATACTCACAGAGGATATAAAACCCCTTCTTTTAGTTTTTCATATCTCCATTCATTCCACCTCTTTTGTTTCTTGTCTGAATAAAACATTTTCCTTCCCGTAATCATCCCAATCCGTTAACTGCTAATGTTATTAAAGAAATAATGAGGTTTGATCAATGCACGACATGATTAAACAGATTCTATCTGCTTGAAGAGTAAGTAATAATGGCTCTGATGTACAAGGCAGGACTTAGAGAGAAAAGCACTGTGGGTAGAGGCCATTAAAGGAGATACTGTGCAGGGAGGAGGAAGTGTCTGGATCCCCCGCTGACACCAACATGGCCCCGTTCTGTTCTCTGTCAGAGTGACATAAACCATTCCTGAGTCAGTGCTGGCTGCCTCCCGACGGCCAGCCTGTGAATCCCTCTGCATTGCTGACACACTGACCCTTCCTCCTCCCCCCCTACACTCTTCTTTCACAGATCACATCATGTATCCTAATAAGATGGGTAACTGGATCCAGAATGTCTCCTCCTGGCAAATAAGACAAAAGGGAAAAAGCAACATGTTGTTAATTGCACATTAACGTGAAGCAAACACAATGATCTGCAAACCAACTTGTTTTTTGGTAAGCAGAGTAATTTATAACCTGCATATCGTTTCCTCCACTAACGGTTTATGTTGTAAACTGGAGTCTTTTATGGTCCTATAATATTTCAAACAGACTGTCAGTTTAGAGTTTCTCAAAGTATCCAGACTCTATTGGTTTATGAAACAACTGTTTATATTTGAATCTGTCTGTGGATTGTCCCGTTGCATTTTTTAGGTACAATAGATTAATAAGAGCTAAAACCTTGCTGCAGCTTTCATGTTTTAGTGGATTTCAGTGCTTGATATGAGACAGACCCATTATCACACTGGATTCTGTTCTCGCATTGTGAAACTGATACTGTTGTGCATATTGTTGCACACTTAGCAGACTCTTTTATCTGAAGTGCCTTAGATGTCAAGAACAAATTAATGCTGTCGAGGTTTTTAGTTTTTGACCCAAGAACATTTGGACATTTGGACATCAAACATTGCTCAAAATGTGCATGAGATTTGGATAAAAAATATAAATGGGTTTCATTAATAAGTCCTAAAGGAACAAACCCTGACTACAATGTTCTTACAGAATTTTCAAGTTTACAGGTAAAAACTTTAAATATATGTTCTTATAATACTTAATATTTGATATTCTGGGAATGAGAAAAAGGTTGCAATATCTTGCTAAAATCGAAGGGTTGCCGAGTTAAATGTACCTCAGTGATTTAACTTAACCTTTTTGACTGAGCAACTTTTGCTGTCACTTCAGTAAGATTTAACTTTGAGTATCAAAACTTGGATTCAGGTTGAGTCATCACTAAGCATAAGAATATCTGATGGACACTGCATTTTGTTGGATTTTATTTATATTGCATGATGAGGGAGGTACATTTTGAAGAAGGCAAGTAGAAAGCACACTTTACCAAACGGAGTTTTCATCTGCGTAAAGAAGAAGATATCTGTTTTTCTGTTTTTGCAAAAAAAGGAATGCAACAACAATTAGATAAATGCAACCTTCATTTGGAATCACAAGGGAGGATAATTGTATGTTCAAGCATGGGGGTGGAAGCATGACGCTTTGGGTGTATCTATCACCAAATGGGCACATAGAACCTAATGAAATTTAAACGCACCATGAAAAATAAGACTTATCAAGATTCCTAACCAAAAATTCAGTGAGTGGGTATAGAAACTTGTTAGCAAAGTAGGGCTGGTCCTTATTGAGTCGGTGTAAAGGAGTTCTGTTACAATGATGGCAAAGAGGTCTGCCACCCTAAAGGTCATAGAAACCACTGCAGATGTGGAAAATGCTTGCCAGTTCTTGTCTTGGATTCTTTTAAAGTTAATAAATGCTTTTCTATCAATTATTTTGAGGCTTGTGAATAGAGTTATGTGTCAAATTTTAATTGAGACAATGTATTTGCAAGTTATTTCTATGGCTGCTGTGCTGGAATGTCATTTGCGACTCGGGGTGCTCCACTTTAATTCATTCAGCCCCCTGCTGAACCTTTAGTAGCCATCAGACCAAAAGTGAGCCAGAATCTCTATTTGTCTTACAGTAGCTAAGTAAATCCCACTGCTAGCTAAATGTTTCTTGTCAGTCTTTAAAAGGTCACGATAAAACAGATTGGGCTTGTCATGTTCCGTGTAATATGTGATTTGAAGCCTGCTTCAAACAAAGGAAGTACAAAAGGTGGCGCAAATCGTATATTTAATCACACCAAATCATTAGCTTTTGCTTTCTTTTATCATCTGACCAAACCATAAGTAAGGGGTGTTAACTTGTGATTTATCACCCTGCCTATGTTAACTTGTGATTTATCACCCTGCCTAATACATCAGACGTTAATGAGAACGTGAGAAGACAAAGAAGCAAATGAGAGGGATACTGTTATTGATTGCTGGTGTGTTTCTCTTTAAGGGTCTAAGACTTGACTAGATGGGGTTCTGGGTGTAAACGTATCGATTGGTCGGTGGGGCCCCCTCTAAAGCCACTTTGTTGGTTATTACCAAACCTCTCACTCCCCTGTGGGCAGAGTTTGCCCCTACGACCAAGCAAGCTGTGCCCCCCCCCCCCCCCCTCTCCAATGGCTCCCTGGGAAACTTAATTGAAACAGACAAAATAACACCCCTGTTATCCCGTGGGCCCGATTCTATTAGTGTCTTATGCGCTTCGCCTTAGAGGGGGGTTGCAGCCGCAAGCCAGGGGTAACATGTTTGGAACGTCCATATCTTCAGATCTCCTACGGGAATGATTGCACTGCCTGCGGGCCTACTTTAGGTACAGCAGAGATGCTTCCCCACTGTAAGACATCTTCCTTATCAGGGTCCAGATTATGTTTATCCACAAAATTACTTCACTCAGTAATGAATTCACATCCAAACACATGCCGTAGAAAGAGCCGAGCTCCCACTTGTCTTTTAAGAGACGTCCACCTTTTTGGCTTAGTACGAGTGGACAGGCTATGATTTGCATGATCACACAGCCATTGCGCCCAACCACTGAGGAATGTAATTATCTAATGGGAAATTCTTTCAGCAGCAGGTCCTGGACAGTCTTCATTTGCCGCTGTGGTTCACGTCCATCACAGCTTTTTTACAGGATCCGTGTGTTAAACGTTTGCTTGCTTTGACTAATGCACCATGTATTAATTATAAGTGGCCGCCTCCTGCTGTGTTGGTTGGTGTCTTATTCTCAGCAGTAAAGGATGATAGATTTGGAGTATGGATCCTGCTCAGTGGAGAAATCAATTGTCTCACCTCAGTAAATAAAACAATAGGTAGATAGATAGATAGCTGTGCTCATGCGCGCTTGCAAGACCCACATAGGCTCCCATCCAGTGATAACACTCTACTTTATCAAGTGTGCTCACAAAGGTTATTGAAACAAAAGATGGCATAGAACCTTATTCCCCATTTCCTCCTTTGTTAAAGGATTGGCGGTCGCCCGGCACCAGTGTACTGTTCTAACTTAAATTTCATTGCAGTACTATTTGGATTGCCATGGAAACGGCTTCCACCCAGACACAACGGTGTCTCCCCGTTTTTATTGGGTAAGAGGAGGCTCCTACAGTCACTCTCATAACGACGAAATGATTCCACGAAGACGTATGATGAAGCTCTACCAGCAAAGCAAAGCGTGGTCCCTTGGGAACCAGCGTCTACGCAAAGAGCAACCAAAAAAGAAAAAGAAACACCTTTTCCCAGACTGCAGCTGATATTAATTACCAACGGAAAGCTGCGCCTCCAGCAATTCCTAAGCACGACTGGTAGTAGGAGTAGGAGTTCACACACACGTCTTCTGGTGGAAAAATGGGAGATGCACTTTCTTTATTCTCAGCCCCCTTTGCAGCAAGTGTGCCAGTAAGAACTGAGTGAAAGCCTCCATGCAATAAATCACAGCTCCCTCTAGATAATACGCCGCGTGCTCTGTCTACCTCTGTGTCAACTCCCATAATGCTTCCTTGTGATGTAGCTTGCAGCATGCAGGAAATCACAAATAACTCTCCGAAAAATTTCCTTCTCAGCTTGTTTTTGAAGGAAACCTTTATATATGTAATAAAAATATTATTTTTGACATACAAGGTTTTCAACCTTGTTAATGTGAGATCCATTTAATCCAGTTTATTAATCTATGAATTTTTACGCAATATGTCATCACAAAGTGCTTTACAATACAAACGGATCCAATTTGAATACAGAAATCTATAATAAAATTAGTCTGAATATATAGATAACTAAAACACAACGAAATACATTATAAATAATTACCAGTCAGGTTCACTCCATAAAGCCATTTGGAAACAAAAACCTATCTATCTAAGGAAACCTAGATGATTACATCAAGTTTGCAGTGGGCACTGAAAACTTAACAGTTAGTTGTGCTAATTGTAAAGATTTAATTAATTTTCAATGGTTTCAGTTTAAACGTTGTTGAGTATGTCTAAGTCTGTTGCCTATTTTCCCTGACTGACCACAGGAGGGCTTCACTCAGAAAGGACATCAATAGATTTCAAACTGTTCTACAACGGTCAAGGAATCAAGGAATCAAGGAATCTTTATTTGTCATCACATCACATGTGGTACATGAGGTGGGACGAAAATTCTAATCCCCCGGTCCAGTTTACACCCTGATAGCAATTTTAAATAATGTAATAA
>JAVLVB010000211.1:1817015-1851076 GCA_032876305.1 Orestias chungarensis | reverse complement strand
TATATATATATATATATATATATATATATATATATATATATATATATATATATATATATAAACAAATACTTTATATCATTTAAAAGGCATTTTACATTGTTTAATGGGACAATTAATGGTATCTTCATTTAATTCATGACATACTGAAATATTTTGCGCACTTTTGGCCCATCTAATACCTTCACTATTCTACACCTCAACCCTCCCACCCCCACCACCTGACCTCCACATTCTTCTTTTAACGATTTGGGTCACTATTGGGGTTGTTGACCAGCTGTGTAAATGTGGCCTATATATTATTTTGGTCCATCAAAAATGTAAAATACAAAAAAAAAAGAAAAGAAAAAAAAGAAGCCTATTTGGTTACATTAGTAATGATTTTTGCCTTTAGACTGCATCCACACTAAAGCTGTCTCAAACTGTGCTAATGCACTACAGACGGCACAAGAGCTGTGATTGAATTCCCAAATTAGGTAAACTAGGGATAAAATAATCTGCCAGGCTGAGACCCCGCTGCATCCTCAGTGGAGAGATGGAGCAGATATTCATTTACAGTGCTGGGGCCGTATGAGTGACAACTTCTATTTTGTTTGGCCCTCAGGAACATATTGCTATTACAATTCTGTGGGTATTGTCAGTGGAGTCACGTCTATCCTCCTTATTTTTTTTTCCTCTTCTTCTTAGAGCTTTGAAATGGGGTCCTGTACTGATGAAGCCAACCATAAGCTTTCTCTATGCGGGGGATCCCATTACTGTGCTCAGAGCCCATACTGGCTTTCGAAAGGAACACGGGGTGGGGTGGTGGGGGTTTTGATTTGTTTTGGTCAATAAGTGGTGAAAATGGCTCGAAACACCCCCCCCCCCTCCCTTTTCTCCACAAAGAGGCTGATTTATAATAGCGCCTGTCTCCAGTTTCCTGCCGCTGTGTTAAAGCAGGAGGTGGGACTATTAAACTGATGTTGTAGCATTGCGTTTCTGACACTGTCAGGTTGGAGCCTTTGTTCTTAAACTCTTTTGTAATTCCATTACAAAAAAAAGCTTTTAAAGTAAACATTACAGCTTTTTGATAAAAGAGAACTGGAACAACAGTAAAGCTGTGGATTGATCAAAGCAGCATAAGCTTCAGCGGATTAAAGGAGTTCCGTTGTTCATGTTAACATCTACTCTGGAGCATGTTAGGGGGACCGTCTTCTGTCTGACCGGAGCTAAAATGCAGAGTGCAGCGGTTCCTCAGCCATCATCATTAGAGCTGTGGGGCTGTGGGCCCCTGATGGCTGTCCCTGCTCTGCTGCCGCTGCACATTCAAAAGCCTCATGCGAGACTCCGGGGTGTGAACACATGAACTGTTTCAGATAGATGAATTAATTTTCTCTGCTTCTTGCTTTAAAGCAGTGGGCGAAATACAGAAACCGCAAAGAGCCACAACGATCACATCAGCCACGTTGTCTTCTGTATTCCTGCTGAAGCCATTAAAGAAGGCTAATTGGAAAGTTTGCCCCCATTTGTCATCGCTACGAAGGCAGGAAGAAAGTGTGCTGTTTACAAGTTGCAATTTTAGGAGCTGGGGACGGTCCCCTAGTGGCGGCAGGTAAGGGGGATGGTGGTCTTTGTGAAATCAATGCTGCTGGAATGAGCTATCCCTCATTCCTTCAAATAACCCCCAAAAAAGGCGACGATCAGTCGTACTCGCAGGTCAAGTGGCGAAGCTGTATGCAGATCACAGCGGGAAAAAGATTTATTACGTACTCTACCGAAGAAAGTACTAAACGCAATGTTTGAAACTCAATACAAGGTCATAACGGAGACCATTCATCAGGTTTATTTATTCCACAGTCCTGCTAAAAAGCTCTCCGTGGTCATCTTTCTCGAATTACACACAACGGCGGATTGGTCGAAGCCCCTGCGTCGTTTTTACAGGGTCAGTATGGATTTTCAGCCATCCAAATGAACTCTCTTACTGCCTAAAGTCATTGTTCTGTGCTTTGCCTCCGATTTTAGGGCACCCACCCCCCCTACACACACACACACACACACACACACACACACACACACACACACACGCACACACATTCACAATCAATAAACTCAGACTAATATAAGTTCATGTTCCCCTGAGAGCTTGTGATAAATTGACAGCGTACTACAGGTTGGAATTCAATCCGTGCCTTTCCCCTGTTGTTCCCGACGGTTTAAAGCCGTGTTAATTGATGTCACGGCTGTAGAGCTTACATTTTGCGGCAGCTGTGGGCATTTGTTTGATTCTCCAGCCGAATAAGATGTTGGGGGATTTTGGGGAAGTTTGGATAGTTTAACGTCGCTGAATCTCATTAGCTCCGTGACCGGGATCGCCTCCTACCTGGACACAATCAATAGTGCATCAAATCAATTCCCCTCATGGATTGGAGGCTGGGGACCACAAGGCTGATTGTGTGTTAGAATCTACCAAAAACCTAAACTCCAGAAGCAGATTATGATAATGAACTTCAGCTAAAAAAATGAATGTCAAGTCAGTTCTGAAAATCTTAGATGATACTGTTGTAAATAATTCTTTTTATTAACATTGGAGCTTCTTTAATGTGCTAATATGCTTTTCTGCCTCACATGTACAGTGACACCAATCTGTCTTTGCTAAGACAAATGGCTTCACCAATAATGGGAACCCAATTTACTCTCCTGCTGATCTATGGAGGCTTGAAAATGTCAAATCAAAACGATCGGATTGGCTGTGAAATAGTGCAAAACGTCAATGGAATAAAGTATGTTACAACCACAAAGTATGGAATATAAATAATTCACGATGAGCATTAGCATTTTTCACAGATCGGCTATTTAGTTTATAAAATACAAGTTAAAGACACAAAATTAACCTCTATGGAACAGAAACAGAATACTATATATGGATAATGACTGTCTGGAACCTCAGACTACAATCGCTTGCTGTTTTAAACTTAAAAGGTTTGTTTTTTTACTGGAGATTTTATGGTTTATCTGTTGTTTGTAGAAAACCCTTGTCAATAGCTTTGAATGATTCTTTAATGCAAAATTACTTGTTTGGAGAACAATAATGGCACTTATATTTACAGGGTTAAAGTGATGTGACAGACTATGTTTAGGACTAACTTGCTGACATAATTGTAATGCAATCAAACCATGGCAAGTTATTTACACTGAATATGTGTAGAAAAGTAAGACTTTTAGCTGTGTCCATTCACTAAGGCTATGCTGTTACGATTGATGATGTTTACAAGCCCCAAAATTGTTGTTTTTACTACGTTTTCTCCACTCTTTCCATTGTGGTATTGATAAATTCAAAAGATCTGAATAGATGCAGTTATTGTGTTGTTTTAGTGATAGAAATCACACTGCTTTATATAACTGCTGTCCCAAAGAAGCATATTTAAACTTCAAGAGCAGTCTCTGAGCTTGTTCCTATTCTTTTTATCATTACAACGATGGTATTACCAGATATCATGATTGCAGTTTTAAATAATCCATATCTCAAATATGTTTTATCATTTGACACTGGCATATAATAGTTTGGTACATATTGACATAGCAATATGCATTTGCTGCAGATTTCTGAGTTGATTTGAGCTTTATGACATGGTGCGTTATCGTGCTGGTAGTAGCCAACAGATACAGTGTGGTCATAAAGGGATGGACATGGTCAGCAACAATACTCAGGTAGGCTGTGGTGTTGCTCAATTAGTACTCCAAAGAGGCCCAAAGAGTGCCAAGAAAAAAGACTCCATACCATTACACCACCAGCAGCAGCCTGAACTGTTGATACAAAGCAGGATGGATCCATGCTTTCATGTAGTTGATGCCAAATTCTGACCCTACAATCCGAATGTCGTAGAAGAAATCAAGACTCATCACACAAGGCAATGTTTTTCGAATCTTTTATTGTCCAATTTCAGTGAACCTGTGTGAATTATAGCTTCAGTTTTCTGTTCTGAGCTGACAGGAGTGGCACCCAGTGTGGTCATCTTCAGTATACCTTGGTTTTACTGAGTGGTTATGTGAGTTACTGTTGCCTTTCTATCAGCTCAAACGAGTCGGACCTCTGGCATCAATGAGATATTTTGGCCCACAGAACTGCCGCTCACTAAATATTTTCTCTTTTTTGGACCATTCTCTGTAAACCCTTGAGATGGTTGTAAAAAAAACCAATAGATTAGCAGTTTCTGAAATACTCATAGCAGCCCGTATTGCATCAACAATTGGTCCTTTTTTATATTTATTATTCAAATTGTTTAACAACAACCTGGGCTTCCCAGTATAATACTACCACTTCAAGCTTGAATTTCTCATTTAGGTTAACTATTGTAATGTAGTTTTGTCCTCTGAATTTCAATCAAGCCTCTCAATAACCTCATTCTGGATTAGCAGCTGTGTTCTCGGAGGCCACAGTCAGGTGGTGATTGCCAATCAGAGCTGTCTACTGAGGTGTATTCGTCCTAAGATACAGCTCACCTGCCTTTGTTCCATCATCGGCCACAGCTGAGCTGTATGCATTATGGATGAAGCTCTCCATTCCGCATGTAACACGTAAACCTGCTGAAAAACAGGAAGATGAAAGCCAGGATGTCAGACTGCGAACAGTCTGCCTCGCGCTGACCGCGGTTCCTGCAGGGACCGCAGCGTGAGGCCAAATCACAGATCAATCAGAAGGCTTCGTTAATGGAGCCAACAGCGGAGACAAATTCTGCTTGGTCTATTACCATCCCTGCAAAAGAGCAGCACGGCTGAATCTCTCTGGCTCTTCTGTCTGGGTGAGATCTTCCATCTGTAGATATGTGAACAAAGACGGACAGCCCCATTGATCTGTTAATACAAAAGTTGCCGCTGTCGATTTGATTTGGCTTTTATCAGAGGACTGTGGAGTTGAAAGGAACGACTGAATATTTGCAAAGACTACGGGTTATCAGTCAAAGATGAAATCATTTAAATGCTTTTAGATGTATTAGTGATGATCCGTCTGTTTACGAAACAACTTGTTGCATAGTTGTTGACGACAGTTTTGTTTTCTTGGAATATTGGCTCTCAAATGTTCTCGCCGTGCTCCCCCAAATCCAAAACAGAGCAATTCCTAAACCTCCCTTTAATAGAGTCTTTCAGGGAGGCACAGGAAGAGGAACAAACGGCTCTATTCAGCGGCGTCCAAAATGCTAATGCCTCCAGCCCTTAACACGTTTATAAGGGTTCCCATGTCACGACATGGCATGGTCCACCCCTAATGGAGGCTGTGGCCGGGGGACGGCATGAAAAAGCCAGGCGCATTACAGATGATGAGAAGTATGACAACAAGACTCTTGGTTACCCCGGGAGATGGAGCGTCTGATTCCACTTTACACATCAAACAGACTTACTGGCATGTTACGTTTCACATGAAGTTATGTAGTTTCTTCGGTCCCTGAAGCTTCTGTTTGGAACACCTTCTTAGCCCTGGTATTTCAAATAGAAGTTGACGGATCTGTTCTATACCTCTGATGCCACCTCTTCACAGACTGTGCTCACAGGAAAACCCGACAGCAGTAAAACCCGGCTGATAAGACATGAACTGTCTTTCAGTTGCATACTATCGTAGTAAATTCCAGTAATGCCATCAGTTTTCTTAATTGAAGAAGTTTTCGGAATTCAAACAAATGAAGGCCAGACAGAGCTTAGTTTTTCCCCTGGAAAAGTAATTCCTTATCTGTACGGTTGCTGGAAGACGCTCTGCAGAGCTGCAGCTCCAGCCTCTTGACAAGGTCTGTTTGAATCGATGTTACGTCGGCTGCTCCGGATGCGTTTCCCGCGTGACTCAGCCGAGGTGGCGAACAGCTCCAAGGTTTTTTTGACCTGTTGGGATGATTGGATCGAAGGTTCATGAAAAAATTTTCTCCCGATTCCAAATTAGGTTTTCATAAAATTATTCCCTAAATCACAGCATGTAGTGTCGTTTGACAAGATGACATTAGGTTGACGTTATCTAAATCAGACTGAGGCTTTAAGTAATACTTTTGATGTTTGAGTTCAAACCACATCAAGGAATAAAGGTGGAACAGAGAACAATGCAAAACAATGCCTTTAATAGAACTAAAATCTGTCATATGTGGAGTACTTTCTTAGAATTATGACATACGCCAGTATACTAATTTAAAATATGCTTCCACCAGTTACATAATAAGTGTGATTTCTATCACTAAACTACATACATTTTCTGAAAGCAAATACAGAATTGCACATATTTAATGTGGAAATTGAAATGTTGCCTTATTTTTAAAAGTCTTATACTAAATTGAGTCAATATTCTCTGGAAACTTCCTTGCTTCAAATAGAGCTGCAGGTCTTTTAGGCTGTTTCTATTCTATTCTCTTCTTCTTTATTCTTTAGACTATCTAACAGATGAAACTGTTTCCTGTTCCAGATGAAACACAGTCAGACGAGGGTTGGTGCTGCTCAAAATGTTAAAGGTCAGACGACAGGCGACATGGAAAATGAATCCCGCCACAATAATACTTTCAATATCAGTCCATATAAATATTTATCATAAAACTGCTGTAGTCCATCGTTGATATTCCGTGGTACTATTTAAAGATCCCACTTTATAGGAAGAATTTTGAGTTTCATAAACTCAGACGTGGCTGTGATTTTCTTTTTTTTTTCCTAGCGTGCTGAAAGGCTTCTATTCAGGAAGAAGTATTTATGCGCCCTGGAATGAACAAAAGCTCAACAATTGGGTGAAAGGAAATCACTTTAGCCATCCTACTGCACCGCAAGTGAGTCATCTCATTTTTCTGACTTCGCCTTTTGTTGCACTTCTGTTCTTTTGTAGCTTTCGGTCTACTGTGACGTTTTGTCTTTCAATAAGTGGCCGTGCTTTTTAAACACCATCAAAAGAAATATCGAGACTGAAGTGGCTGACAGTAATACAGTAAACGCCAACTCTATTTTTGTGCCGTTCGCCTTTTGTTGCCTGCACAGAACAAAAAAAAACAGAAAAACTGCTTGTTGAACCAGCAGTGAATTCTTATGAACGGAGGTTGTGTTGTAGGACATCAGCTGAGCGACCTGAACCTGTTGTGTCACAAACCTCATTGTGGCCGTTTCCGTAGCAACATATATTGTTGTGTTCGATGGTGGAGTCCACAGCTGCAGATGGCAACCGGCATTAATGATTTTTATCTCCATTTCCTCCCCTCTCCCTGTCCTGTTGGAGGTTCGATTTTATGATTAAGCAAATTGGATTTGATCCCACTCTGTGCCGACCACAGCGCGGCAGCTAAAGGACGCTCCATCAGCACTTTAATAACCACTCTCAACCCGAGGAAGCCAGGCTCTCTCTCTTCTTTTTTTTCATTCTTTTTTTTTTTGGCTCCAACCACTTGGGGGGCCTCTTGAGAGCTGAATGAACTCCCCTCTTTGCTCATTAGAAAACATCCAGCTTTTGATTGCTGGTAATTCTAGCCTGAAATGTTAAGCGACACGCAGCAATAAAATGCTAAACGCACGTTTTACAAGCTTAATGCTATGCATGGCCTAAATTGTGTAAACTCAGAGCCGAAATGAGCGTTTAGAATGGAACTGGGCCATACGTGTTGCGAGCACACAGCAGGCCAACATGTGACACAAACTGTTATTGATTACATTACACGGCTTACTGTAACAGCCTCCAACAAAGACATTTGTAATACGATTTAGCCTTTACACTTCTACTTCAATGTTTAGGGAAGATATTATTAGAAATGCAAATACATGAACGTTCACTTTATATTAATACTTATTTTAAGACAATAACCAATTTTTACTGATATTACAATGTATAATGTCAGAGGAAAGGGTTGTAGTTGGAATAAAAATACGTTTTGAATGAAACCGTAATCTTTCATTAGTAACATCCTAGTGTGTTCAGCTGTGTCTTGGATAACTAAGAATCCACTGTTCAGTTTTTGTCACAAGTAGAACAAAAGTTTTTCAAAGTAGCAGCAAAAAATGCTTGTCTCAATCTAAGGATAAAGTAAAAAAAAAGGCTTTCAAAATGTTTTGATTTCTATAAAGAATGTCATAAATCTTAATCCGTGCTGTCAAAAACTGATGAGGACTCATCAAAAAACGTTAGTCTAGCAGCATTCTCCTACCCAAACAATTTAAACGTTATCAGACGGCTAAAGTCCAGCCTCCTTTCTACATTCAGATGAAATTCTTAAACATAAAAGCTACTGTGTTTGGAATGTAGCACGCTCACATTAATATCCGAAGCTCATAATCGTAGCTTGGACTTAGTGCCGTTCATCCTTAAGGCTGTCAAAAAAGCAGACTGTTGAAATGTTTTTGTTTCGCATGGTACCCCCATCACACTGGGTCCCCACAGATCCTCATTCAATACCATTCCACAAAGTCCCCACCTCTATGAAGCTGTGGATTAAGGATAACCAGCTAAAATCGGACCATGTATGCAGGATTCCTGATATCATGATCATGATGAGGACCTATCACACCGATCCTCATCAAGGTTTTTACTAGAGTAGATTTATTGTGATGATAAATCAGTGGAAGGGTTATGTGCCTCTGTGTGACTTCAGTTCTGCAAACAACTCCCTTCTACCTACTCTGAGGAAAGTCAAGTTGCTCATCTGTCTGCAGGCGGAGCTTTTGATGTTGCCCCTCCAACAAAGGTGTACTATCCACCAGTCCCTTTCACTGGATTTTTTAATCTCTCCATACACCTTGCGCCCCCCACACACACACACACCTACCCACATGTGTGCTTTTAGGTTATGAAAAGATACCTTTCACTGTGTACCTCTTGTTCTTTCATTTGTTCAGGCTTTCTTTCATGTGCCAGAATCTCTGATCTGGCATCCAGGTTTGTTGTTAAGGTTTGTTCTCGTCGAAACTCTTTGTCCTCTGGTTACATCTAAAGTGTGACGGTTCAATCCCCTCTACTTTGCCTCTACACATAAAGGTCGACTTTATAACTCCATACGGATGACACATTTCTACTAGTTGCTTTTGGTAAAAGTGTTGTTAAATGCCATCTTGTCCATTTGTGTTTAGCAGCGTCGCTTGAAGCTGAAAGTCCGAATCAGATTTGAATGTTCCTTTATTTTCCCGTCGGTAAACAGCATCTAGCTTTATTCCGTTTATTGGAGTTTAGTCAAATTCATTCAACGTACATATGCCTTGATGCATTGTTAGCTATAGCTGCGTACGCCATTGATATTTTTGGTTTTTATTTTAAACTAAGCTGTGCATGTTTGCTAACAAACTTAAACTTTTAAGAAAATCAAATTACAAAATGAACTCAAATTGGGTTAGTGAAAATCGGCAGCACTTCTAATTGGGAGATTTCATAACTCATCTTACAAGGAAACTGTATCTTCCCCCCACCAGCCCAAAGTCACCAAGTGCCACTTCACGCACGGATATAAATTTCCCAGGCAGCGTGTCATTTATTAAGCAACCTGTGCTGTTCACTAGCCGTGTAAGAGAAATGTCACATTCTTGCACTTCCTGAACAAGCCCTTCAAGGCACAGTGAATAATTTAAAGTGATTTTTAGTTTTGTAAGTGATTGCTGCCCCAGGCCTCAAATAATCTTGCACAGCATGTCAAAGAACAAATGTAGTATAAATGATCTAATCATACCCCGAGTATCAGAATTCATCAGGACAAAACTAAAACGATTTCTGTATTTGTTCTATACAGATGAAGCTGGGAGGGATCCATTAGGAAGCTAACACCGGGAGCTAACTGAAGGCTAACCCCTGAAGCTAGGGGTTGCACAATATATTGCGAATACATTGTCACTGCAATCCTAGTGTGCACGATATTTTTGCTCATAAGTTTTAAGTTCTTGTAAAAGCTACCAGCAGACAGAATTGACCATTGTAAAAATGCTAAAGCTCACAAAAAGTAGGAAGCCCAGTTTCCTACTTTTTAGAGGAAAGACGAAAATATATCGCACTTGATATTGTTATCGTAATACTTACCAATAGTATCTTGCACTTGATGGATTTTGTAATATCTTGCGGACCTACTTTAAGAGAACCTAAGTTAACCTAAGCTAACTTTACCGTGGACAGTCTGTCAAAGGTAAATTTACCAGAGAAATACATATGTGGGACATGTCGCATGCAAGAATTTCCGACAAACAAATGATTGCCAAGTTGCTGTTGTCTTCTTCCCAGACAGGAAGTGAAGTGCTCCTTTTATGTTCTCCCTGAATGGCCATGAGGAAGAGGTCTGAAAAGTTAAACAGTCCAGCTTTAGACGAGTCTGTCTGGGTAAAAACACACAGACAGGCATGAGCTTAACCTCCCATCGCCTCCAACTGCACTAGCGCGCACACACACACACCCACATTCACCCATGTTTAATTCGCCTCAGAATATTGGTCCTGCCTCCCCGTTTGTCCCCGTGCGTCGAAGCGAGACGAAGCCCGCCATCATTTTTCCACAGCAGGGTTAGCCGTCCGCTGCAGTGGGCTGATCCGCCTCAGCGGGCCTGAAGGGCCGACCCCGAGGTGAGGTGGCCAGCGGGACGCCCCTTAAAAGGCTGTTAGATCTGTGGGGCTTATTATGATAGGCCGGACACCTAAATGGCGTCTACTGCTCAGCCTTTTCAGAGAAGAATAGAGTGGAAAAAAGCCTGTTTTCCGGAAATAATTAATCCCCAATTGTCAGCGTTGCATTATTGAGGCAGAAACACGTCCTCTGCTTCGGGTTCCTTTATGAACCTTTAAATAATGTTCAGGGAGATGATTGTCCTCCCACTGAGCCTCCCGCCTGTGGGTTATTTCCATTAAATCGTATCTGAACCGGCTTTTTATGAAAAATCAAGCATCCATTTGTCGTTCTTCTTCGTTTATCTGAGGAGCCCGGAGCATATGTGGGTGCATGTGTTTGTCCAAACTGTCGGTGTGTGCGCGCTGCTCCCTCTGGCAATTTGGAAGCCGTGCGTCCAGGGTGTATCTCAGACCCGAGCCAAGCCCAGTTACCATGCCTACCAGTTTCAGCGAGAGACACCGCATTTATCTTAATGAATTCATGTTTGCCTCTGTATTCTCTGTCAGCTGTGTACATACTCTTAATAGTGGTGGAGTGAAGGACTTTTCCACTGTTATTGGTGACCTGGGGGAAATGGCTTATTGATTCTGGGTAGGTTGGTGGGGGGGGTGATTTAATTTGCCTCAAAGCTGATGCCTTATATGAACTTAACCACAGGGACAGGAGAGGAGAGAAGAAAGTTGGTGCCAATCTACTTTCCCTTCACAGTTTAGCAATTTTTGATGAGACCTGTCTCGTCTAATAAAATTGAATAGAAACCCATACAGCAGAGATGGCTTCCTCTTGCTCGCTAACTTCCTTCAGGTGTTGCACAGACATTGTACAACACCCACTGACAAGCAGCAGACGGTGTTGTGTACATTGTGTTCACTAGGTGTGCTAATCACGAGCAGAGCGCCCCGGATCGCTGCCACAATCGCTGAGCTCGCCATCTGTGGTTCTCTAGACGGCCGGCAGCCTCGCTGATTGAGCAGGAGATCAGTCTGGCCGAGGTTTACCTCTGACCTCAAATCAACTCTGTTGTTGGTCTGGAGTGTATGGGCTGCATGTGACGGGCCAGCATACGGTACGGCACCATTTTGAAGTGGGAGGAAAATTATATAGACTTTTATAAAGATATTTATTAATAACCAGAAAACAATGAATATTTAATGACTTGTTGTAGTTGCATATTTATAAGCACAATTTTTAACAGGAGTTAGTATGATTTTGTTAAAATCATAGCTTGTTATACAATCAAATGAAAATAAATGACAGAATAAGAGGTGAAAATTTACAATATAGGAAAATAAAACTGTGCAGTTATAATTTGAATAAAATATGTAGTTCATTTTAGCAAAAAAGCTCAACTTTGTATGTTTGCTTAGCAACTACAGATTATGTTCAGAACATAATAGCAGGATTGTAAACACTTTTTGAGTCTCTGAAGGAGCTTTCCAGTTCAGAGATCGCTTCTTGCAGCTTCCCTTTCTTTCATGAAGGCCAGATTGGCGGAGTGAAGAACTAATAGTTCACTAGTGTACAGATTCACTGGAGCAGAAGATTGGCCTATCAGTTTTGGTACAGTAGAGTATGCTCTAGATGTTTGGATGATAAGGGAGACTAAAAGCTTTGCCTGTTGCTTGGATATTTTTTAGAACAGATGAACATGAACTAAAAAAGTCTTGCAAGGGCAATGATATTTGTGAAAATTCTCTCCTCTATTTTCAATTTGCGATAACTACTCTTAAGTCACAATTAACGTTTTTGGAAAATCGTTTCTTTTTTTGAGACTCTGTCTTACTAGCAAAACACTCTATCAGCATGAAAAAATGCAATTTAAGAACTCTTAAAATTATTGTTCCAAGCATCTTTTGGAATATGAATATTGTTATATTCAGAAAAATGTAGTGCAGAGCCCACCATGTGTTTGGGGTAATGGGGGGGGGGGGGCGTTAATTCACGCCCATCAGTTGGTACCTTTGCTGAGGGACACATAACTGGAGTCAAGCCTAGGATGCTTTCTTCACAGGTTTAAATGCATTTTTAAAGTTTCACCACAATTTGAAGATGCACTCAGTTTAGTTTACTTTGTTAGGAAATAGGATGCTCAAATCAGAAAATTTGGGCCGATATCAACCTCCGATATTATATTGACCCGATAACCAATATTTGTTGATATTATATTAAACACTTAAAAGTCTATATACATCTCTCAAAGTAAAGACAAAAATAGCAGCATGGAACAGACAGAAATCTTTGGTTAATAGTTTTGTTTAAAATGTGCTTTACGCCCCCTCTTATTGATTTATTGATTTATGCGGACATATTGTGCATCTGTATAAGAAAGTAATGGAGGCATAACTTTTGAATTGCCACATGTTCATCGGCTTTTGCTTTTGCACCAGCCAACCAGATTGGAATTTGATGAAATGGGGAAAGAGTTTAAGCGGTTCACATTAAACCAGTGGGATCAGGGGGAACGGCGAATGTCTCACCTGTAGGGACGTGAGGGGATGTACTTCAGGGCAGTAGGACTTCCTGTTCAGATAAAACATCTACGTCTACGCACGTCTACCGCAGAATGTTGCAGCCCAATGAAACTTTTAAAAACCTCCCAGATAACAATGCAGATAGGGGCGGCTGTTACCATGGCAACCCCAAGGAAAAAAACCGAACAGTGGTTTTTCATATCGATTCAGGATGCAGAGCTCGGTATCAGTCAGAGGCAGGCTGCCCAGCGTCTATCTCCCAGCACCAGGTTACAGGCTTATTGACCTTTTTCTTTTTTTGACAGACTGACTAACAGACAAGTTTTTTGTTTTTTTTTCTTTCGGTAAAACGGGCCACGAGCCCAAAGTTCAATTAAAAGCCCCCCCGCTCTGCATGAGAGGGGAACGCGTTTGCCAAATGGGGAGAAAAGTGTAAATCAGTCTTCATGCTTCCTCAGCAACCTGCTTGTCCTGAAGGAGTATTGATGGGTCCGCCTCGACTCATTATTTAAAAACACCCATCAAAGCTGCGGCATTTATCTTATCCTGACAGGCAGACGCCGATTTTTATGCATCACATGAGTGCTTTCGGAAGCACGTGGCTTCATTTTAGCGTGTTAGCAGGGCCATAAGCTGTATGTGAAAAGCACCTGCTCTTTCTTTTTTTTGTTTTTTTAAAGCAGCAGGAAATCAACGTGGCTTTAGTTCCATCCTTCGTGCTTTTGTTTTCTCGTTCAGCTTTCTCTCTCTTAACAGACTCAGCAGGTCAGCAGAGCATTAGTTTAATTCCGTCCTCACGATGCGGCTGCGGAGCCTCACCATGTAGTGGTCAGATAATGTTTTGTGAGCGCTGCTAGAAGCCGATAAGAACGGTGTTATAAATTAAGACTCTTATGAACAGTTTCTGTGAGGGCACAGTGGATTATCTGATATCTCGATCTTCCCAAGGTGAGATGATATTTCCAATGTAGGGAGAACAGCAAAAAACAGTTTACTGGATGCTTCAGTTTGGCTGCTGGTGCCAATAAATGTTTGCCTTCTCCCAAATGGTTTAATCAGCCAGGCTCAGAGTGGGAATGTGCCGCGGCGGCAGACAGAGAGAGGAAGAGGCTTTCCCCGGGGCAGCGCCCGGGACAAAGTCAGGTTTTGTCTGGCTCGGGTGCACCAACACTATGCTTTTCGGAACTGGCAGCCTGCCTCGGGACCGACCCATCCCGTCCGGCATCCAGAGCTGTCCGGCCCCCGAGCACTAAGCGTTTGTGCAAAGTTCATAAGGCTTCCTTGTGTTTGTGCGGACATAATGGGGGCTCCATCCTGTCGTAGCTCAAAGAGGAGCTTATGGGCTCACAGGCTCTGGCGCTGGCTGGGCTGAGGAGTGAGAGAGGGCTCAGTTTCCGACTTTGGCTGACTGCTTTCATCATGAGAAGACGTTCCAGATCTGAGCCTCAGTGTCGGGCGACCATGGCTCTCAGGTTATCAAAAAAAAAAAGATCATCCATCTGTCCAACCTTGTATATGCATCCATCCAAATTATGAAACCATCTAATTCATCCATCCATCTATCCATGCATTTTATATATCCATCCATCCAAATTATCCATTCATCCATCCATCCACCAAACCATCTTTTCAAACTATCTATCCAGCTATCCATATTTTTCCATCTATCCATCCTTCCGTCCATCTTTCTTTACTACCTCCCACTTTTTTCTTTCCAGTTTTGGAGAGCAGCTAAAATATTGAAATGAGTGTGTTCTAAACTTATTTATAAAATACGGTAAAAAAAATAAATTAAAAAGCACTTAATTTTGGTTAAATATTGCCTCTTGAATTACTAGAAAATGTGGGTAGTGAGTTGTGTTGTGCTGTCTCATTAGAACTGTCAGCTTTTTCTGGCACCTCCAAGGTAACGACCCTGTCATCTCAGGCTGTAAGTTTGGCCCAAACAGCCGTGCTTTGGTTGCATTTCATTTCTTCTTTTTTTCAACGTGCGGTTACGACCCACATCAGCATAATTCAAGCATGACCCTCCTCCCACCTTTTTTCTCTCCCGTTAAACCCAAGCCTCTCTCCCGAATCTACATCATACATCATCCAGCCTGGGTTTGCCACCCGCCCCTTCTCCATGTCGTAGGAGAGAGTCTCCCGTTCTTCTTTCTTTTTACTCGCATCAACAGACCCCAACGCTTGCCATGCACAGTCCTGCTTCGTGATGTTTGGGAGGTTCCATTGCATGTCAGGGATTTATCACAGTCACCGCTGTTATGAAATGGAGTTCCCTCACCGACGTAGCAAAAGCTTTTTTTTATCAAACTTTCCCACCGAAACATTTTCGTTGCAGGTAGACGGGGGAGTGAAACAAAAAGGTCATACACCAAAGCGCCGCACTACAGTAATGCTGGCTGACAGTCTTAAGTAGTTTGATGTGACCGTCTCCAGCAGCATTAGCAATTAAGCAGATTGTCAGCGGCAGAGAGAACCAGCTTGCAGCAGGAGGAGAACTCAACAGACTCCCAGTCAGCGGGGGGTCTGGGCTCCCACCTGGATTCCGCCTCTATTGGCTGCACCAGCTGATTATTGCAAATAAACACCCTCCACTGAGCCTACAGGTGCTTCAGACGTCTTTCATTCTGTTGATATGGAAAGCGGTTGGTAGCGGGGGGTGCGAGATGAGACCCGCATTCCTCCACTCTGGTTTTGTGCACACCCGCTGAATAGTCTTTAGATCGGCCTTTGTGGGAGTGATTGTCAGGAGCTTAATGAGCTTCTTTGCCAGGCTAAAGGCTTTGGCAACATATGTGACTACAGTGGCTCTTTGCCTCTGTTCCTAGACTGTAAGATACAACATAGAAGCGGCTCAGCATTCCTACCCCCTGTAGAAATCCGACTCTCAAAACTCAGCAATTTGCTTTTTACTCTGGACATGTACTACCCAGGAAAAAAGGAATTGCTTCTCCTCTCATGAGGACCAGAGCTGAGAATGAGAAACTCAGATCTTGTAAGTATTCTACTCTATGAGTGGATTTCTGTTAACATGTGGCTGTCGGTACTTTTTAGGAAATGTTTCGGTCGCTTCCAGATACACTTTATTTATCTTATTGGGACTTTATTGAATTGGGAATAGACTGATGCACAAGTCTGCACTATTCTGTGTTGAGTTCTATTGTCTCAAACAGCGGGATGCAACTGGTTCTTACTAAAAAGGCACATTGTGTAGAACGCCTGCTGCTCTGCATGTGGTTCTTTAGATGCTCTGCTACAGTTCTTCTCAACTTAACCTAAAATACTAAAGAATTGTTCAGTGTTTAAAGTTATTAAGGGTGAAGAAATGTTAGCTTTAGTAGTTTGTCTTAGGCGTTTTAATTCAAAACATGCATAGCATTTCCACGAATATTCATTTTACAAAGTGTTTTTTCATCTTTTGGTTTTAGTCACAATTCTTTTTTTTTTTTGTTTTTTCTATAAAACTTTGTGTTTACATTGACAAAAATTTATTATTTTCCTTTTATGTAAAGCTTTTAATGGTGTTCTAGGTATAATAAAGCCTAAAGACAACAATTAAATTGTTGTTCTGTAATTTAAAAATTTGAAGAGTATATACTATGGAAAGGTATTATAAAAAAAAGCTGATTTGTTTCATGTAGCTTTTGTGGGTTTAAACAAATTTGTTTAACTAAACTGAGCGCAGAAATGTCCGTCAAAAGGTTGCTGACCCCTTTTCTGGACTCACACTTAGTGATGCAATCACATCGGACTGCTAGTATATAATATTAGGTGGTATATGCGTCAAGGATCAAGACTTCAGGCACTGGTATCTTTATGGCTGTTACATCGACTGTATGTTTAACTCCTCACCTAATGTAGGCCGTAATGATCGGACTTCAGGAATAGTATCAGAATTTCCTGGTTTATAGTTCTGTTCAGTCTTCAACGGGTTCATATCACAATTGATAGAAGCCCCTTAAAAATGCTGTTCGCTTATATGATGTATAAGGTGGGAACGGTTTTCAGTGTAATTCTGCTCAACTCTCATCTCCATTCTGTGCTCCATGTGGGATTTCTCCCATTGAGTACTATTGTCTGTCAGTGGTTGTAGATTGGAAATGGCAGCAGAGGAAGTAAACAAGGCCATTCAGTCCTTGTTGGACACACTTCCAAATGGAATGTTTAAGGCTTCTCTTTTCACAGTGGGGGATGGTTGTTGGCAGCGAACGCTATTTCATTCAAGTTTCATTGAGCCGGTGCCGTACATACGTCACAGCCAAAGGTTAGGGATCGGGTAAAATAAGATCCAGACATTAAAAAACTTTATGAAGCAGAGCGTGGAACAAAGTGTAGGAAATTATTACACACATTTTTAAAAATAGTTTTTATTTAGTTCTATTTTTAGGTTTCAAAAATGAATAACAATTTAGAACGTTATCGAAAAGAACATTGATGTAGTTACTTCAATGGGATGATGATACAAAACGGCATAACCTACTTAGGAACAAATGTCAACCATTCTTTATGTGTTCTGTAGGCTGCAGATTTACCAAGCGTAGGTTTTTTAAGACCCTAACAGCTACACAAGATAAAACAGAGCAACGTTGCTACATTCCTGCTATCATTATGTCCCTTCACCATCTCACCGTAATGGCGCAAAGGAACAAAATGTCCAGAACCCTGACCAAACTTTATCCCTTTATTGTAGCAGCTTGAATGAAAAGCTGAAATGTGTGCACTCCAGAATCTTCTGACAGTTTTTTGTGTTTCTTCTGACTTTTTTTTGAAAGAGGTCAATTTGTCTACGACAAACAGCAACAACTTCAACACCAAGGATGGTTCCTTATGGCAGAATCTGTTAGTTTCAATGTGTGTTTCATTCACCTGGCGGGCGCCTAGTTCTCTTTGCAGTCTACTCTTTTGGTTCTAGGAGTTCTAGAATTTCCTAAAGTAAAACCCAAATTTGGCTATAAACCAAAAATTTGTTATGTCATCATTAATTAATTAAATCAACGTGGCTCATTCAACAGAGCCATAAAAGTGAAATGAAAGGCAGCTGGATTACGTCAGGGTGATGAATCATCTCCTATTGAGGGGATCAGGGTCACCTATAAGTCACGTTTTCAGCTCTCACAGTCTGCCGCTTTGACCTCAGCCAGCCTGAACCTCACTTGTTTTAAAACAGCAGCAGACTCTAAACACAATAGAGAGTGGGCGGATGGGATCCAGAGCACACTGCTGAACAAATACAGACTGTATCCACATTCAGCTAAAGCTCTTGTCGGTGCTGAGCAAATTTACAGCAAGTGTCAAAGGGAACTGTCTCATTAATGACTTTGAATCGACTTGTAGGAGCTAGATTTCTTAATCAGGATTATTTTTATTTTTATTTATTTATAACTTTGTTGGGATAAAATTCTTGTCATTTATTATCACAATGGGTAAATAAAGATAATTGATTTTACAATTTTTTTCTAATAACCATGACTGGTACTTTGATTCTAAACACAGATAGCAATTTCTGTTTCAATTTTAGGTTTAATTTGTTTCTTATTATAGTTAAATTCATTTTTAATATGAAATAACATAAAAAGACACAGAGTTTCCAGTCTGTTGAAAAAAAATACAATAAAAAAAGATTAGCTACTGCCTATGCTATTACTTTCAGCATATTTACTTTTGAAAGCAAGCATAATCTTAAATTAATTCAAAGCCATAATGGAAATCACACTTCTTCATGAAGCTGGTGTCCTAAAAAAAAAAAAAGGCCAATCGTTGTAGTACCACACGATATCCTGATTAAAATAAAAAATTTATATCGCCCACCTTTAAAATCTTAATTATGCTGCGTTCACACCAAACACATCTGGACGCATGTACATTTTGTGCACATTTTTAGGGTGAGACACGTCAAAAAGCCCTTGACGATCTTCAAGCCATTATCACTTCCGTGACTTCCGCCCGCGTTGGAAAGTTTGTCACTGCGTCACATAGAAGGCACACTCGGATTAGTCGACTCGAGCGTTTGGAGCGTTTACAGGCGCCTGACGTTTCAGACATAAGTTTGATGTCAGCTCTCCTGGATAGCGTAACTGGGAGCTACATTCTAGAAGTCTCAGTAATCAGAGGCTTACATCGAAGTTGTTTTAATGTATGTTTTCGAACGCTTTTATAATTGCGTGTAAATAATTTGATTGACAATGAAACCCTTCGCCGTCTCCGTTTGATGTGTTCGAACGCAGACAGTCACAGGAACTGTGCCACATATCCGGCAGCTGTGTCAAGCAGCTTACCCTGAGTAAGACTGTCCAGATGTTCTGCTGCTGCACAGAACAGGATTTTCAAATGATACATTTTGGGGCCAAGGGAACATTTCATTTCACTTCACTTCACACACCGAAATCATCGTTTCGACTGTATGCTTAGAGACGCGAGCTGGGAGTTCAGTGTGGATTTTTTCATGTTTTTTTTTCTCCTCTCACGCTACGGCGACGTTCGTTGGCAGAAATAAATTGCTTCGAGGCCCGATGGAGGTAAGGACTTGGGATATAAGAGCCATCGATCATGTCTGGTTGCGGCACACTTTCGTCAGGGGAAATTGCCGGCATCAGTCAGAACGGAGAGAGACGAGCGCAGCGTGTTGGTTCACACAAAAATATTATCCCTGTCCTCAAAGTCCGGCTCATGAATTCATCTCTCTGCCAGCTCCTCGGAGGGGATCACACACTAATGTGATTATTGTCCTGAGCAAGTGGCACTCCGGGGAGACTTCAAACGGAGCAGATCAGAGGGAGAGGGAATGAAAACGTGGGACAGGTGCGCTGCTTTATTTTCGCCTCCGATTTCGGGACTATCTGAACATCTGCGTTGCATCTCAGACATACAACCTTTTTGGTTCGGAACCGTTCTCTTTGACGTGTTTTGTTGAGATGTTTGGGTACGGTAATTAAAGTCTCTGGCTATATTAACACTGCAGAAAAATGTGACCCAAATCAGAGTTGTTGTTTTTTTTACCAATATTGAATCATTGTAGTGTGAATGGCCCAATTCTGATGTTTTTACCCGCCCCACCTCCCAAAAAAAATAAATAAATAAATAAATAAATACAATTGTGGCACTTTCATATGTGGTAATGAAGCAGATACATAAAAAACAGTTTTTAAAGTGTCACATTTTATCCGCCTTCTACATCATTGACGTTGGTCGTGTCATATTCTACGCCATGAGAATCTAGACGTGGTGAATCTGGATTAAACGGCTGAAGCAAGTGGTGACGAGCTTTGGTTTATTTTTTTTTAACCTTCCTTAATTTTCTCAAAAATTCATACCGATACGTTTTGATCGCTTAAAGTTGAAATCGATCCACAGACGGCGGCATACATTGTTTCTTTTGAAATTATGCACCTGTGTGAGTGTTTCATATGTCCTTAACCCGAGAGTCAAAAAATTGTTTCAGCTAAAGTCATAATTGAGAATCAAGGCCTGCTACGTGAATGTAGCCTATTTTAAGAGTCCACCTAAAATCAACCTATTGTAATTTAGTCTGCCTGTCACGACAGAGCATTAAAATGGTTTCCTAAACCAAACAGCAGCTAATCGGACATCAGATAAAGCCTTCATGATATCTCAAAATTGACTTAAATATGTACATTTAATGTGTTTTTAAAAACCTCTTAGGCTGTTTGTTCTGCTTTTGTCAAACCAAGATCACCTGCCGTCATTAGTTCATTCTAAACACCGGGGCCAGAAACACTGCAGTCCATCAGTGTTCCCTGGATATATGTGGCCAACTGAGCCCTTCTCTCAGGCACCTGAGATGCTTCCTCCTTTGCCGTCCGTAAGGTTAGAGTTGGGCCGTATCTTCCATCCTGCTCCTGTTTGTATTCATGTCCAGTTCTGCTTCCAGTCCAGAGTATAACTGGCAAAAAGGAGTTACATTATCTGGTGCTCCCAATGTTTGCTATGCTTTTGGGAAAAGTTTGGGATTTAATGTGACATTTGTTGAAAAGGAAAATATAGTATGAAATTACAAAAATAAGTCATTAATTTCCAGGCTAATAGTTAATTTCATCGATTCACTCATACATTCATTGGGTTTTTTTGTCATTTCCATCTGATAATTATTAAAATACTTGATAAATGTCTTCTTTTTCACAACTGTTGACTTTATTATTTGGATTTTGGATTTAATTGTATGTCGCAATGTCTTTTTTTTCCTTCATAATAACATACAAGT
Source organism: Orestias chungarensis (assembly GCA_032876305.1). Taxonomy (NCBI): domain Eukaryota; kingdom Metazoa; phylum Chordata; class Actinopteri; order Cyprinodontiformes; family Cyprinodontidae; genus Orestias; species Orestias chungarensis. The sequence continues at coordinate 1,829,832 of JAVLVB010000211.1, read as the reverse complement.
AAAGATGAAGGACAAATACTGCACTTTAAAACTTTTAACATCAGATACAAACATAAGTGTGATTTTTGTTACATAGTCATTTTAATTTATCATTGGGAAGATAAATCACAATTCAATTCTTATGAAGACCAGATATTTATCACAAAAATGAGAAACGTTATAAATGTTCAGCCCTACTTTACCCTGAATTGCTCATTACTAAGAGATGAGTTTTGGCAGAGTTCAAAAAGCACTCAAAAACATGAGCTGAATAAACAGAACCAACTCAATTCTGTAGTGCAAGGTTTTACACTCTATAGCCCTATTGTTTTTCTCTAAAAGACACAAACCGCTTTTGAAATCTTCTAAGCGAACTGAGAAAGAGGGCTTTTAAAAACGTTCCTGCTCTTTTCTAAACAGACGAGAAACAAGGCGAGTCCTCTCGGAGTTAATCAGCTCAGCCGCTGTTTTAATTGTTCTTCAATGATCAAATGGGATTGAATGCAAAAGGCGTGAGACAAAAGCGTGGAGTTGCCGTCGACCCATTGCATGTCTTTTAGTAAAGTGAATATTTTAATCACGTCTGACAAGACGAGGATCTGCTTAATCCTATTAAGGCTCTGCACATTAAACTACAGTAGGCTCACACTTCTCCTCCTGCTGTCTTTGTGTGAGAAAGGAGCAGATGGTGCCAAATTAACAGCCTAGGCTACTGTAGTGAACTTTGAATGGCTAGGCTTGGACTCCCACCCTGCTACTAAACAACCCAGTCCCCATTGGGGTTAATTCCCCACATTAATCCACTTCCTGGTGGTATATTGTCCTTACCTTGATATATGTTTATGTACAGTGGGTGGTCCATTATATTTGACTTTTTTTTAAATGAATTTAACTTACGTTCACATTTGTTTTTAAAGTATATTCCTGTTCTATATATTAGTATAGTTGGAACAAAGGCAACATTTCTAATGGCACGATGTTATAAATACATATTTTCCTTCGCATTTAGCATCATCTGTAAACAATATTAAACATAACACAGTTTGACAGGGATAAAAACACTTCAGCACAAACAAAGTGATTTCCATAAAGCTTTTAGGCAACAACAGCCGACTCTCGGTGTGATGTTTGTAGTGTGCCCGTGAAAAACTGGATTAAACTGGTCAAGTTGAGGTGAAAAGAAGATGTATGTCTTGCCCAAAAACTATTCTCCAGAATCTTTGATGTTGGAGATGGGTGGCGTCTTCATCCCCACGAGTAAACAAGATCAGTTTGCTCACGTGTTCCATTAGCTAACTTCATATGTTTAGTACTACTTTTATAAGCAATAAAATATGTTACAACAAATCAAAATAGTAGTCATTTATTATCAGATTTTCAAGACATCAGCAATCAATCAAAAATCCAGACTTTACAGTAATTCCAAAAGCTGCATTATGGCTCCTCTATGGCATGAAATACTGCCCACACAAGCATATCCATAAACATGTGATACATTTTATATCCCTTATACATAGTGTGCTAGCCTAAATTGTGCCAAAATATGCCTAACCTATAAACTGACTCAAGTGGGAAACGTCACAAGATTCAACAAGTGAAAGGGTATGAGATGGGGACAAAGCACTGAAATAAATGCTGCATTGTTGCCCAAGATTTGGTTCTATGATTCTATTATATCAGAATCTTTCGTTTAGGTATCTTGAAGAATGATTATAGAACTTCCTTAAAATCTTACAGAAAATGTGTATGTTATGAAGCTGGAGGAAAATGAAGTACTATTACAGTTAATAAAAGAAAAGAGATTTGAGTGTCCATGTCTATCTACAGCTGAGTGCTGAAGTCTTTTTATTTGGGCTGACAGAAAAGGTTTTATGTAAGTGGTCTCAGTTGGAAAAAATGTGGGAGTCAACAAACGCATGGTAAGCCTGCCAGTTTGTCTCTGTAGGTGGGCCAGAATGGTTTCATTAGGTCGAAGTCAGTTGAAGATCCGGAGTAATTTGGTGTACAGAGGCTTAATCGAGATGGGCATGTAATACATCCCAGCCAAAGGGAAAATCAGACCCAGTCATTTAAAAAATTAATAGAATTCTCCAGCAAGTAATCGTTTCTCAAAAGCTGTGTGCTGCGGACCCTCTGTATGAAGCAAAGCATAGACAAGGGGCTAGATTTTTACCATGCAATTCCTAGAAACTAGCATCATATTTGAAAATAGTTGTAGCTTTAGTTTAGCTTCACCAGGAAGTAGTTACAGTACTAGTAGAGGGTGCTCATCTTTTCCTAAATCCTAAATGAAGACTTTATTTCCTCTCTGAGCTGGCTGAGGCTGAGTCGGGTTGGAATTCATGCTGGCCTTCCCACAGCGAGCAGCTTTTAACCTCCTGCCAGAGCTCTCAATCTCAGGATGGTGCGATAACTGCACAGAGAGAAAAGGATAAGGAACAGCATGTGGTTTGTAAATCAGACACGAGCTGAGGGCTGGGCCTCATTGATATAGCTCCAATAAGCTCCATACCCTCAGAGTTCAATGTACACATTATCGCTCACAGCAGTTGCAGTTAGGATCTGAGCAGGCCCCTCTCAGCCAGATGGCCGGGATTGGGCCTCAACAAATCAGTAGGCAGGAGAGAACAAATTAAATCACAAGGCCCAGTCTGAACAAAATGTAATCCATGTAAGCTGGTGTTAGGAAGGCAAAAAGGTTTTGGTTACGACCATAAGATAATGCGAAACACTCTCCCACCCCAACCCCACTTTGCTTAACTCCACCGATCTCACTGAGAAAGCACAAATTAATCAATTAAGGAATTTGTTTCTAGCAGCATTAATCACACTCAGCCTGGGTAAGAAGAAACATAGGAGCTCATCGCTGGGTAATTGTTTAAGATCAACTAAATCTTATGCAGGAGCTAAATGAGTAAAATTAAAAAAAAGATTAAGTGTGTATTTGTGTGAATTAAACGCGTAATGTTTTGCTTAATTACTCCACCCACTGCAATTTTTTCACACAAACCACAAAAACTAATTAATTAATAAACAAACCACTACTCCTGCACAACACCAAAACATACTATCATCACAGTAATTCATGGTAATTCATCTGTGCCACGTGTTAGAATGGACCAGTTACAGTCCACTCTTTGTAGCAGTTCAGAGAAACTTTGCCTCCATACTGACAGATGTTGATTTATGTATACTTGTAATTGTTTTAAATTAAGTCTCTAGATCAGCAGAACTGCTGAAAACGTACTGGAAAAACTACTAGCTTTACAGTGATCCCCTTTTTTTCAGAATTATTGTACGATGAAATACTCTACAATACACTGAAACCAAAGAACAAAACTTGCCCAAGCATTCGTTTAACTAATAAAAATATAAACATTTTCTTACAAAAATAAATAAATAAAACAAAAACGTTTTCTTACAAATAACTTCTTTAAAAAAGTGCTGTTGGACAAATAGTGACGTAAGCATATTTCACTGTCCCTCTGACTGCCGCTGCGTCCCAACTCCTTTCTATTTAGCAAATCAGGACCCAGAAGACAATTAAAAACTGAAAAAAAACTGCACAAAAAAAAAAAGAGGCGGAAGGTGAACCGCGTTATAGCGAGGGTTAACTGTACTTTAAAATGAAAGATCATTGGACAAAGTTTTGACTAAAAACTGTGCAATACTTATTTAATTTTTTTCAAAATCCCATAAAATAAAAATGAATTGTAAAAAAGTACAAAAGTTAAGAATCTGGGGTTAAGAATTTATTGTGATGTTGCTCATTCTTGCTAAATAAGAATTTTGATTTGTTTTTATGAAGATTTCCATATAACGATTTTAGAAAATGGCAAAATTAGGTTGTATTGTGTTGTTAGTTGTACTATTGACTCCAGTGTTTTTGATGAGGGAATAAAAATGTATTAATGAATTCCTAATAATACAACTAAAGGAGACTTCTCTTGGTGTTGGTAGCAAAATAGTATTTCAACATAGTATGTAGAAAGTTTCGCTCCACATTGCCTAATGCTGCGTTCACATCAAAAGCGTCTGGAGCGTCCAGAGCATCCAGTTTACATACAAAGTGTACGTAAGTCTAGGAACGTTGAAAAGTCTCACGGCGCGTTATGCGACCCGTTTGGCTTTCTGGACGCCCAAAATGCTCGAAAACGCTCAAGTTGGGAAAATTGAACTAAAATATTTCCGCTTGACACTTGAGTGTCGATCAATCAGAGACCGCCTTCTATGTGACGTAGTGGCAAACTATCCAACGTGGCTGAGGATCTTGAAGTGACTATGGTGGATAGATTTATTGTCACTTTTTTCGCTAATTCGAGCTAGCCGAAACTAGCGCTGAAATGGACAGGCTCGTCAGGGCAGCTCCCGGAGTAGGTGGAGAAAACCGAACCCTGAACGCTGCTGAATTTTTCCGGTGGTTACAGACATGGCACCCAGGCAGCCGACAACGACGTTCACTTGGTTTTTTCATTAAATAAAGCTGAGCCGCTCTCTCATTTTCATCCACCGTTGTACTAAAACAGACCGTTGAGGAGGCAGGAAGTCCGACCGGTGAAAACCTGAAGCTGTTTGAAGCGTCTGATCCTAAAAACTGCATAGAATGTACACAAGTCCAACTTCAAGTGTTAGATGCGTTTTGGACCCTCCAGTTTGGTGTGAATGCATCATAATAAGTAGTCGGAGACTCAACTCGATGTTCTGTCCACAGTCATTAATATGTACGACAACTTTTTAAAAAATAGGTAATATGAGTTACAATAGTTAATTTCCCTCTGGGTTTAATAAAGTGTGTTAGATTGAAACCTGAGCACGGGTGTAAACGGTTAGCTTCGGAGGCCTGATGTTAGTTCAGGAAGGCCTCAGGTAATGCTGTTACGTGTGGATGAGAAGTTCAGAGCTCACGTTCGTTTACAAACGGACTCAAATGAGCTGAATGAACCTTGCTGTTCCGCGGTCGGTTGTTTAATTCCAGCATTGGATTAGGAGGTTGACCTGAGCGCCGCCGGTTGAATTAACTGAGGACAGTGTGTTTAGAACAAAGCGAGGAGGCAGATTTCATCTTTGTAGAGGCATCTACGGCTTCATTAGTGCAATTACTGGACTTTATCAACTTGTATGCGAAAAACGTTTTCTGTTGGATTCCCTGTGGACCAACAGCTTCATTAGCTCACATTTCACTCCGTTTTGTTATTAGTGCATGCTAGCTGTTGAGCTAATTACTCCATCTTGACCCGCTAAGCCAGGTCAGAGCTCATATGAATAAAGATAATGAAGAGACACTCCAGAGGTTTTCAGTCCCAACATCAGAGCTCCCATGGCTAGCCTTCTGTCCTCCTCTGCTTCAGCAGCTCGTTATGGTCCACTCTGCTCTGCTAGCTGGAAAATCTATTCTCCGACAGCTTGCTACGTTTGGCTCCAACCCCAATGCTTTGTTACGTCTCCCCCAGGCAGGCTGCAACTTTGTGTAATAATTCATCAAATCGTTGCGGCATTCGTAAAGTCGCTAAGTCTTTGCTATCAGAGGAATGCATCCCCGGAGGAAAACAACGCAGCAAATAAATCGGGCCAAGCTTTGATGTTAGTGTTCATGTTGATTTCAACCCTGGCTTCGGTTCTTCCACTGAATTCCTGTTTTAACAACAACGTTCAACATCTGGCCAGCATTATTAAATCCACCATGGTCTCCTGGTGTTTTTTATTTATTTCTCTTTATTGTCGCATCAGAAAAACACTTTTTGTGAAGCTCGTCTCAGCAGACCAAAAAAAAAGATCCTCTGGGGAAGAGAACGGTGGCAGATTCTAAAAGGAAAGCTGCTGCTCCCCAACAGATCTTGGGTTCACAGCGTGAATGTTTCCGGGTAGAAAAATGAAAATGTGCAGCACACCTCGTTCTGCACGGCTGAGCGCAGAGCAGTCGTGCTCCCCGGTCACGAGGGATTAGCTGTGTTTGGGCTTCAACTTACTGTCTGCCAGAACGTGGGTGGATTCATGGGGGCTCGTCCATCTGTGCTGCCTTCACAGGTACCTTCAGCATCTTCAGCTCCGCCCCAGAGATGAACTGAGGACACAGAGGAGAGAAATTGCTGGTTGATAGAGTCCTACAAGCTGCAGTTTAACCATGAGGTCCAAACCAAGCCCAGGATTGGCTGCCGTCCCGACGCTGTTGCTGATCACCTGTATTTGTGCCTTTCATGCAACCACAGCCATGGATATTCCTATTGAGGGTAAGTCAGATCTTACAGTAAAATATAGCTTAATTATGTGTATAATAAAAGGCCTTAAAGTCATTTTAATTTTAGATAAATATGAAAAATGTTGCAGATTAACGACGAGTGTTTTTTTTTTCATTTGTTTTTTTTTATAAGCTGTCGTTAAAACTGGTGAACACTTAAAGAAATTTGAGTTTTTTGACGACACTGATTTCTAAAAACAATGAAACTTAAATGAAAACATAAAAAATAAACATTGAAGCAATGAATAAATGAAACATTCAGCCCCTTGAAGTCAGTCGGAATTTAGTAGATACACCATTGGCTACAATGACAGCTCGTTCTCCATCAGACAAACAAATCTACTCTTTTTTTCCATTTTTCTTGCTAAACTGCTCCAGCTCTGTTAGTTTAATAGTGATCAGCTGTGTGTAGAGTTTTTTCAAGTCCTTGCACAAATTCGGTTTGGGATTGTGGTCTGGGTTTTTGACTGGGCCACTCCAGAAGCTCTACCCTGTTATCTTTGAACCATTTCTTTAGCTTTGGCTGAATTTGACGTCAATGTCCTTGATAATTTTATCTCAATTCATTTCCGTTTTTGGGGAGACAGAAGGTGCTTGTTAAAAAATGTAAAAATATAAATAGAATAAAATAAATAAAAATAAATGAAAGCTGTGTCCAATTCAGGTTTTGTCAAAATAAAGCTAATGTAGCTAAATCATAGCAACAGATAATGTTTTCCGTCATCAAGAGTTTCACTGTTTCTGATGTCTGTTATGGAGGGCATACTGGGGGATGGGTAAAAAAGGACAAGTCAGCAGATTCTAATCAAACCAGGGACCTAATTTATCAAATCATGTAGGACGCATGTTAAAAGCACAGAGGTGCACAAAAACTGTCCTGCTCATAATAAGATTTATTACCAAACTGCAGGTCTTGCTTATGCGGTTCAGTGTTACATCCCACTCTCTGCGTGCCGTGTTTTAATCAAAGGAGGTTTAATGATAAAGTCTCATAAAATGTCATGGAAAAGGTCTATGTAGCATTATGGGAAAAAAAAGACTAAAAACAGGATAAAAAACAGGAACTATTTTTCATACGCTTTACTTTAGAAGGAATGATTCATGAAGCAGCTTAACCTCTACTTATCCAACAATCTGTATGGTTTTTATTTCTGCAGTTAAATCCAATTTATTCGCAACGTATTTAGAATAATCAGCTTCTGCTGAATGCATGCAGGGATTCTTGATGTGGTTTTAAAACATTTATATTCATAAAAACACATTTACCCTTTTGGACCTTTTGCCATTTTATAAATCATTTATGGTCAATTATGTCTTTATTTCTTAGAAATCACTTTAAAATTTGACAAAGGTTTTTTTTTGTCAAATACTGTTGTTTTTGATTGATTGATGTAAAAGCAATTAAAAAGGTAAAACATCCAATGGGTTGAATACTTTCTATGGGCACTGTAGAAAAGATTCAGAGATCCGATTTACCTTTAAAAAAATTTCTATCTATTTTAACACGATAGGTGGAACGAGTCTCCATATGTCTGGTTAAAAAGTCTTTTAAGACAGCAGCTATCTTTAGGAATATCAAAAAAATATACCAAAAAAAAAAGAAAAGGTTTTTTAGTTTAGATAAAATCAAAGATGAAGAAGATAAAGAAATTTTATTTTCTTATGCACACAGAATTTGACCTCGAGTGTTGAATAATTTACACAGAAATAAATCACACCGCACATATCTGCTACAGCTGTCACGCATCATGGGGTTTGAATAAATTCACAGAAGAAAAAAATATATGTATCACGTTTTAATCAGGTTTTTGCTTCCTTCTGTGTCGGATCACTGCCAGTTCCTTTGGAAACACATTTCAAATACGTACTTGTAAGTTATTCGGAGTCTCTGAAAAAACAACAACACAGTTCTTACAGGTTTTCTAAAAAGTGTAATGTATTGTGAAGATCACCGTCAGACAACCCTTGTTGATTGTGTACTTGTGTGTGCTTCAAGCCTTTCGTGTCACGAGAATACTTTTGACAGGCGGGGATTATTCCCAAACTTCTGACTGCTTTTGTTTTGTTTATTTTCCCGCCTGCTGCCGTGGATTATGTAGTTTTGGGCCACGTAAACAGTAAGTTCAGTCTCCATTACTGTTGTTGGTATTAAAGAGTTCTCATTCTCCCTCAATAGCATCTGTACCCACCATTATATGTTATGGAAGTCATCATCAACAGACATTAATCTATAAAACCTTGGTTTATCCCTAAATGTCTCATCAGATTTATATTGCATGTTTTGTTTCATTACATGTCGTGATCGAATGATACTGAATCCCCAAAAAATCTAATAAAACAAAAAAATGCTTTCACATATTACAGTCTTACCAGAAACATGTTTCATAGCAGACACGTACTCACCGACTACTTTATTAGGTACACCTGTCCAACTGCTCGCTAACACAAATTGCAAATCAGCCAATAATATGGCAGCAACTCATGCATTTAGCCATGTAGACATGATCAAGATGATGTGCAATAGAGCACCTTTGGTATGTGGTGGAACGGGAGATTCGCATCATGAATCGTCAGCAACTGCATGATACTATCATGTATATATGGACCAAACTCTCTGAGGAATGTTTCCAGTGCCTTGTTGAATCCGTGCCACGAAGGATTATGGTAGTTCTGAAGGCAAAGAAGGGTCCAACCCAGTACTAGCAAGGTGTACCTAATAAAGTTACAAGTGAGTGTACTTTGTTTTGCCCCCAAAAAAGTTTAAAATAAGGCACCTTAAAGTCACCACATCTCTATAGTAACAGCATATTAAGGCTTTAGTGCATCATTAATATACTTGTTTTTAAACTGGGATTCCATAAATGTATGAAAACATCACATAGTGACAATCAGTCCGGCATTAAATCCACTATGCATTAAGCTTAATCACTTTCTCAAAAATGACTAAAAACTAAGCAGGAGGCCATTACCAAGAAACAACTCCAATGCGCTGGAGGAAAAAAAAACGTGAATCTTCCCTGACCCCTGCACCGTGTAACCGCTGTGTAAAGAATCCATTAAGGGATTAAAGTGAATGCTGCTCATGTAATTAAGTCACGCAGTGAGTGTAAACAGAAACTGTCCACATTCGCTGTCCTCAAAGCCTGAGATGAGGCAAACTTTTAACAGTGGAGCGTTGTGGATGTTTATCCGCTCTCCGCTTCGGAGCCAATGTTCACTTCCTCGCACACACACACTGCAGATAAGAGGGAATTTGATTCACTTGTGGCTTCACCAAACCACCCACCTGTGAACCATCTTCATATGTGTATTCATCATCAGTACTAAAGCTTATAGACTAATCAATATATACATATAATAGTGTTATGCTTCCCAACCTGTCTGTCAAAACAGCCCAGATGTTAAGAAGTCCATATCTGTTATTTAAAGTACCTGAAGTCATTAGGTTTGTAATGAGTAGATAAAATCTAACGTTTCCATTGTAGATTTTCTTCAAAAAAATTACCCCTTTATATAATAGGTGTTGGAATTTGTTAAAGAAATTATGAAACAGGTTTGGAAGCATCGTAGTAAATGTTCTTTCACAGGACAAAGGCGCCCGTCTTTGTCTTTGATTTCAATGTGTGCCCAATTGTTTGCGTCCCAGTTGAGCAGCTGCCAACCATCACGGATCAGGCTCCCAGCACCCTCATCGCCTTCCCGTTTGATGAGAGCTTCCCTATGACGTGCGAGGCCAAAGGGAATCCCGAGCCAAAGTGAGTACCGAGTCGACAGAAGTTGAGAGGTAGCCAAACTGCCATCAGATGGCAACAGCAACAGTTTATCGTCGGAATGTGGCGCTCCAGTGTTCCCGTTCTGAACTTTGGAGACCGGCAAGATTTTGGTTTGGTCTGAAAGGCTTGTCGCTTTCACACTCCCTCTATGTAGATTCCAGTGGAAAAAGAATGGGGAGGATTTCGATCCTTATCTGGACCCCCGTCTAATGAAAGAAGAGAATTCCGGGACCTTTGTGATTCCCAACAACGGGAACCTCACAGAGTACCAGGGAACCTATCGCTGCTACGCGTCAAACAAACTGGGGACGGCCATATCCAAGGAGATTGAGTTCATCGTGCCCAGTGAGTAACCGCTGTGTGGGCGTGTAGGAGGTCCATGTTAGAACGCTCTTGAAATGACTGTGAAACAGGCATTTTTGGTATTCTGGTCTACCTAGACATTTTCATCTTTTTTTTTACATTTGCTGATAGTACAACAGGAAACTTCATTGAGTTTAATTAATAAGACCAGCAGAAACTAATCCATCATTTTGAAGTGCAAGATAATGTTTGGTTTTTAACAAATTACGCTTAATAAAATCTGATGTTAATGGATTAAGAATCTCTGACCAGCTCTAGTAGTGTACACCTGTTATTTTATCAAAACCTGGTAGAGTTTAGATTCCACTTTAACTAAGCTTTTACCGCTTTAGTTTTTATACAACAATTTGAGACCCACTTTGAACTCTGCTGGTTTTCGCTTTTGTTTAACATCCTCCAGCTTCCATTGTGGAGTCTAGTGCAAAGCTACTGGGATGTGTGATTGATCGGAGCGGAGCTTTGTGAGAATTAGTAGCGCTGCATTTGAAGCGGTCTAATGAACTCCTGCACCTTACGATTTTTATGTTAAACAGGGTCAACTTTCTACTGCTCTATTTAGACTCTAAATAGTGAGATTACAACAGCCTTATGTCATTCAGTCCCAATTAGTTTTCTCTGCTCTGTATGGATTAGAAAATGCACCATAGAAATCAACCCAATCATCAGGCAACGCTTGGGGCCTTAAAGGTCAACTATAGGACTTCATCTGATACATTGATTGTATCTTTGGATGTATGTTTATGTACTTCCTCCTACTGCAAGATCAACCTCTGAACAACTTTTTTTTTACAGTTTTTCTTTTCCTTACATTTTGAGCACTGTTGGCTTTTATTTCTCAATAGACAGACAGGAAGAATTCTATACACAATTTCTTATTGTTCATATAGGGTAGTAACTTTACCTAATGCATATTGGAACCTCATTATTTATGGGGTTTCAAAAAAGTATGTTGAACATAATATCATGAAAATGTATTACATGATGATGAAGCAGGATGGAATTAGACAGGAAGGTTATTACGGTGCAAGCAGCTTCAGTAGTTATACTTTTGATTTTCAGTATGACCTCACTGCCCTCTTGTGGAATAAAACAGAACTGCGGTCAGACTATTTTTCTTTTTTTTTTCATGTTTGTGTTCTTCCACTGACCTGTCAGTTTGTTTTCCTAGATGTTCCTAAATTCCCTAAAGAAAAGCTGGACCCCGTTGAGGTGGAAGAAGGCCAACCTTTTATTCTGAAATGCGACCCGCCCGACGGCATACCGCCGCTTCAGATCTACTGGATGACGATCAGTAAGTAGCGGCTTATTTTTTTGTCTTTGGTATTAATAGAGCAATGAAGATTTAACCGCTTAATCATCTCACGTGAGGCATGTTTAGACTTTAAGACACCTCTAAGCTACAAAAATCCATTTAAAAGATCCCCGATCTAAGTATCAAGAGTCAACATTCCCAATCTCATACAGTGCAGAGAAATATTTAACTTTAAATCCAATTTGGGAGCGTCACGTTGCCAAAGGCGATTAAAAACGGCAAAAAATGAGCTGTATGTGCAGACTTGAAATGAGTTGGGGTTGACATAGATGACGTGGTGTGATCTCTCTCCTCACTAAAAGGATATTAAGAAATCCCTTTAGAAAAAGGCCCCACTTATAGATCGCAAAATGTTTCATAAATCATTAAAAAGTGCGTATTACGCATTAAGTAAAGTTGAGAAAGAGGTTTACCCATATATTTTATCTATAGCCGATATATCACACATTTCATATAAGTCACTAATATTAGGTTTTATAAACAATTTGCGGATGAACTATGCAGGGTTTTAAGGGAACTGATCTCTATCATGGTCCTGCTCTCAGATCTTCAGCACATCGAACAGGACGAGCGCGTCTCCACCGGCCTGAACGGTGACCTTTACTTCTCCCACGCCGTGGAAAAGGACAGCCGAAGGGACTACTGCTGCTTCGCCGCCTTCCCGACGATACGGACCATCGTGCAGAAGAACGCCATGTCTGTCGACGTCAAAACGAGTAGGTGGCGAGCCAACATCTTCAACCTGGCACTGTTTGGTATTCCAAGCCAGCATGACCTAAACTTTGGTTTTCATGGCCCAACAATCATAGTGATGCTTTAAAAGCCATCTCGGTATCACCCTGTCGGATTTATGCGCATGTTTTTAATTTTTTTTAATTTTTTCATATTACCACGAATCACCCACATTGTCCTTCACCGTGTCTCCTGTTTGTGCGTTGATGTCTCATCCCCTTCCATGTCAGGAAAAGGTGACAGGTCTAAGAGTGGTGAGTGAAAAGTGCCTTTCAGTGCACCTGTGACTTGTTGCCTTCCCATCTTTTAAGATATTGTCACAATTGTCTCCCTTTTTTTAATAGCCAATGCAATTCTGGAGAGGAAACCCTCTCTTCTGACGCCCCCTGGTGACAGTTCAGCAAAACAACTGGTCAAAGGAGA
>JAVLVB010000211.1:1804524-1816915 GCA_032876305.1 Orestias chungarensis | reverse complement strand
TTTTTTTTTTTTTTTTTGGGATGTTTTTCAGCCCAACTCCACAGGTGGAGTGGATAAAGATAGGTGATCAGCTTCCTGTTAAAGCTAAGCTGGAGAATCACGGGAAGCTGCTGATTGTTCCCAGAGCTCAACTGGAGGACAGCGGGAGGTACATGTGCAGAGCCAGGAACCCGTTAGGAGAAGCTGTCCACTACTTCACGGTGACAGTAGAAGGTAAAGCAGCCTTCCAGAAACTGGAATCGTGCATCATTTATCTGTGGGAAAGCCCAGTTTGTGTCGTCCAATAGACAAAGATGTGTGATGATAAGCATGTATTGTGCTGCAGTTTCAATTAACCCGGTTCAAGTCAGACAGTCACAAAAGTTTAAGTCAAGTGTTTCAATCCGAGTCAGAATCAAGTCTAGACTGAAAAGAACATTTTCTCATCAAATCCCTAACTTTCTCCGTGACCTATGACCCTGCATTGCTATAGTTTAGGATATTTTATTCTTAAAGTGTACATTTAATATGGACCCTATACCATTATAAAAAGGGTTTTATGATTTCATAAAATGCTAATGGTAAAAATAACCCTTGTCTGTATTCTTTCCACGCCTTCATTCTATATTCCACCTGCAATAGTTTGGAGGGATTTATTTTAATCACTCTTGAGTTAAATAACTGTTAATATTATCGAAAAACGACTTTCTAAATCCGCATTTAAAAACGAAGGTCTGAACTATAGAAACGGTCATTCACCTGTTTTGTTCTCACGCTCTTCCATCCAACAACGTGTGATGAGTAACTTTTCGATTTTCAGGATAAAAAGTATGAAATCATTGAAGCTGCTGTGTTGAAATATGAAGGTACTGAGTTAGAATAATTACTTAGCCTAAGTTACTGCAGTAAAGATTGGCTAAATGAGATCGTATTGAAAGAGCAAAGAAAGACGAGACCAACATGCCAAGCACTTCACTGCAGATGCTTCAGTGTGTGATTGAAAGAGGATCTCTACGTAAATGTCCTTGTAGGTTACCCTGAGCCGGTGTTATTGTTTTAGCATAACCCGAGCACACCTCTGTTTTCAGCTGTTGCTCTAAGATAACAATGGGGTCTTAGCTTTACGTGGAAATTTCATGGGCAGAATTAAGCAAATTATTGAGAGAGTTTAAATGTTCCTTTGTGGATTGACGTCTCCAGGCCCTGAATGGAGAGCAGCTTTAGTTTATACAGCGTAATACAGTGAATAGGCAGGACTGGTCCCTCCCTCTGCGGGCGTCTCCTTTACTCTTGACAGTTCGATAACATCATGTCAACGCGGTGTTCCCAGGGCCTCCAGAGTGGGTGTCAGAGCCGGAGAGCCAGCTCAGCATGATCGGCTCAGATGTGCACGTCCAGTGCTCCGCCCGGGGCGACCCAGAGCCCGCCATCACGTGGAGGGTGAACGGCCAACTTCTGCACGGTCAGTCAACGGAAAATGAAAAGATTTTTCTTGTTTCGTTGATAAAAACAGAAAAGAAGTCGTGTTGACCATTCAAAGTGAAAAAAAATACTTTATCCGGTGTGTTTTGTGTGTTCCTTCTGTAATCTGACACCTTGTTGCCAGATTAGTTCTTTTTTTGTATTCATAATTTCCAGTATTTTAGAAAAGAATCGTCTCAGTTCTCCACATCCATTTTCCTTTGGAGCTGTGGTGTCTCCTCTCAATAACAGGAATGTTTGAGTATTTAGTTGTATGAGCTGGATGGTCCAATTAGTTATATGATTTATGATTGTAAAAAATACTGAAAAAAGTTTGGTCTTTTTTAATAACCCTGCATTTAAATGTAGTTGCCTAAAACTAATAAAGAATAAATAAAAATTAGAGATTGCATACACTTATTAGACAATAAATAGTCAACACAGGAACCATTTTCTAATATTTTTTTTTATTACAAAAACTGTATGTTTGGGAAATTAATAGGAAATTCATATCTGTTCACATTAGCAAGACTAACAAAAAATTGAAGACTTTTATTTTATTTTATTTTTATTTTCCGTGTTAATTGCCTTTTGTTTATTTGAATTGATAAAAATGTTTTCTCAGTTTCATGTTTTGTTATTTCGTGGTTGTAATTAACTGTAATAAACTTGGTTAGCACACTGGTTAAAACTAGCAGCAGATGAGATGTAACCATGACCCGTAAACTAGGTCAATTCATTTGTTGATCCAAATAAATGGTAAAATGACCTTGAATTACCACAGTAAATGATACAAATGTGTAACATTATATAGTCGCATTTATACAAGACAGGAAAGAAAAACGATTTATAAAAAAATCAAAGAGGAAAACTGTGACAATTTCAGCCAGTGCTAAGGCTCCTAACAAGAGAAGTAAAAATGTTTTATGGTTGCATAACCTTATTATTTTGAACTTAGGACACCTTAAACCTGGTGACCATTGGTAAACACAATCCTGTAATCAACAGATAGTATAGCAAATTTTTCGTTTTACATTTTTCCGCATTTAGGCTTACCTAAATTCCTCTTCCAGATAAGTTTTACAGTGCTAATATAACTGGCCATTTGTTAACCTTCATCTTAATAAAGTTTAGCACCTGTTGTGCTTTGTTCATTAGTTGGCAATATTCAACAAGTATGAAACTGAAACCATGAGTGAACGTTCTTTTCAAAAGAATCACTTCCTGAAGCGCAACAGCACCAATAGGTGTGCTACAACAAATTTTATTCTGTATTTTGTCATTTGCACATGGTAATATTCAGCATTTTAGCGCTTTAGCATTAGCTCTTGCTACATGTGATGTTCAGTGTTTACCCAGCTCATATATACGATTATTGCTTTAGGCCTATTGCAACAAACCTTTATGTTAGCATCGCACACCACTGCAGGTTAACGACCTACGTGTGTTGCAAAGACTCCTATTGGTGCTTTTGTATTTGGTATTAGCAAGCGTACTGGGCTATGACGTCCAGAAAGGCTATAGAGTCTAACGTGAGAGATTAAATCTGTTTCCTAAGTCACTTAAACCACGTTATTTTTCTGCCCTCCTCTCAATTGAGAAGCATTTCTAGAGAGGTATTTTCATCTATAAACTCTTTAGGCAACTTAATAAAGAAAAGTAAATCTTGGAAAATCTTGGAAATATAACAAAGCTTAATGTCAACATAGTCACTACAGATTTTAATCCATTAAAGCTTCAAAGCTGTAAAAAACATTAAAGAGTTTCATTTTTTTTGCACACTGTCACCAGGTTCATGCTTGGTAAAAGTGAGCCTCTAGCAGTGGTTCCACCGGTGTTTTTTATAAGCATTATTGAAGTATCGAATTTAAAAAAGGAAATACAACCTTACTTCCCTAAATTTTGCTAAAATGTTTTTACGGTTGAGGTGTAAAAAAAATAAATAATTTCATGCTGAAAAGGGGAGATAGAAACACATTGAATTTTCTAACCTAAATCATCCGCGCTTCCTTCCTTTGCCGCAGAATCCCCAGCCGCCAACAGGAAGACGCTCGGCGACACCATCGTCTTACGCAACACCAAGGCCTCCGACAGCGCCGTCTATCAGTGCGAGGCCTCCAACAGG
This sequence comes from Orestias chungarensis, assembly GCA_032876305.1. Classification (NCBI taxonomy): domain Eukaryota; kingdom Metazoa; phylum Chordata; class Actinopteri; order Cyprinodontiformes; family Cyprinodontidae; genus Orestias; species Orestias chungarensis. The sequence continues at coordinate 1,813,350 of JAVLVB010000211.1, read as the reverse complement.
CACGGCACGCTTCTATCCAACGCCAACATCATGATCATGAGTGAGTACATCGGCTTCTGTCACTGTTGGTTTCGGTTTCAACCATCGCCGTCACGTTCTTCTCGAGTGAATGAACTGAAAATGAAAAGAGCAAAGCCTCGCCTTCACGGCTCGCGCGAGGATGCGTCGGACTTTGCAGGGAGACATTTAGCGGCTGCCGACTGATGTGTGGAACTTGAGAGCCGGCGCCCATGCTGGCATGTGCCCCTGAAGCGGCCAGGAGCCCGGGAAGGGAGAGCTATGTGCGAGCCGCATCACATCACTCAGCTCCCCCACGAGAAGCAACAGGCCTCTGTTCTCCGCCATTTGTATGCTAACACGTTCGCCCAACATTCTGTGCACATTTCCCCACTATAAGGGGAACACATGGTGCCACAGGAGTGCCGATGAAAACACAAAACGCGGATCAGTAAATCCAGTCCGCGTCTGGAGTTTCCGCTCATTGAGTTAATAAAGCTTGAATGCTAAAATCCCGGCTGCTGCCTTGGTAAACAAAACAAAAAAGGAGGGAGAGAGAGAGAGAGACAGTATTTTAATGGGACGCTGTGGCTCAAACTGATAAGGTGCATGTGCTCCTCTAACTCATTACTGGATTGTTTTCTGCTTTAATTTCGTTTTTCGCGTTCCTGACAACCAGACTGGCGACTCATTTGTTTCACTTACGCAAAGGGACCTTTAGTTAATACACACCAGAGGCAACGACGCCGTCACCTCATCTCACTTGCGCTTGGCAACATCACTCATTTGCAGCTTTATTAGATTTAAAAGAGAGAACCTAATCTCACCTCCTGCTGGGTGTGTCTGGTAAAAAAAAAAAAAAGGCCACATCTGGAGTTCTACACAGTGAACCATCCGCTTTCTGGCTTTTAAATGTGTTTAAACTGATTACTGGGCTCTTTGCAGATCTGCAGCCTATGATTCTGACCAATGACGGGGAGGATTACTCTGCAGTGGAAGGGAGGGGAGTAATGATGAACTGCAAGGTCTTCAGTTCTCCTCCTTCAACGATCAGCTGGTAAGCCCGACGGACCAGCAGGGAGCAGCACAGTCTCAACAGGTTCATCCGTCGTAGCTCTTGAACATGACATCATTTTGTCAGATGAAACCCTCGAACTAAAATGGATTCATTGTGGATTTGATCGGATAGACCAACAGTAGGGCAAAAGGTTTGAAGTAGAAGAACTATGTTTTCAATGTTTTCTTACAAGAAAGGGAAAAAGTTGCTTTTATATTCTGGTTCCTACCCACCTACATAAAATCAAGTGCACCCGCTTTCATTTTTTTTGAGTCATTGATGTGCTTTTATGTGAGGGATGAGAAGCTAAACCATTTAGGAGTTTAGATTTGCAGTTACACAAACTATTGACTTAGGGCACTAAATACAAATGCAGTCCACACTATTTAAGTTTGTATTTGTAAATTAAATGTTAAAAGACACAAATCATTTATATTTCATGTAATAATTATGGACTGCATTCGTCTATTACACGAAATGCAATAAAAACACAATTTTGAAGCAATTTTAAGGTTAGAACATGGCAACATTTATAATGTCTGTGTTTGTTTTTCGATTTTGTTTCACATACCAGTCCACCTTTACTTCAACGTTTGTCGTTGTTTCTTCTTACAGGAGCAACGATGACTCCTCCGAATCGGTCCAGGGTCCCAGGTTCACGGTGCATGACAATGGTTCGCTGGAGATCTCCAGGGTGGAGAAAGGCGATGCGGGACAGTACACGTGTTTGGCTAAAAACACGGAGGGATCGTCCGCCATCGATGCCATGCTTCACATAAAAGGTAAACACTTGCGCTTTTTAAATGAATGTTGCGGCGGCTCACGCACGCTCCGCCGCTGACGTCTGTTTCCTGTGGAAGATCCCACTAGAATAGTGGCGGCCCCCAAGGACCTGCAGATCTTAAAAGGCTCCACAGCCCGGCTCTCCTGCCTGGCTGAGTACGACAAGTCCTTCAGCGATGACTTTGAGCTCCTGTGGGAGAAAGATAACACGGAGGTAGCACTCAACTACACCGAGAACCTAAGGTGAGATTCAGATTTGTGTTTGTTTTTTTAAACATTGCTGACTTAGTTACAGCTTTCCTTCTTCTTCAGAATGCTTGACAAAAAATATTCATATTCATATTCCATCCATAGGCCTTAAGATATTTTATGATAATTTCATGTGAATGACAAAGTTTGATAGAAGGAAAGAAGAACTTTTTAGTAATTTTTTTTTGGAATAAAAATCTAAAAAGTGTGGCATGGATCTGTTTTCCTTTCCTATGGTCAAAACTACCGTTTGCTTCAGTTACAGTTAAATACTTCTGTCTGATTAATCAGAAATCCTCTTTAAACATCAACTTTCAATCCCCCACCCAAGATTTTTATTCCGAATTGGGTTTGGACTTTGACTAGGCCGTTCTAACACATGACTATTTGAAAGCATTTTAGATCTATGTGTTTTGGGTTGTTCCAAATGCTAATAGGATGCCAAGTATTTAGCAACATCTTGCAGTATTTTCTCTGGGATTACCTCCTATTTAGCTCCATCTCTCTCTTTAATAACTAATTACTCTGACCCCCAGTAATTCTTGCATATTGACAAAAAGCGTTAGTTCGTTTGCAGATATTTTTCATGTATTATTTTATCATATCTGTTTTTGGTTCCCCCCAAAAAAATCTGGAACGGTAGTAGAAATGTTTCCTACTATTGAAATCTTATTGACCTAAAACACTCTCACTATCTTGATGAACTTGTACGTTAAGTGGACTAAGATGTTTGCACCAGAAAACAGACAAAAAAACTCTGCGAGATTTATTGTTTCTTCAGTGGGCTGCCACCAATAGCTTTGAAAGTTGTCATAGTGTTTAGAGCGATATGCGGTGCGGTTTTCTTCACGCAGATCAAAAGGTTTATTATTAGGACTAAATGCTGTTGTTTAACTAGTTTTTTCTTCTTTTTTTTTACTTTCCAAACAGCAGGCATAGTCATTTAGGTTTAAATCCATATTAGCAACAGTGGCTATCAAGAATCAAGAACCAGCTTATTTATGTAACAATGACAGTGAGAATAGACAAAAACAAAACACAAAACAAAATTTCATGAGGTGATGTTGTGCCTGAAGCATTCCCAAGTCAGAGCAGAATAACCATATTTTATTGACAGTTTTTTTTATTGCCAAATGAATTTAACAGTTGCTCTCACTGTTTAAATAAATTACTATCTTATTATCACAGTTCATTGATAAACCTATAACATTACAAAGGTTGATATTGTTTTCTAACATATGCCCTGCTTTAAACTTTTCCACAAACATATCCCTGACCTTCACAGAACACATTTATTTATACTGAATCATACATACATACATACATATATGTTTTTTTTGTTTAATTGTTCAGTTCTATTGAATAATGTTGCTTATGTAAATAATATGTAAATAAATTATATGTAGTTAGTTCACAGTTTTTACAAAACAATGCACATGTCCCAATATCTAATAAACATAAGGGAGCACAATAATGATGGAACCCTGTAGCCAAGCAAAATAAAGAAATGCTTTATTTTTACAGGAAAAGAAAGTAAGTGTCAGGTGGGTCCCAATACAATATTTTCAATTACAATATGATACCGACATTTCAGTCTTAAGTATTGTATGATACTGATACTTACCCAATACAATATCAACACGAACAGCTTTTTTTACTTCAGCAGTCTGGAATTTTTATAAAGGCTTGATTAAGTTACGTAGAGAATCAGTGGGCTAAATGAATAACTACATTTTATACAAAGAAACAAGGTTCTACTATTAAGTAAAAATAGTTACAGCCTTCGAAATGGTTGCGCAAATTGAACGTACCGCCGCTGTTGGATATTTTAGATATATTATCTGATATTTATATTTTGGTTGATATCAGCCCGATGTGCAATGTCAGTATTGCTTCAGGAGAACCCCCGTGAATATGGTGACTCATATTTTCCAGGGAACTTCAAAGAGTTGTTGTGGATGGCGATGCAGCGGGCAGGAAGTATCTCCAGTTGCAGTCAGTCTTGCACACAATCTGGTCCGGCCCCTGACTAAGTACTCTGTGAAAGACTCTTGACTGTCATGACATGCTAACAGCTTAAAATTCGACAATGTTAGGGAATAGGCAGTAAAGTGAAGGACATCGATTACAAAAGATCTTTTCAATTTATTTTTCAAAAAAATTTTTTTACAGGTATCCCTGAAAAACAACAAATGGGTTAGCCAAACTAAGGATAGCAAACAACAACTGACCTCTCACAATTAACACAGAAATGAGGGGCAGGGGAGACAAAACTAAAACAAAAAATAAACCTAAACAACTAATTCAAACCTTACAGATTATACCTGCAACACAAATATGAAAAACACTAAGACAGCCCAACTAAAGCGGTGCTCTTTAAACAGCTTTTCAAAATCAAGTCCCCCATTTCCAGCAGGCTGATGGATTCCTCCACTTCCTGGTGTTTCATCAGATTTGGCCTCCCCAGGTAGTTCGTTTAAACTCAGCAAATAAATAAACAGTTAACAATCTACAAAGACATGGGATGTTTTACCAAATGTGTGCACCCCTATTAGTAAACAACCTTAAATGATAAAAAAGTGCTGACAAATCAAACAGTGTGTAACAAAAACAAAAAACGTTTCAATACTAACACTGTGAATTACCTAGAGGGACCTCCACAGGCAAGCAGCGCTAATCCACCTCCTTTGCTTTTGCCCTTTCTTGTTATTCGACTGGATTTTATTTAGGAGTTCAGATCTCAAGAAGATTCAAACTAATCCACGACTTCCATTTTCAGATTTTCATCAATAAAAGGTTTAAGCATCCGCCATATTTATTTCCTTTCAAAGGTGAAACAGTTTGAAGGTTAAGAAAATGTGGGAAAACTTAAAGGGGAATGGCACGGTAAATATTGTGTCTCCATGTCTCTCTCCACAGATACATTATGGAAGAGACCAATCTCACCATCCTCAACGTCAGCCACGGAGACCAGGGCGTGTATCGGTGTGTGGCGCAGACGCCGGTGGACAGAGACACGGCGTCAGCCTTCCTCACTGTGTTGGGTGAGCAAACACTGGAGCTCCATCGCTTCTTCTGGGCCAAAGCGCCTGTGGAAAAAAAAAAAAAGAAACACGATTCATTTGTAAGGATCAGAATGTCAGAAAAAGTCTTGTTTTGATGTGGCGGCGGGGATTGCCGATATGCCAACAGCCCCACCCCGAAAACCCCACCCCCCTCTCTAAGATGTTGACATCTCACAACCGAAAACACGCCGCGGCTCAGACTCGGCTCGTTCCACATCCTCGGGACAGTTTGATTGAACATATGCTGCTTTGGCCTTTCTTCTGCTTGCAGAGATTGATGTGTGTGTGTGTGTGTGTGTGTGTGTGTGTGTGTGTGTGTGTGTGTGTGTGTGTGTGTGTGTGTGTGTGTGTGTGTGTGTGTGTGTGTGTGTGTGTGTGTGTGTGTGTGTGTGTGTGTGTGTGTGTGTTGTCCTTTTTTTTATTTGTTTTGTTTTTGCTGAAGCTTTTCTGTTGGGTTGATTTTTTTATTTTATTTTATTTTTTCCAGATGTCCCTGATGCTCCTGAGAACTTGGTTTTATCTGAGCGGAAGAGTAAAAGCGTGAAGCTGAAATGGATCCCCGGGGACGACCACAATGGCTCACCTACAGGTGCATAGGTGTTAACACACACGGCGAACACAGCACATCAAAGCGGCGAGCCGTGAACGCGACACATGCATAATAAATCTGTTTGATAAAATCTTGTAAAATGCAAATCCATTATTGATTCATCCAAGCAGGAATTCTGGTTTGTGTCCCAGAGGAGACGGGAAAGCCGGGGGTTTTAGATAAGCAGTCCTCTGCAAACGGGCTCCCTCTGATTATCTCTGTGCCCACAGAGTTCGTCGTCGAGTTTGAGGAAAACAAGTGGGAGCCAGGAAACTGGCAGGAGCTGCTCCGCGTTCCCGGGAATCACAACTCGGCCGTCCTCAAACTCCAGGGTCACATGGAATATCGCTTCCGCGTGTACGCCGTCAGCAACGTGGGAGCCGGCCCGCCCAGCGAGCCCTCGGAGAGATACAAGACCCCCCCGTCAGGTCAGGGCGTAGGGCCGGCATCGGCGCGGCTCCGTGAACTTTAGAGCACCCAGACCCGCCTCATAATTGAATCCGCTCTTGTTGATAATCTGCTCTTTCACTGCATTTTTCTTCCACTAACAATACTGACAGGAATCTATATTCCTTCTTTTGAACAGCCCCCGACAAGAACCCAGAAAACATCAAAATCGAAGGCCATTTGCCACATGAAATGGATATCAACTGGGAGGTAGGAGGCAGAGCCCGGCCTTTTATTACCGTTACCTTTGCATATCGAGCTTTCTCCTTCCGCTTTGGTTCATAGGATCGCTCTCAGCGATCCTATGAACCAAAGGAGATGAAGTTTTATCAATGCTTTAGAGATGAAGTTTTATCAATGTTTCATTTGAGAGACGAAAATAATTTAGGAAGCAGAAACGATCCACCTTTGATTTCCCAGTGGAGCCGTTTTAAGATCACTCAGAATATGTGTCTGTTGAACGCCGCTCCTTTTCTTTGATTAGAAGGCTGTGAAAAGAGAACCTGCCTTTGTTGTGGAAAGATGAGTCTCTCCTTCTCGTATTATCCGCCTGCTCTGTCGCAGTAATGTAGCCTCTGTTTTTCTGGATTTGAGCTTTCCCACTGTTAATAACTGGCTTTCGTGGATAATCTGATATCATTCTACTTCTCACACTCTGACTTCTTCTGCGAGGCGGTGAGTCCCTTCATCTGCGACGTCTCGGCGAGCTCTGTATCAAATAAAATCCCCCGCTGCTGGACCACATCAGTGGCTGCGTTGTTTAATCAGACATGGCGTGCAGCTCACGGGACATGCTTGTCATCCTAAATCACGCACACACACATATGGTTTTGACTCTTAACTGGTAACATCTGCGCAGCGTCCAGCGTAAGTTCGGGATCTGTCAGCGACGCTCGTCGTGTTCTTTGTGTCTCCAAACGTTCAGCCGCTGTTGCCCGTCGAGCACAATGGCCCCGGCATGGAGTACAAGGTGAGCTACAGGCGACAGGATGTGGACGAGGACTGGAGCGAGCACACCGTGAAGAGGCACTCGTTTGTGGTCCGGGACACGCCCACGTTCGTTCCGTACGAGGTGAAGATCCAAGCCAGGAACAATCAGGGCTGGGGGCCCGAGCCCAGGATCGTGAGTGGATACTCTGGAGAGGACTGTGAGTACCTCGGCAGCATTATGATAGAAGCTACGCCTGTTACAGCTCAAGGTGACTTTATGGTGCAGTAAGAGTTGACAATTAGTGGAATTCTCTTTCCTGTTTAACACGTTGGGTTAGTCTGTTGTCGTATTGTATAATGTCTATTAGAAAGTCCTAAATGTAATTGAGTATTTTAATGTTGCAGCAAAAAATCTGTTTACTCAATTAAATACACATTTATGTTAGGAAACAATTACCTTATATTTGAAATAATAAATGATTTAACATATAATTGCTACTGAATAAATGCATCCCCACAGCATGATGCCACCATCGCCATGTTTCGCTGTGGCGACATCTATAATTTGAAAATCCGTCTCCCTAAAAACAAACTTTGATGGCTTGCTGGTGAGGTTTCAGCAGAGTTGAGCAAAGTTTGCGTGTTTACATTTGTGATGGTAGGGGCACAAAATGTTAATATCGCTAAATGAATTCTTGTGGCTTATTACTTTTTCCTGCTTTACCATCCTACCCACTGGTTTTGGTGGTAGATTAAATACATAACAGGCCACAACAAAACCAGGAACACATGAGCTTTTCAATGATATCAGGCACAAAGAAATCCAAAATAAAAATGAAGAAGATATTGCAATTTCAATAAAGACCCTCTGCAAACAACAATAGATAGAAAAGCCTTCAAAGGTTCAAAAGAAGTGTACTTAAAACTGTTCTTCCTCTGCGCTGCTTTCTGTGGGTCGCTTGTAGAATATAGGCCACAACCTGAATGAACAAACAAAAAAAAGAAAACATTTTACAGTGGCAAATAAAAAGGATCTAATAAACAGGAGATAACAGGGAAAAACAGCTAATGAGATATGAGACTAAAAATAGAGTTTGTACAATGTTGAGAGGAAACCCAAATCACAAGCCCACGTTTGTGAGCTCCTCGTTTTAAAATCTAAAAAAACAATCAGCCTTCACAGATCGGTACTTTAGATGAAAAATGCAGTTCACCTTATTTATTACTTTGGTTTACAGACCACACTCTACATAATCTTATCCTGTTAAATTGAAGCATGTTTGATGGCAGTTTTAAAGGGATAGCAGCATCCTGCAGTGACCATCTTCCAGGTTCTGTCTGTGTTTGTTCCGCTGAGGCAAAGGTCGGCAAGATTTCCAACAGAACGAGACATTTTTGCCCTCGGTTCAGTGTAATAAAGTGTTTTCGAAACAATAACATACTTATAATTTTGATAAATATCTTCTATAGGAAATGTTTGCAATTAACCACAATTAAAAAAAATCTAATAATTTTTATATATATATATATATATATATATATATATATATATATATATATATATATATATATATATATATATATATATATATATATATATATATATATATATATATATATATATATATATATATATATATATATATATATATATATATATATATATATATATATATATATATATATATATATATATATATATATATATA
>JAVLVB010000211.1:1714599-1797537 GCA_032876305.1 Orestias chungarensis | reverse complement strand
ATTAGTGCACATTACCACGTGAGTAGTTGTGACTAAACTGTGCTGCTCTGCAGGGGTTTCCTTTCGCCGCTTTCAGCAGGAAGAGATAAAAAAAAACTATGAAATGATCGTCTATGACAGAGCTTTGCTTTCTGTGGTTTAGATACTAAAACAACCACAAAGAGATTGTAGCATGTAATCTTTGCAAATCCATACTTCACTTTGGAAAGCTGCATTCAACTGAGGATCTGGAAACGGTGTAGATCGCTGCACGGCGTCATCGTAATACAACTGCAGCAGTAAGTAATTGGCAGTGCAGGAGCTCATTATGCACAAATTACTCAGTGTTTACAGACAGAATCCTCATAATCACAGAAAGACACTTAATTGGCTTTTGTTTATTTGTAAGCTGAAAAGCCAGCGGAAATGATTACAGGGAGAATGACTCATTTTTTTTATGTAGTTACTTGTAATTTCGTCGGGCGCCTGTTTGTGTGTTTGGAGAGAGTCGGAGAGCCATTTGTGGCACAGATCTGCTTTCAGTCGGCGGTCCACACATGTCACTGTTGACTGTTGCTTCTGCTAATGGTCCTCTGTCTGCACTCTCATATGCCACTAAATAAATGCATTGCTTTCAAATGCCGCTTTAATCATTCTGTTGGGAATTTGTTTGTGATGGTGTCTGTCTGCTGCTTTCATTTTGTCCTTTCGTTTTGTTTCCTTGCAGCCTCCTCTTTGGCTCCTACTGTTTCCGTCAGTACGTAGATCTATTTTTGTGCAGAAAGTGGGACGTCATACCAACGCGCATGTTTGTAGCATCATACGGTTCACAGTATTATTCATATGCTTTAAAGTTTTCCCTGTATTGTCACTTTACAACCATAGATTTCAATATATTTGATTGGATTTTAAGTGAACACAAATTCAAAACTATTTAAGTTATTCAAATATCTTTTTGTAAATAAAAATCTGTTTGTATAAAAAAGTGTTTTGCTGCATTTATAAGACAAAGTTATTAGGGTTTTAAAATGCATTGACTCCATCAAAGGCGCTGGAGAGGGCCAAGCATTTCAAAGCTTGCTGCCGTTTTATAAATGGGAATGAGGTCTGAACTTTGACTGGGACGTTCCGACACATGATGTTAACGTATGTTTTGTAGCCCTGGCTTTACTTTATGTTTAGGTCCTGCTACAAGGTCATGATAGATTAACATAGCTCTGGAAAGCTTCCCTGTCGCCACTGATCAATTGCAATACCACAGCATGATGCTGCCATTACAGGTGGTTGAAGAATGAGCTTAAAATGTTCTCACAATATCTTTGTGATACCAGTGTTGGTCACAACACAGTAATAACAAACACAAATACTGCCCCTGAAAAAACAAACTTCTTTGAAATATGTTTATAGGGGAATATTAAGAAATTTGTAACAATAAAAACAAATGAGAGGATAAATTCCAGCTCCTCTGAGAAACATCGTTTGTTTTAGACCTGTAAGTTCAGGTGGCCAACCAATTCTGTTTAGGTTTGAGTTGTAGGTTATTTCCATGATCAGACGATGAATTGAACAATTGAGAGATATTTTAAACGTTAGGACGTCATTTAATTCAGCGGTGCTCTTCAATTTTTGTGAGGCTGTTTGTGCTAAAACAAACCTCTGAGGTCTGCAACTTTTTCCAAAGACTCCAAAAAAAAAAAAAAAAACACTCAATTAAAGCCACAAATATTACAAAACCTTTAAATGGGATGAAGGAAAATGTATTATTTTAAAATTCTAATTACGATTTTAGGTTTTAAAATTAAGAAAAAATCAAGTATTTTTATAAGGATAAATTGATTTTTGTGAAACATGTTGTTAAAAAAGTACCTAGATTTCAACCTAATAAGAACAATGAATAAAGAAATATGTAAAAGGAAGTAAAGGAGAACCACACATGCCCACCATTCTTTTTTGGGATTTAATTTGTAAAAAAGGTTACATATCATTTTCTTTTTGTTCACAGTTCCAGTTGTTGCACTTCTCACATTAATTCCCGTTACGATAAATGACGTTTGCGGTTGTAATGTGCTGGTAAACTTCCAGAGGTATGAATACCTTTCTCCATCACCGTATGACTTCTAACATGCTGTTTTGTTGGTATGGGATGTCCTCTTAACGTAAATAGCAGTCGCATGTGTTAAATGTAGCCGCGCTGACGTCAGTGCATGCTGTAGGAGTCGGTTTTCAACCAACCGGACGCGTCTTATTCGTCCTTCACAGAACTCTGAATTTCCGGCTCATCTGCACATAATTGACCCCATCAGCAGAGAGCACTCAGTGCCTACTTGCATTAGAAAAATGTCAACTTCCTCACAATCAAAGTTTGTGGCTTCCTCTCTAATTACAGAACTAATAAGCAAGCTAATTAAAACCCTTATTAATCTTCCATTATTAGCACCTGTAAACCATTGTTGACTTTTATCCCAGCAGCCGCAGCCTCTGTGCTTCATGTCAAAACTTTAGCTTGTAGTTTTTTTTTGTTTTTTTTTTCGTTGCGTAGATGTGTAGTTACTAATTTTAGTAAAGGATTAGCATTGTGCTAACAGTAGAACGTAGCTGTAGCAGCTTTGCGTCTAATAACCTAAAGATGTGTTTTTTTTTTTTTGTTTTAAAGGGAAGTCCCTCTCAACTCGGAGCACTCCACAGTCACATGTGACCAAACCCACTCGCTCCAGCATAGGTATAGCAGCAGCTCAATCAAGAAAACCCTTTAGAAATAGTTTTCCCCCTAATTTTTTTCACATTTTCAAAAGCGAACTATAAACTTGTTTTTCTTCATATTTTGTGAAACCTGGAGTTTAAATCCAAACTTCTTTATCGGTCTATGGTATTAAACGTGTTTTAAGACGGCCGCAGGACCTATTTGCTTATTAGAGCAACACAAAGTCGAAGCTCACAGCTGTTTCCTTTACTGTTAGCGCGGTTTAATAGCTTTGCATTACCACGGGAAATCTAGGACACAAGATCTATATCCTGACCCGGCAGTGTGGCGGCGGAGCACAGTCGCTTGAACAGGACAAATATGTCTAATTGTAAGTGATTGATTTGTTGGGCCTCTGCCTCGCCTGCACACGACAAGGTATTGACCCAACAGCCACCTGAGATTTCCATGTAATCTTCAAGTAGGTAAACAGCCACACAGCTCTAATAAAGGGGGGGAAAAAAAGATGTCAGCGGCCATCTTAACAGAACGGAAGCAGGGAGGAAACGGCGTCCTTGCAGGACAAACCTGTAGGAGACAGGAGCTCAGACAGGGAGGCTGGGATTTCAACAAGCCTAAGTTGATTAGTGGACGCTGATGAAAGCACCCATATCAGAATTTATTCCATCATTCCCTTTTACTAAGAGGGTTGTGACGTTGAAGGGGTGTCTTCTAGGGGCACGGGCTCCCTGCTGGCAGAGCAGCTGCTCTGTGCTGCGTTTAGATGCCAAGGGGAGAGGTGACAAAAAAAACCCGGCTCTGCCGTATTTTTAGTCCAAGTCAGCTAGTTTCAGTGACTAGAATTACCACGCCTGCACACTAATCCATCTGCATTAGCGGAAAAGTGTCACGCCGTGGTTCGGGATGGACAGTCTGGGCTCAGGTGTGTTTGTGAACTGAATTATCACCTGAGCAAATAAGACACCTGAGCTGGAGACAGAGGGGGAGATTTCCTTGTTTGTGTTGTTGGGAAGAGGTAAATCACACTGCATTCAGCAGCTTAGAAAGCCCCTATTTATAATACTAATTAGGTAGATGACCACCAAGATTAGCTGGCAACCGGTTGAACCGGATTTTACACTCTTAATGCGCAGTCAGAGAAAATCTTAACTAGTTAGACATCAATTTTTATAAATATATATTTGTTTAATATCTACTTTTAAAATATGATCGTTACTATTATTAGGACAACATGGAGAAAACTGTTTTATCAGGCATCGTTCTAAACCGTGTGTATTGTCGGCATTATCTTCATACGCAGGAACCTATTTAGTATCTATTCAATAAAAAAAATCCTTCTAGGTACATTTATTTGTAACTAAATTTGTAACTAAGAGTTGTAGATGCTGATGACTGTGTGAAGGACAAATCTCCTGTAGCAGTCTGTGTCACAGCAGCTCTATAATATCTAACAAAATAGAGACTAGTCCAAGTATTAAAACCTTAAAGTAGTGCGTAACAGAAACCGTACTAAATAAAAGTATGCTTTTAAATGTTATCTTTGTTCCTAATTTTACATTTTTAATGTCTTTTAACGTTTACTTTGAATTGTCCATGAAATGTGCTAAACAAAAAATAAAAAAAACTAGCTTTGTCTGGAAGCAGCTTGTGACTGAAGACACTGTTGTTCTTCAACAGCCTAAGAAAGACGAATCTCAGGGTTGTTTGCAATGTTCTAGACTTTATCAAGAATCCTTCTTTTAACAAGCACCAGAGCTTCCACTCCCTCAGAACCCAGACAGACTATTTTTAAGTGGTTTGGGCTATGTTTATAAGAGACCGCTGTCTGGAAAGGGGCAATAATTTCTGACGTTGATCGGGAAAAAGTTCCCCTTTGTCCTTCGCAACCGGTTGCGTCTGGTGGCGATTCTTCGCCCTCACAGGTTCATTACTATCTGCAAAAGCAAGTAGACTAATTAGACTTGTTTTACGGGTTTGGATGAATTAACCCAGCTTTGCAGAGCATTGTTGTTGATGTTTTTTCTCAGATGTTGGAATAACACTTTAATATTATAAAACAGAAAGGACCAGGAAAAGGTTCACTTTGTCAGAACTTGTTCTGGAAAACTGTTTTCATGGCTCCTTTAGTGCATTAACTCTCTTTCGGAAAAGCCAAAAACCAGCTCAATTGGGCAGAAAAAGGACATTATTTAGGGTTTTATTGTTGATATAAACATTTCTAAATGTGATACTGTGATAGTACTTAGAAAAAAATTGTTGGTTAAATTAGTGTTTTTTGTATTTTATTTATTTCTCCTGTAGTAAAATTTTAAAGCTGCGCCGGTACAGAGGTATAGGATATCAGTAAGGTGATTGTCTTTTTCATTGTTCGCCTGTAATCCGGTCTTATCCTTCCCTCACTGCATCTTTCATTTTCTTTACCCTTTACCAACACCAACACTTCTTCTCTATTCTCTTCTTCCCCTCATCTTGTCTCATTACTCCGTCAGTCCCGGTCCTGCTGAATGTCAGCTGGGCTGCTAACAGCAGCTTTGTAAATATCAGCTGGACACCTGGAGGAACACACGCAGAGTTTTATGTTGCGTACAGGAACAACCGTAAGCTCCTCAGATCTCTTCCTGGCCAGGTCTCTGGCTACTGTAGCGTAGCAGCGATAGTGTCTACAGCGCCTTTGAAAAAGTATGACCGTTGGGATTCTTTCAAATTAAAACCCACAAGCTTTAAAGAAGTCTATTGGATTCATAAAGGATCGGTCAGCAGAGAGTAGTGCACAGTTGGGAAGTGGAAGGGGAAGAAAACACAATTTTTACAGGTAAAATCTGAAAAGTGTGGCATGAGCTCGGATTTGCCGTTGACTACCTACTGAAATCCCCTGAATAATAAAAATAGCTTATCTGTGTAATGGTCAATGTGAGGATAAAGGAGCGTTGTTCTGTGAGGGAACCAAATGCTTGTTAGAGAACATTAGTGAACAAAGAACAATAAACACAACAGACAGCGGAGAAAGCTGTAAAGTTTATATAAGGATCAGGCTATAAAGCAGGGCTCTTTAAATCCAGGCTTCCTGCGACGTTTAGATGTATCCCTGGTCCAACATACCTGAATCTAATGGCTTGATCAGCTCCTCGGGAAATCAGCCAAGTTCTCAAAAGTTTTGCTAATAATCTGATTATTTGACTTAGGTTTGCTAAAGCAGAGACACAAATGTTACAGAATACCGGACCTTGACGCATTGATTTAAAGAACTCTCATATAAAGCAAAATCTAAAGCTTCAATCACGCCACAGAGGATTCCAGCATCTGAAGCAGATGAGTATGGAACACGTAAAAAGTTCCATATTTAAATGCAACTAAAGAATTTACGCCAAAGGGGATAATTGGACTTGTGCTTTTATACCATTTCACCTTTATGCACTACTTTCTTCTAAAACATAAAATCACCACACGACACATTTATGTTTGTGGCTGTAAAGAGACAAAACGCTTGATGACTCATACTTTCTCACAGCACTGTAGCGTCTCTGTTCCATCACTATTAGATAGCCGTGTGTTTTCATGAGTGCTGACGCTTTACAATGGTTCCCCCCTGTGCACAGGTGAGGGTCACTGGGAGAAATCAGAGACCCTAAACACTTCCATGACTTTTCACATCCTTCACGGACTCGAACCCGAGACTGAATACACTGTGCGCCTGATTCCTAGCAGCTGGCTCGATAATTCTAGTATATTTGAAGACGTTATCACGACGGGGTCCACAGGTGAGGAGGTGCACCGAGACATTAGAAGACGAAAGGCAAACTAATTGACCTGCTGACGAGAGGGGAGCAGCCGCGTCCTTGAACAGCGCCTCAGCACGCGACGTGGCGGTCCTTCGCGGTGTCACTAGAATTTAATTTAGCCCACTAAGAGGAATTACATTTGTTCAGCGCTCCCTGCTTGATTAATTAGACAAGCAGGATTAGCTGTTTAATATTAATACTGGACCGTTTCCATCAGCGTTTCTGCCTGCCTCGTCCTGCCTGAGCTATCAGATAAGCTTCATCGATGTAAACATTCAATCAAGTGTCCCGATGAAAAGGCCAAGGCGAGTCAAAGTCACGGGCCATTGTTCTCCGCAGGTCTGGCCAGCGTCCACGGAGGAATCTCCACCCAGGGCTGGTTTATCGGGCTGATGTGTGCCATCGCTCTCCTCACACTCATTGTGTTGATCGCCTGCTTTGTCAACAGAAATAAAGGAGGAAAGTACTCGGGTAGGTGCAGGAACACACACACCAATCCTCTTGTTTGAATGCTAATTGTTGCCCAAAGCGTCATTTTAGTTCCATATTGTTGTTTGTTCGTGTGAACGAGTCGATCAATCATCCCGGAAGGCCCTGCAGGAATGTGCGTTTCCTCAACGCAGAACTATTTTAATGCAAATGCGGACAGAGCAGGAGCACTTGCACCTGCGTGTCTCACATTAACGTTTTCGGCATTGTTAGTGTAGATGTTTTGGCTCGGACAAAAAAGAACAATGACACGAGCTCAGTGCTGGCTGAGAGCTCCTCTGAGAGCCCTTATTAGCTTCATTATGACCATGAGGTTGTTGCTGCTCCACTTGTCAGCATAATAAAAAAATTAAAAAAAGCAGACGCAGGTCTGTGTTTGCTCGTTTAGCCCCCATTGTCACTGAAAGCTAGTGGCTTGTTGTGATCAGGTTCATGTGGCTCACCGCCCAGGGCAGCGAAAGGGCATGGCCGCTCCTGTTTGCTTATTGGTTACACTGTACACAGTGTAACCTCTGTTAAAAAAAAAATCTAATAAATTAAAGATATTAAAAAGGTTTTGCATAACCCAACATTATATTTTACAGTTTATGCATAAGTAGCTCTAATAGTTGGTAACATTAGTTTCTTTCATTATATATATAGACAGTTAATAAGCAGTCAGCATTCATTTCATTCAATAATTAGCATTTTTCACCATCAACTTTAACACGAAGCATACAAAATGTTTGTAATCCAAAGTGCTCTTTTCCTTCGCTTTGAATATGAAGTAATTGTAACATTTTGCTAAATTCTGTCATTGATGCTTCGAGGGGTTGAAATGACTTTAAAATAATTGAGAGAGTCAGACAATGAGTTCAACTCGAGCTCCGGGCGTCTCCTGTGGAAATCTCTCATCTCTTTTCATCACTTTGTGTGCAGTCAAGGAAAAAGAAGACCTTCATCCAGACGTGGAGTCCCAGGGCATGAATGATGACACATTCTGTGAATACAGGTAAGCCCCCCCCCCCTCCACCCATGAGAACAACGTTTTACCACCTCACTGCATCCCCGCCAATGTCTGCCCCTCTTTTTCCATCTTCTCCTCGCAAATAATCCTCTCTGCCTTTTTTGCTCTCGCTGAAAAAGACGCCCCAGAATCCACGAGGTTCCAGCGGAGCCTCGCGCCTCTCCTGCCGAAGATATTTGACGGACCGAGTAACTGTGAAGTATATGATAAACGGCACTAGCGGGCCTGTTTACACATCGGGCGTCGTCAGCGTGGTTGCTTTTAGATTTGGTGTGGTGGTGTGTTGTGAAAGAACAGAAGGCTGAGGTCAACAAACGGGGCTGCTGTGATGTGGGAGTCTTCTGAGTGAATGGAGCTAAAGTGTTGCTGCCCAGCACCCTGCAGGAGCCTCAAACCAATCAGTGTAATTGAATGCGCCTCATCTACTGGGCAGCAATATCAGGGCATGTGTCATTGATCCTTTAGTGGCCCTATTCATAACCGTCTACCACAGTGTGAGTCCAAGTCTAATTCTCCAATCAGTGGGATATGCTCAGCACAACAAATGCTGATGTGATCATGTTAAATTGGCTCAGTGTGGCAGCAGTTATATTTCATCAGATTCACTTCAGGAGCCTATTGCCCTCAGTGTTTAAAATGTTTCTACCAAGTACTGTCAATTTCAAACTACTGATTAACATGGCTGTTTCATTTTGTATAGATTTTTTCAAATGTAAGGCTGTTTTAAGTTATTATCTGTATCTGGACGAGAGCAAAGGCAAACTGCAAAGAATCCCCACATCTTTCGAAAGCTAAAGTTTTAACAGGTTTAAACAGTTTAAAACAAACCTCGCTGAACATCTACATATTGGCAGATGTTAAAGATCTAGTATTACACAAAAGGCTGCTTTTATCTGACAAGCTGTTAGCCATAGCTGTTAGTGGATCATTTTACAAAAGATCTTCCTGCTACAGGTAGAACGCTTACTGATACTGAAGTAACTTTAGTGAAATCTAAATTGAAAGCAGACCACTAAAACAAGTTGATATTCCCAGTTAGGAAATTGCAGCTGTCAGATAGCTTAGCTCAGCTTAGTTTAGCTCATTTTAACACAGAGTTTCATGACATGAAAAGCAGTTGGGACCTTAAATACTGTGTATTTTGTGAGTTAGTTGTGTATGTAACATTGTGTTTAGATGCATCAGGTATTGTTTACCTTGTTGGTTTAGTTGATAGCTGTATTTGTTATGGGTGTGAGACAGATATAGCCTAGCTGCCCCCGACATGAAGTACCATGTAGTCACTGTTTGAAATTTGTAATATCTTATGATACGATATAAACTGCGTTTTGGAAAGGGGTTTGATAGATATATTTGATGGCATCAAAATACTAATCTGGACAGTTATTATTTTTTTATATATATAATTAGCATTGTAAAGAAGAATAAAACGAGTGGTAACAACACCATTAATGATTCAGATACATACAGTGGTGGAAGATGTTATTAAATATTAGGATTACACAAAGTATTAATTATTTAAAGAAAGTGATTATAATGCTAAGTGTCTACCTTGTCTTGATGTGGTTGTTTGTGGTCTAATGAGTTGATATTAGGTTGTAATCATCAGAGCTAAGTACCTTGGCAGTAAGTGTTAATCCGGCTGCCAGTTTCTCCAGCTAAGACTCTAACCCTCCTTGCTTTCTGTTAAAATAATTTATTTTAACAAATAGTGTTAAAATAATTTATTTTAACCATATACTTCTTTAATTTCCTTACTTATTTTTTTGTACTGTTGTTCTGTATATACAGCAATCAGCCAGGAAACAACAGAGACAAATAGTGAAGACATTTATCAAATGTTCCAGCTCTGTAAGGTTGCATCAAGAACTGTTAGTCTCTGCAAAAGAGCAACCAGTAAAGATTTCTCTGGGATCTTTGGTATGTATTGTATCTTCATCAACAGGCATTATTGGTCCACAAGTGCTACCGGGACCGTTGAGTGATTTGAGTCAATTTTGTGACAAGAGTATAAAGAAGGTTAAAATAACTTCTCAGCAGATGGACCTTAAAACACATGGAACTATTTCATGTAAAGTTCTAACAGTTTACTATTCTTTTTTTTACAGAATATTAAATTTAGAATCACACTGGTTCATTGTTTCATTGCTTTCAGGGGATGCTACAAAACTAAATTTCTATCGGCGGTCGCGTTGAGCTTCCATAAAGATTGTCACGGTAATCATATTTTTGTCCAGCCGGTATCCAGCCTGCAGGTTGACCATTGGTTAAAACCCTCCCACTAAGCATTTACAATCCTAGAGATGTATCCCTATATTTAGTTCCTGTACATCAGGAGTTTGTGTTTACAGTTTACGAGCTGATTAGGTTCCAAGCTTACAAGAAATGTATATGGGTTTTGAAACACAACATTTTCAGGAAATACTTCACATTAGTAATGTTACATCTACTGGATAAAACCCTTTTTTTTTAGTAATCTTAAGTAATTAACTCAACACAACACACCATTTTCAAACATATCAAACGGTCAACTAAACAGCACTACAACCGAATGTGCAGGACCAAATAATTGTTCTGTTCAACAAAAACATCAACATAGTAACTTTATGCAAAACAAGCAATGATGGCAGCCAGTCTGGTTTATCTCTGCTGTCCTAATCTTCAGTGAGAACACGAAGAATACATAGAAAGAAAACTAACTGGGCTGGTTTAGAAAGATCGCAACCTTAAGTGAGAGAATTATCCATTTTATAGTTGCAATGTTCTCGATTTAAATGGGTAAATGAGGCATCATGAAGCGTTTCGGCACATAGCAAAACTGTATTGGTACCGTGTCACTGAATACTGACACCTGCTGGACAAAATCCCTACAGGCAACGTAGATAGACTGATTTGATGAACCAGTGTAAACAGTTAAGCCATTGTTTGTTATTGTATATTATATATTGTATTATTTCATATCTTAAGTTAAATTGAAAATATGTGATATTCTTACATACAGTCAATAAATAATGTGAAGATGAAAATTTAAGTGAATGAGTTTGAAATGAGGATGCTTGTGGACTGGGGGTTTTTCTTCACAAATTTATATTCAAAAAAATATGTTTTTCCAACGTTTTGAAATTTAGTCTGTTACGCTTTTTCGACTAAGAGTCAATTTCAGCTGAATTTGGATTCAGATAGTTCAAGTAGAAGCTGAAAAGAGCCGGATGAAAGAACGAAATGAAAACAATTCCCTTATTTTCCAATGTAAGATCAAAATGGTCCCACACTGCGGAAATCTTTTGTTTGCCTTGAGGCTGCTCCATAGTTGACCCTGTTCCGAAAAAGATCAAGAATTGTTTTGGTAAATGCATCCCGGGCCGTTGACAGATTCGCCTTCCTTATAAACACAGTTTGGGCTCAGTGTCATTTTGAAACAGTTGCTGTATCGGTCACGTGACTTGCTGAAATCAATACGTGCACCGACACGGGTTTTGGTCCATGGGCTTGATACATGCGCCGACGCATCGGTGTTGCCGGACCCATCACTACTCAACGGCAAACTAGCGCAGCAAACTCCAGCAAGCAGACCTTGATAAAGTCCCCATCCGAGAATAGCGCTTCACATCTCGCTATGTTGTAGGATTTTCTTCTCTCTGTGTTATTGCCTAATTACCTAACAAAACTAAGTTCTAGGAGATAAGTTGTTGAAACCACAGTTGCATTGGCGCATCGACGCCATTAAAAAAAGCACCAGTGGCCTTTTAAATTACTACGTGGGGAGATCAAAGGTCACCAGTGGGCCAGGTGTGACCTACGGAAAATTCCCACGTCTGATCTAAACTAAACTAAAGCAGCTGGATATTTTTTGTCAAAGCTTTTGCAATTGGCTCCTGAATGACCGACACCATGTCAAAAGCTCATCTGATGTTACATAGAACATTCATCAAAGCTTTACAGTTAATCCCCTTACAGGTTGCTAACAAATAGTTTCAATATTTCATTAATTACTTTATAAATAATTCACAACTCATTCGGTCTTTATTATGCATTAATTAAGGTCAAGGGAGAGACGTATATGGCAGGTTTCTTACCAAATAATGAGCCAAATCTGTCCATTTCAGACTAAATTAATACTTTGAATGCACAATAAGCATTTGCAAACCCATAATGAAGTAATGATGTACATTATTGTATACTAAGAAATTTAGAATGTATTAATTTAGTCTGAAATATTTAATTTTATCAACTCTAGGTAAAGAATATGTAGGCAAACAGATTATGCTCACTATTTCACAAGACACCAGCCAGTTTTGTCTCTTTCTTCCCAGTTAAATGTATAAAATTTCTACAGACTATTCATTAGCCATCTATAAGTGGAGCCTTACTGTAAAACGAAAACCTAAAATTCTATGTAATGAACTCCATTAGAGAATGAAAGCATGAGCAAGTCCATCATCAGCATCCTCCTCAGTGGCTCATTTGTCTTCCTTTGTTAAAAAACATCGATGCACGGTGACTCAAGCTGTGTCTTCGTCCCTATTAGAGCACCTGTGTGATGACGTGTCATTGCTAAGCCTGACGTAGAAGCCAGTTTCTGTTACTGCTACTTTCTGTGGAGGTGGCGTTCGCGTTGACCTGCCGCTCCCGTAACGCTCGGAGCGACTCCCGCGGTGTGAATGGTGGGGGATCCTAAAACTGTTCCTCTCCCACAGCGACAACGACGAGAAACCGTTGAAGGGCAGCCAGCGATCCCTTAGCAGGGAGTTCAAACCAGCGGACAGCGGGGACAGCCTGGTGGACTACGGTGACGAGGACGTTCAGTTCAACGAGGACGGCTCGTTTATCGGCGAGTACGCAAGCCGGAAGGAGAAGAGGGCGTCCGGCGAGATAAAAGCATCCACTCAGACGCCGGCGTGAGGAGCCAGACGCTGGACCATCCCCACTGGCTCCATCCTTCCCGCTGGAAGCACAGAGACGTTCTGAGCAAACATTTCGTTTTCAAATCGTATAATGAGTCATCGCCGACCGCACACTGCCACACATTCTCTAAAGCTGACCTTTCATGCTGCAACACGAGCATCACTAAATACCATGTATATATAGTGTATATTGTACGTGCTGAGTGTTCCTTGTTTTTATAATTATCACACAAACTTTTAGAGGTCGTGAATCGTTTTGTATCGTTTTCTCTTCATATTGGTGTTTTTCAGCCGCTCTCCGGTTTGTACAGATGAGCGAATCTCGCCTCACAGTCTTGGTGATTCCATGAACCCGTCGCTGATGTCACTATGTAGCAGGGCCAGAGCGGGGACAGGTCAATATTTTTCAAGTGAAGCAAAGGCTGCTGACTTTTATATATTTGAGACAATTCATTAAATAAGATGTACAATGTGTATGACAGTTTGCTTAATAACATGTTTTTCTCTGTTGTTTTATACGCGACGGAATAACGGGAAAATCGACATATCGCTGTGTCATTAGTTCAGTCTATAGTCCAGCATATATCGCTGGCAGATTTTGGCTCCAAACATGGAGTTTGTTCTGAAAATCAATGATCACAGAATAACTATTTCAGTTCTCATTAAACAAAAAAATCTACCATATAAAGGAGTGATTTGTAACTGACACAGATAAGCTGAGGATTTTTTTTTTGAAGAAGCTGTTTTCAACTTCAGCGAATCTAAAGTTCAAAGCTGCAGTCAGCAGTTCACTTTAGAAATAACCTTTATTAGCGAAGCATGCAGATTCACACAGAGATACAAATATGCGGACACAAAGTAAGGGGATACTCCGATCATGCAGCCTAGCAACAGGATCGTCTGCATGGCTCAGTCAAATCAGAGTCATACAGCAGGCGAATGCCACCCGTAGTTCCAACACTTCCATATGTAGTCTCAAAAGTCATGACATATTTTATTGTACTGGAAGAATCCAGGCGTAGTAAATCTGGACTTAAACAAAGGCTGAAGCAAGCAGTGCTTTGTTTCCTTCTTCCTATGATCTTGTAACAAGCTCAGAAACTTCAAATCGGCCCACGGATGTCGCCATTTGTTGTTTCTTTCATGAACATTGTGGCGCTGCTGTGTGACGGGTACATTCTTGTACCCGTCACTTCGTAAGGCGTTCTTACAGCTACCCTATGGCAGACGAATATATAACTTCTGGTAAAAATATATTGGATTTCAGCAAGACCTGCTGTGTGAACATATCCTTACATAGTTTTTGAGACAATTTTCGAGCCGAGTTTGTTTCCTTTTGAGATTAACATCCCATTATCCATTGTCTCAGTCGTTGCTTAGCTGCTGATTCTCAGGCCGTGCATCGCACTCTTACAATTCCCTCACACTCAAAGGGCAATTTAGAACCGGACAGTAATGTGTCTACAGTTTAATAGGAAGCAGGGGTACCCAGAGAGAACCCACGCAGGAGCAACATGCAAACTCATTGCAGAAAGAGCCCAACAGGCTGGGATTCTTTCAGAATCACCCAGTAATTAGTTCTCTGCACCTTCAGCAACATCCATCTTTCCTGTTCCCGCGAAAGAAAGCCATCCCCAGACCATGATACTGCCACCATATATGTTTTACTCTGGGGTGAATAAATGTCAATTTCTGTTTCTGGATAGATTGAATCTCCAAGATGTTCAAGGCTTGGGTTGTTATTTAATTAAACCTTTACAGAACAGTCGGAATTATCCTTAAAAAGAAATTACGAAGAGAAATTGACTTCTAATGACATTCGGTTGATCTGGATTCTTTTTAAAACCTGTTTAGAGCAAAAGCGCCTGAATGCCAAACGCACGACTTTTAAACCTGCAGCTGGAAAATCCCATCCGTTGTGTCAACATGGCACCAGTCGTGATGGTTTACCTTTAATCTCTGGCAAAAATGAAAATGTGAAACATGCCCTTTAAAGTTTTTTTTTTGTCTTTGTAGCAATTCCTATGACTGCTTGACAATATGCTTGGACAGTTTCTTACAGAGTCAGACTATCGAAAACATACGTTTCTCAGTTTAAAGCAACAAAGCCTGGACCCAAAAGCCTTTTCTGTGATCGGATTACTTTATCTTCACTTCAAACACAAACGTTTTCAGGTATTTTTGTCTAATTTGTTGTACAACCATCTTGGTACCAAAAAAACGAAATTAAAAATAACTTGTATGTATTATTTTTAAACTTTTTCCCCTCTTACAGGTAGAAAGCGGACAAAAATGCGTGGTGAGGTTTTGTTTTTGCTGTTGTGGCTGCTGATTCTAGACATCCACCTGTTCCGATTATTTAGTTATCTGTCAAATGTCCTGACAAGCCTTACTGTCGATACACTGCCATGCGAAACAAAAAACACACTTGTTCTCTTTTCATATATTTAATATTTCACATTAACCAACATGGATGTGTTTTTGTAAAGATGCAGCCATTGCATGTTATGTGTTTTTTCTTTTCTTTTTAATGTCAATAAATTGCTTTACTTTCGTACATTTGTGGTCCCATGTTCGCACGTTCCAGATTATTCTTCCTTGGGCAGGCCTGTGACCTTTTGCCTACATAATTGAATCCAGAGAAAGCGGCGAGGAAAGGCGTCGTTCCCTCTGGATAAAGAGCGGCGTGTTTGACGAGCTCTTTCCGAGTTAGTGCATCATTTACACCAATGTCACACCGGGGTTAAGTCTCAGTGCGGGGTAGAGCAAGAAAAGAAAATTAAAGCAGGTAAGAGGAAGAAGCTAGATCAGGGAGCTGTAATCACTCTGGAAGGTTAATATTGGAGATTGGAGAGCGTCAGCTTGGGGCTCGCTGCTTGTCCTTAAGCAACCCTGACGGTCCTCACCTCAGATGCAGTCGGAGCCAAATTGTTTAACCGAACACTTTCCCGCTTCTAGTAAAATAAGAGTCACATTGAGCTACAAAAACCACGAAAAAAAACATCAAAAATGGCAACACTTCCTGTACAAATCTGCAGAGATCCTGCTGTTGTGGAAGGTATCATCATTCAGAAATCACTTGGCCAGATTCGAGTAGGTCTGCTCGGGGTCAGCTGTTGAAAAGTGGTCCCTGCTGCAGAGGAAGCTGAGGCTGCTTTGGATTCCTAGCAGTCACCAGCTTGTCAGATTGTTACGGTGACAGAGAGGAAGGGCCAAAGTTACCAGAGAAAGTTGTAAAACTGCTCCTTTTTTTTTTTTATCACCATCTGCAGTTGAAAACGAGTCCGCTTACACCAGATAACAAGAAACAGCTATACCTTTTTTCCTTACCGTAGGAAGTTAAACCATATTTAAGATCACTTCCAACTAACAAACGTAATTATATTTGCTAAATACAACATTTTTTAGAGAAAGGAAATTTAGATTTTCCTCTATAACAGATGGATTAAATCTTTAAGGTTTTACTCCATCAAGCTTCTCACGACAGTCTGCTTGAGTTCTGGTCCGTTTCTGCTGACAGACCTGGCAGAACCGAGTCGGTTTGTAAGGCACCTCGTTCTCACAGGTCGCTTTAATATTTCGACATAATCCTCTTCTCCTACTGCTTGGTGCAGTGTCACGAGATCACTTTTTAATCAGGACTTGCACATTTCTGTGTGTTGTGTTAGAAAACACCATTGAAAAATCCAGTTAATGATGCTTTTCAGGTTTCCAGTTTATAAAAATAGAATTGGGAATTTTAAACCTAATAATCCAACATGGCTGCCTTTCACATCCTAACCATAGTAAAACCCTTTTTTCGTTGCAGATTTTGATAGAACATCTTTGCCAAGTCTACATTCTTTGAATCTTGTAAATGGTGTCAAATCTTTGTTCTGCAAAGGCTTCCAGTCCATTTTAAGGATGTCAACGTTTCAAAGGAAACCTATGAAACGTCACGCTCACCCACCCTTACATTTCTTATAAAATACTGAAAAAGATGGTCGGTAGCCGTGTTTCCATCAATGCTGTTTTTATTCGCAATAGAAACGACGATTGAAAAGGCAAAATTTGATATAGTGTAATGCACGCAGTTTCGTAAAAAGCTTTTAGGCTTCCCTGAGTTGTGTTTCGGCTTTTCCGAAAAAAACGTTAAACGTCTAAAAACATCGAAACTCATTTGCTCGAAAAAGTTCTGGTTTAGCAAACTTTTACTACTTTCTTTTTGTCAAAGCCACGATTAACATCATCATGGGATGAAAGTACACCTTTCATTGGCTGGTTGATTTCCTACCGATTAATACATCAAAACATTCCTAATTCGCAGTTTGTTCTTAACGATAATCCACAAGTTCATTCGAAATTAGCATGACATTAGAAAGGAAACATATTTATGATGCTTGTTCCCCTGTCAAAACAAATCAGCTCAAATTGGCGCACCGGCCTTTCAAGCATAACAAACTTTATTCTACAGTGCCATTGAATCGCAGGGGTTCTATTTCAGGTCAAATCTCCTCCACCTCACTGGACTGGTATTTAAACCAGAGCGATCCCCGAGGGTGACACGGGCGAGTCAGTGAACTGCTCCTATTTTGGTATTTGCAGTAAATCTCAGGGTCTCACAGTTAAATAAAAGATTTTATTCAGATGACAGCCTGCCAGCAGCAGAGATGTTAGAGGTGAAAGGCACAGAGTACGGCGGCACACGCTTAAGCAGTCCTATATGCCTCAAAGCTTACATATCATGTCACGACCTCAGTCCATTACAATAGCAATCTCAACGACTCTGGAAAAAGTAAAAGTGGGGAGGAAGGGCTCTATTGTGTCTGTGCTGCTAATGGAATTCTCAGAAGGGGATAGAAGGCAAGCCTCTCTTTAGGCATCACCATTTGTTGAGTGATGAATAGAGCGGAGGGTGGGTCAATGACTTCAAGCACAAGGTGGACTTCCAAGAGGCTTTCTGACGGGAGAGAGCCCTTTTCTTCCAGACAAAGCACTCCAGCACCGTTTCATCAAAATCAGAGGTATAAATAATACAACACTTAAATGAACATCACAATCGCCCCAAAGGCTCTTGTAGTGGGGGCAGGGGGAAAAAAATAGCTGCCTCAAGTGAAAGGGAGTCTTTTCTTCTGCCATATAATTTTTTTTTCTCTTTGTTTAACCCAAAGGAGTTGGGAGGCAGACTTCAGGGAAGCAACGAGAAAACGGTAGATCAAATGTTCACTCAGAATAGGGACCATGTATCCGCCCTGCTGCTGAGTCACAAGCATTTTTCTGATGGAAGAAGTAGGACCATTATTTTCTACATATAATGGGGCTGCTAGTCTGCACATTTTAACTAGAAAACAAACAAATATACTGGAAAGGCAAGGATAAGGTAAAAATAAGTTCAACGTCCATTAGTCTCATTTTAAGACATTTTAGTAGATTTGTGAGCATGAACATTTGGGATAAAACAGCTATTTTTAAACATTCATCATTTCCAGAACTTATACAAATAAGTTGCTTCCCTGGTGAAGTGAGTCCAGGCCGAGATGCAGCCACCACTTGCACTTTCCCCCGCATGTACAGATTCTGTTAATGCTCAGTGCTGTTATTTATAGTACCAGACATGAAAAGTTGCAGCCTTACCCTGAGGTCTGGTATTAAAGAGCCCTGTTGGAGACAAAAGTTCTCTAAATAATTATTTGTAGATTAACAGCACTAAAGGAACTGACTATGTATGCAGGAGGAGATTTCACAGAGATAAACAAGTTTGCACCGAGCTACAACTTCCTCTTTGGTTTCATCACACCAAGACTCACTATTCCGCACTTTTCTGGTTTTACTAACCAGTCAAGGACCCATTCAGACTCACACACCCATATTCAGCTCAGGAGGCAACTAGGGCTTAACTGTTCTGTCCAGCAACACATGTACATGAGGCTAGAGGAGGCTGGAGTTCGATTTTTGGACAGCAAGACATCTATTGTACTACATGTTTGGCAATTCACTCAGATTAGAATATATTGTCACGTATAGCGAAGCACTTTTTTGAAAATTACAGGAGTTGCAGTTAGCCTCCTGGAAACCTTGAACAGTTGGATTCTGGCTTTCATCCAGATTTGAGACATTTCCGTATTTTTTGATTCTCCCCATTGTCCCGCATTTTGTCGAGAAATCTCAAAAACCTCACGCTAGGACTGTAAGACTCTAGTTTAGGCTAATCAGAAACAATAGAATTAATGATGATCGACCAATGGTTAGCTTGTTTTCTTATTGTTTTATAATGCATTCATGCATTTATTGGCTATTCCCGCTTATTCATCCGGGGTCTCCATGGTAGGAGTTTTAGCAGGATCGTTAGGTTATTTGATCTAAACTGTGGCTACTCTGCAAGAGCAAGCAGGTAAAAGCATTGGATTCATTCATCAAAGGCTTGTAGTTTCTCCATTACAACATGCCAATTTAACAAGCACACCTCTGAGAACAACTGTTTGTTCCCAAAGCAAAACAAGAGGCCTCTTATTAACCTCCTCTCTTCATCAGAAAGCAACTCGTCTGAAAGGAAAGCAGCAGATGTTTGATTCACGCTGACAGGTAATGAGAAATCCCGCAGTAGTCGGCGCCGAGCGTTTATTCTGCAAAGCACAGATTCAGTCGGATTTAAGCTGAGCTCCCAGTGCCAGCTCAGCTCTGCCACTCTTCTAAAAACGCCCAGGCGTTCGGGACATCTTGGGGAGCGATACCAGATGAATTGGTTCCCCCTGTCCCAAAGGCCGTCAGCAACTCACTTTGTATGAGGCCTTCATTCATCAACACATTTCTCCCTGCAAGCAATGGAAAAGAAGCAGGGAGGGGGAGAATGAATCAAACCCAAACAAACAAAACAACATTTAGATCTCTTAAGGTTATAAGGAGTGTTAGGTAAGGTTTGTAGAGCCAGGGTGTAATAACCATTGTTGTTGTGTGAAGGTGGAGGGGGATAATAGGCTGGATTAGTGCAGAATGTTGTTGCTAGTAGTCTGACTGTTTTCAATAAACATGATTTTTGAATGATCAATATGAAGTGTGGGTCTGTAATCCGGGAGTCATTATCGCTATTGAGCCACTCGTTATTGTTTTCTAGGTTCCAGTTGGAACTTAATCTTCTTCCGGCATCGCAGTTCTTGGAGCAAGCTGAGCAAAAATAGCTGATTGGAGTTTGCCTTTTGCAACACATTTTAACCATCCGCGTTCAGAGCGCCGTTTAAAGCCATTTACACTTTGTGTATTTGTTTGACATTTTGTCATGTAAAAAACTGAAATTTCAGTGTTTAATGTTGGAAGTTTAGAATAGGGGATGGATCAGAATATCTTTATTGTCATTATATGGCACACAAAGATACATCTCACATCAAACGAGAAAATTGACAAATACATAACTGAGTGCATCATAAATTCATGCAATGTATATATCATACTCCCAATGTGCCTGATTTTGTGTTTAAATCCCATCCTAGGACCTTATAGCATGGAACTTCCCCTCTCGCCCAGTGAGTGATGGACGATGGATGGGTTTTGCTGGAGCTACATCAGATCTTTCTGTGGTTTCTTGGTTTTATTTGGTTTCGGCTTGTTTATTTTAGTAGAACGCAGCAAATGATAAATGGAAATTATGAATATGCGGACAACTTATGTTTTAAGAAAATCCAGGAGGGTTCAGCTTGATACTTTATCATGTAAGGATTTTTGCATGTAGTCAAGGACAAAAAAGGTGTTTTATTTAACTCTACATCTGTGTCTTTCAATCGTTTTTTTAAAACAAGTTATAATTTCCAAACAACAAGAGAAAGGTTTGGAGTGCTTCAATTCCATTGCCTGACAAATAAAGAACACCGGATAAAAGCAGCTTTTTTCACCTCTCCTTTCGCTGGCTGTTGTGTTCAAGCTGTTTTCATCATTTCAATCACTTCTCACACTTAGAGACTACCTGACAACGCACACCTCCGTCACAACCCGGCGACATTAACAAGCATTTATAGGGAGGTGCTTGAACCAAGAATAACCCGCATCGCTGCTTGAGAACCAGAAACGAGGATAACGATGATTACACAGCGGTGTCGACCCTCTGAGCCTGGCGCTCCATGATTAGCAATCCAAAGTTTAGTGAAGCGGGGCGCTTTCTTTGACGGGGAGGTGATAATTTAGCGGAAACGTGGGGGAAGCCTGGGAGAACACAGCGTTTGTGGCGCCAGCCGTGGACAGGGGCCGGCACGGACTGACGTATCTAGCACAGGCAGGTGCTGAATGTGGGCCTGGTTGCCTCCCTTTTAGAAATGTAGGCTACACATGGGGGGGTTGGCAGGGAGCAAAGGTATCAGCAGACTCAGGGGACGCAGACAGATGGGTCTACATCAGATATCTCTGGGACGTCTGCTTTTCTCTGGAACCGTCCCAACAGCGCCTGGTCAGACGAAGCAGGGGCCTCGATCCACCCAGGTGCAGCTTCATCTCCCTCTCTCTGTTTCTTTAGCCGTCTATTTTGCTTCTCTGCTTGAATTACCCAAAAGATGGCAAACCCTTCCGGTACTTTAAAGGCACCAAAAGATCACTTATTTCTGCAAGTGCCTGAAAAACGTAAATTTTCTTCTGACAGCCGTTGGATATTCTGATTGACAGCTGAAAAACAAAACCTAGTCAAGAGGTCTCATTTTAGGATCTTTTTTCTTTTACATGTTTCTGGGTTTAAGAAAAAAAATATTTAAATACTTCTAACTAAAATTATTGATGATATCGAAATTTGCAGTTATGACCCAACTCAAACTCAAAACTCACTTAAAATCTGGATATTTTTTATGGCCTTAAATTCAGAATGTCAACATTCGGATCTTTGATCCATTTATTTATGTTCCCAGTGCTGTAGGTCATGATACTTAGGTTATCACAAAATGGGATAGATGGCTAGTCGATCGTTGTCGCCCATGCAGGATGTGATGATCACACTTGTTGCCGGGTTGTCATGTGAAATAAACTCTCCAAATTTGTAAGATGAAGGAAACTAGTAGGTTTTTCCCTTTGTTGGTGAAAGTGTTCCTCTTCTTCAATGTGCACACACACGTTCTTGTACTTCTATCCATATTACTAACTCAGACATTTTTTCCCAATCTTTACCATTCAAAAATCTACTCCTAACCCCTAAATTATAGCTTTTTTGAGAATCGTGCCTCTAAAGGAGTCGTCTCAGCTCACGATGTTACAAAACATAGCCTTTACATTCTGAAGAAGTTTAAAACACACACACAAACACGCACACACACTGTCTTTATTGTCTTTTTATTTTACTAGGACTTTGGATCCACTTCCATCTCAGTTTTCACTCATATCAACGGCCTAACCCTGAATCTCCCCCAAATACAGCACAGTTCTTTGTGAGGCCCAGACGTTGAACCTCCCAGAAGGGAAAGTTATAAAGGGCTGTGTTCATAAAATTTCAGAGCTTCCTCTAACCATGACTGCCTTTGCAAACGATTACGTTTTTTCTTTTTTTTTCCTGCTCAGACTCTGATATTGGGTCGGGATACACATTTTAATATACTCAGTCGTGAAAAGCTTTTCGGGGCCTTAGCTGTTTAATCTACAGACCATCTGGGGAAGTGTAATGCACACAGTCAGATTAGACTTTGTGTGGTTTTGATGGATACTCGGGCAGCTCTCCCTCTATCAATTAAATTTTTATTGCGCCGCTGCGATGGATGTAGGGGGGGTTGAGGGGGGCACGGCCTAATGATCATCACCTGCTTGGGTTTTCAGAGCGGGCGCATAAACAGGAGGCTGGAAACGGAGAGAGATGCATCAAATGAAAAGGCAAAGCAGGATGGGAACTGATGTTCAGATGAATGGAGCTAATTGCGCGAAACTCCAGTCCTGAAGCCAGTTATTAATCCTGCTTCCTCAACCGTGCGTGTGGTCAAGTGCATTTAGTTCTGTTCACACTGAAGTACCAGCACATGTCACTAACTATTCTGTTCTTAATGAAGAAATGTTCATCTTATCATTTTTTGCTATCATTTACAGCAACAGCAACTATCAGTATTATAGCTGAGGAAAACATTAGGACACCCAAAGCCCAAAAGCTGATATTAAACCGTTAGCCGAAGCGTCTCAGAGAGAAGCATCTATCAGTCTGGACATCATTCAGAGGAGACATTATTCAGCTGCCCAGCCTCATTTACAGATATTTATACTGTTTTCTAAAGCACCTTTGGTAGATAAATAGTAAAATTCATGGTGGATTTGAAGATGATGTGCTGCTGGACACGATCTTCTGGATCGAAACAATCTCAGAGACTGAAAGAGCAAAAGCAAATGAGCTGCGTTAGCATTGCTAACCAACAATTGACATGTTGCTTTGGAACATTATCTGTGACATCAGCTTCTTCCTGACAATCACAGTTCATTTGCATTTGAGATAATTACATGATGTAATTTGTTACATTTATGCCTCAACAAAAATTGTATTTTCTTTTTGTTTATAAATTGACTTTCTTTAGCTGTAATTGTTAAGCTGCTTTATTTGAATTAATCAATATTGCATTTCTGTTAAATATCCATCCATATCTGCTTACACGTGACAGTAGAATGTGTTAAAGAGCTGCAGTTTAATCAGTCCAGGAAATGTTTCTGCCTGACTATGGACTAAGAAACAAATTTCAGATTGGATAAATGAATCCATCTCTTCAGTGGGCTGGACCTTAGAGCGGAACATTCCTAAGGCCATGGCTGGTTCATGACATCCAAACCAACCAGCATTTACATCAGCTGCAGTTTCTCCTGCACAGACTGCATGGAGGGGATGTCAGATCTATGTGTTTCTGGTGATTTGGCTCAGATTTGAGAAGTCATTACAGCAGGATTAGCTCTGAATGCACTTCTGCTTTGTGGCAATCAGCCTCTGTGAGACATGAAGAATTTAAAGGTCTCGTGCCTTTCAGTTTAAAGGTAACAAAGACTAGGTGATGCTTAACTTAATCTTAATCTGGACTAAACAGATGTTTCCAATAGGCAGCGAATTTGGTATATTTGGTTGATGAACTCCCTTTGTTTGGGCTGTGGCATCGTTCCACCTGATATTAACATGCTGCTCTGGCAGACACATCAAAATCCAAACGCTCTCTAGGTGAGTAAAGGATCTAGCTCTTCCAAGTCTTTCTCTGTTTCTGCCAGGCCAGGCAAAATGTGGGTCAGGACTACAGCCTGGAGAACATTGTTCAAAAATAACAAACATTATTTTCTAAAAGCAAATAATGGATTATTATGTATTTTAAATCAAACCAGACCAATGCAAACATTTAAAGTTAAATGGATGTATTTTTAACATAGGAAAAAACTCTCTTTATATGCACTGAAAACACCCACAGCTTTGACTTTCAGTTTTGGGCATTTGCTCACTGTTACGTCTGTGTTTTTAATTAAGCAGTTTAGGGCAAAAGAGAAACATTAAAAAATGTAGGATTTATATTAAGTGCAGGACAAAATATGACGACACGTACCATATATAAATACATTTGCAAGACACTTTTCAAATGATCAAACCTGGCTATCAGGTCCAGATTTAGACTTCAGAAAGGGCGAGTATTTTTCCTTAATTTCACACAAATTTAATTTTGACTTTGTCGTTTTCTGTATGATCCTCAAAGAGAATTAACTACAATCAGTATGAAGTGGGAGATTTCTGACGTCGCACTCTAGCCAGCATCCACAAAAACGCTGTTTCAAGAGAAGTCATAATATTCCAGCAGAGATATTATTTCCAGGAATGACTGCCTCGTTGGGATTGATCTGGTCTACATGAGAGGAGATGAAAGACGCTAACAGGTGATGCTTATCTGATGTTTCAGCGGATTATCTGATTTCATCGTTTAACTGACCGGAATCATGCTGCATCTGTTTTGTTTCTGCAAAGCTCACATATCTCCGCTTGATCTCTGTCTTTAAATCAACTTGAGACTATGTGTTTATTGCTGTGTCTTGTGGATGTTGATGGTTTGTACAGTCGAGCCTGAGCCATGACAGGGTATCTAGCTGAAGGCTATAAGGGGGCAGTGTTGTACAAACTTATTTAGGGAAATTATTATTTTTTTCTTCTAGTAACAATTGGTGATTTGTTTTATTTAAATAAAATCTTCTAAAAAGGACAAAGTTCCATCTCATTGGCAAGGTAATGATGTGTGCATAGATCAGGCTGGGAATGGAGATAATAATGGTAGTCGTTTACCATATTTACTGTATTACCATCTGTACTTTATCCACTCTGTTATCACAGGGTTTTTTACTATCAAATGTGCATCAGGCATCCTTTCATCATCTCATTAGTGCTGAGCCAGCAAGGAGCAGTTCGACTCAGTTCAGAAAAACTATTTAATCACAATGTGCTCCAGATGATTCATATTTACATTCAGCATCTTCCTGTTCTCAGCTCTGATTTTTATAAGTGAGTTATTGGCCTGAGAGAAAATTGATTAAAAATGAGCACATCGTTCCACTATAAACTGAATTCCATTTACCTTAGGTTGCTGTGCGGAAATTGCGGTTGGTGGTTTTGGACATTGATTGTTACAGTCTGCCCTGTGAAATATTTGTAATAGCTTCAGGATGAGCTCTGAACAGAATTAAGGCAGAAGACTTGAGTGATCAATTTGATAAATGTGGCTAAAATACAATCATTGGTAATTATCTAAGTTACATTATTTTTACATTCCAATCCAAAAAAAAAAACATTTTTTTAATTTTACATATTACTATAATTTTCTGCAATTATTTAAAATGAATCCAAAACTTCAAAAAAAGAAAAAATTTGAATAAGTTGAGTTTTCTTCTGCTGTTTCGGAGCAAATCAATCAATCCATGCAAAGCATCATTTCATCAGATGTTGATGTTATGTATGGATGTACTGTAATAAACAGGAAGTAGTGAGTAAGTTTGGATAAAAAGTTTTCATCTTCTTCCTGGTGCAAGCAAGCAAAAAAAAAAAAAAACTTTCTAAGAAATTAAGGAATTTCTGATTTGGCTGTGTCTATTTCTAATTTGGCTGTGTCTATTTCTAATTTGGCTGTGTCTATTTCTAATTTCATACTTTAAAATTTACATTAAATAAACAATGATAGCAACTATACTAACATTGTTTTTCATCTGACGATCTGCTGTTATTCTAAACAGATTTTAGAAGAGTTGACCTTCTCTTGTTGTGACAGCTTACACTAACCCTGATGCTATATCCAGAACATATATATAGTCTACCTAAAAATTTCCCTCTCTGGTATATATAATTTTTTTAATTTGTCAAATGTTGTCTATAGTTAACATATTAAGCCCAAATCTCATTCTACTGCATACATTATTTACTGTATGTAGTAGTAGATAAGAAAACACATTTTTTCACATGCTTAAAAGATGATTTATTCTGTCGCGAGAGGTAAAGCTTTTCCTTTTTCAGAACAAGCATTTCTTCCGACTTTAAAGTTTTCAGCACACAGAGCATTCTGTTGTGATTTGTTTGTAACCTTCACTTTCCATTGTGTTCTTCTGGAGTTATTCTGCTCCCAGGGAGGCTGGTTATTCCACTTCGACCTGCACCTCCTTCTGTTGACTTGTGAAATATGTCTTGCTCCGTTCTGAGGAAATAGCACCCGATATGTCCAGTGCACACACAGGCCGCGCTATATAAGCCATCTGTCATGTGGCGACGGATTTTTGATATCTCAGAGGGTGAGGAGGAAAAAAAACGGAAACAACTTGAGCTGCAAGAGAAAGCAGAACCGGATTCATTTTGATGTCAGTTAACTAAAGATTCATGTTTGATTGTTTAGGGTGAAAGTAAAACTCTTCTGCTTTTGCAAAAATGAAACTTTAAAATAAGATTTTATGTTCTCATTTTGAAGAAAACATTGTCTATTTTCAACAGTACAATTTCCAGATGTTTCACAATGTCTTAGCTGTAAACAATAGTTTAAAGAAAGAAACTGAAAAAATTTCCTAATCTTTTTACCAGTTATTTATGTCCTTTAGTTTGCTGCTATGGTAACCTGGTGTGGGGAATCCTGTTTTCCGTAACACTGCAGCATGTGGCCAACTTTACACCTTCCTACTGTCAAAGTTTGGGCCTTGTGGACTGCGGCCGCTTTTAGAATTAAAAAAGGAATAAAAGAAAAAGAGATAGTAACAAAAACAGTGTTTATCCAGCAGGCATTTTTGTATAAAAAAAAAGAGAAAAAGTCATATTCAGCTGCAATGGTTTGCCACAAAATAAATAATTTCTTGTAAAAGATTTTTCATCCTCAGGGATACACACACTTAATGAAACAACTCCAACCTCTAACAATGATGCAAGGTTCTGGTAAAGGTCATGTAAACCTTAGGAGTTACAATTTCCTTCTGGTTTTTTTTGGGTTTTTTTTCTAAAACTTTATATAGTAATTAACTGCTTTTGGGTAAAGAGCTTCCAAGTTGGAAAATGTATGTACTACCTATTATATGAATACCTTACACAAATCAAAGCTCAAAGATCAAAGTACTTTTTGTAATATCTAGTAATGTTATTTTAATGCAATGTATGGATCAATTTTACAGAGCCTGTACAATTGAAATGTAATGTATTTAATATATACTGGATGATAGAAACATTAAAGGGAGGTTTTTATGCAAATAATAATTATTTTTTGTTTTCTATCATGTTATATTGTCGTTCCCTTATTAAAAAATTGTAGTGTGGCTTAGCTGAAGCTAGAATTTGACTTGATCGAGATTATGTCGTTAATTAAACAGGCTGCTCAAGATGGAAAAGCCTTTATATAGGATTAATAACAAGAATTCTGCAAAGAACTAAATCTCATCAAATCAAACTAAATTATTATGCCTATGTTTAGAGGCAATTGATTTTGCTAATTGCATTATGTTGGTTTTAATATATGTCTAATAACAAAATATACTGTAAGTAAACACATTTTCAGAGCACATAAAAATATCGTACAGATTAAAACCGGGATCTAATTAAATGAAGTACAAACACTATTTTGCATTTATTGAGGATTTGCTCCTGTTTCTACAAAAATAAAAACTTTTTAAGAGAATATTTCATTGTATTCCAAAAGAGGAAACAGAAACAGACCAGAGACAGAGACAATCTACTGTTCATCCCTCAGAGAAACACTGAATCCAAATAAGTAATGTCTAGTTGTTACCCACAGCTCGTAACTTATCTTTGCCAGAATGTTTAAAAGGAACATTTCAACTCCAAATACCACATGTATGTTTGATTTATAATATATATGTGTTATGCTTCTGTATTACCTCCATGCATAGAGACATTTGGTCCAGCAATGTGGGCCATTTCGGCTTTCTCATTTAAAAGATAAAAGACCCTCACAGTGGGATAATACAACGGCTTTATTCAGTTCTGGGTCATTTTGAGTCAAAAGTCTTTCATCAGCTCTCTTCTTGATGAATGAGAGAGCAGCTTGGGCTGTGAGCTGTACTGTACGCTGATGCGCCAATACTGTGACAAATGACTGTGGGTCTGGTGACTGGAAACACAGTAAACAGAGCAGGAGCTTTCACCGCTTTACACGGCCCACCTTTCCTCGGCGTTAGCTCGCGGTCATTCGTCTCCTTCACAGCTTGGTAGCACGGTGTAGAATAAGAATAGCGTCATAGTTAAGGCTGCTCACTTGAAGATGGCAATGAATTCGGCGGATACAATTAAAAGTCTGAAAACACATGTTAAATGAATGTTAAAGGTTTGTCTGAGAGGAATACGAAAGTACACGAGAAAAACAAGAGCATCATATTAGATGACAATTTAAAAACTGATTAGTAAAAGGTATAAGTTCATACGCCTCTATTTTTCTCAGTACATGAGTACATTGATTAGTTTCATACAAGCTTAAAAAATTTGAGTAATTCCTAATGTCACGCCAGTGGATACACCCCCCAACTCTTCGTCACCAACAGCATGGAATCCTCACTTCAAGTGCGAATGGCCACTACTTATATCTGATTAACTTTTCCAACAGAAATAAATCACATTTCTAAATCGTATCTCTATGGGAACACGCCCCCAGCATTAGGGCGTTAATATTCCTTTTGTATGATTTTTTACTACCATGAGCCAATTCTCATCACGCCCGTGTGAAAACCCACCCAGAACTGTCCAACAAAACTTTGGGTTGAAGAATTAACCTCGGCTCTCTTTTAACATTCGTTTCGGTATCTCACTATGGGACACGCCCCCAGCGTTGTCCCCCAGACGCCATATTACGCCAGTCGTGATTGGCCCACAGAAGTTACGTCTGCTGTGGGAGGAGGGAGATTTTCCCACTATAAATACAGATGTCAGGCAGGTGATTTTCAGTGTAACACCTCTTCTCGCTGCCAGAAGCAACTCTCAGACAGCTGGTATGGCAATTATTGAGCTAGCTTAACTGTTTATACAGCGAGCTAACAACTTGTTTGCCGAACGCGTCTCAGTAGCTGTGCTTAGCTGTCCTGAGTTTTACACTGGTCTGTTATCCAACAGCAGCAGTGAGTAGTCACCAAACTAGCTCTGAGCTTTCGTTTCAATTTTAAAAAGACACATGCATAGTCACGAAGCTAGCTTCTGTGCTCAACATGGACAGAGCCCGGCTGCCGACCTGCACGTTCAGCAACTTAATTTCTGGGTAGATACTCATTCTGTCTGCGCTTCCTGCCTCTTGCTGCAACATACCCAGGAGAGGATAGCGTCCCCAGCGAGCAGGGAACAGTGTGCTCTGCTCTCGCTTAAATCTGGTCCGCGCAGAATAGCACACCAAGCTAGCATGCCAAACTAGCCTGTCGAAAGTTGATCCTCTGCTGAGGGTATCCAACCCCCCACCTGGAGTCTGTTGAGGCGACCAGCTTGACGCTGTAGCACCGCTGCTCGAGCCGTAGGAAGATGATGCCGACTTCCTGGGTTTGAGTAATTTTGCAGATGCAGAATCTAACTCCGAGACCGACTTGGGGTTAGTTTAGAGGACAGCGTGTTAACCCCAGTACAAAAAATCACCGTCATTGGGCTGTCCCTGAACTCAGACGAGTTCAGAGCGTGCCTCTCAGCAGAAAGAGTGAAAACCTTTCAGGCTTGTTTGGTATTTCTCCGGAAAGAGGCGCATGTGTGAAAATGCAGCTGTGCCACAGGCTGCTGGGGCTGATGGCATCAGCGCTGGCCATTATCAGGTTTGGGCGTTCCCACATGCGGCCATTTCAACGGTGGGTGGCGTTGCTCAGTCTGAGCCCAACATGCCACGCCCACAGATAGGTGGGGGTTTCCCAGTGCTCTTAGTCTGTGGAAACGAACTGCGTTCCTAGACCGCTACTTTACCATGGGAACCATACTAATGTGGAAGGTTATTACCATAGACACCTCGTTAACTGGCTAGCTTTTTCAGTGGACCCATCCTGCATCTCGGTGATGATTGTAAGGATTTACTAGAACCTAACTCTGCTTTCACACCAGAGGCTTTTAACCCGGGCCTGCCATCTTGCCCCCTTTGAATTAAAGGGTTTCTATCCGCCACCATTCTCCTCCCAGGAGTATGAACGGCTGCACATGCTCGGTCCTGTAAGAGCGCTGCACATCTAGGTGGAGAAAACAGCAGGGTTTTGCAAGTCGGAACAGCTGTATTTTGCCATGGGCACGCCATACAAAGGGAAGCCTCTAACGAAACAACGCCTTTCCCATTGGATAGGTGGTGCTATTACTATGGGTTATGAGGCCAGAGGCCTGACGCCACCTGTAGGTCTGCAGGCTCATTTCACTTGTGGCATGGCCTCATCTTGGGCTCTGTTTCAGGGCATACCTGTGGAGGACATGATGCTGCCAGCTGGGCAACCCCTCACACCATTCCCTAGGTTCTATAAACTGGATGTTACGGCACCTACTCTGGCTCATACAGTTCTCAGTGTGGGGTCCACTCTGGAATTAATGCAGGATGTAAGTGGTCTTCGAGGGAGCTTATCTGGCAATAAGGAGGCAGCCATCTCCCATAATAAGTTACCAAAACGAATGTTGAAACTGAAGTTTAGGTTAAGCATTTAACCTCGGCTCTCTGAAACATGAGTGAAGTATTACACCTGGAGCGAGGAAGAGGTGTGCTTAAAAGACTGAAGATCAACTGCGTGACGTTTTTAGTTATAATGGAAGAATGTTCCTCCTCCAACAGCAGACGGCACTTCTGTGGGTCAATCAGGACTTGCGTCTGGGGCACAGCGCTGGGGGCATGTCCAATATTGAGATACCTAAGTCATATTTTAGAGAACCGAGGTTAATTCCTCAACCCAAAGTTTTTTGGGTTTTTTTCAAGGGGTTTTCTCACGAGCGTGATGAAAATTGGCTTATGGTGGTGAAAAATCATAAATATGGAATATTAAATTTTAATTTATATTGTCAATCCCTCACCACATTTGACCAATCTGTCCCTTATCTGGTCAGCTGTCTTTGATCCATTTTTTAAAAAGGATTTAGGCTTTATTTGACTTTCTGTTCTTGAAATTATAAAT
The DNA here is from genome assembly GCA_032876305.1 of Orestias chungarensis. Lineage (NCBI taxonomy): Eukaryota > Metazoa > Chordata > Actinopteri > Cyprinodontiformes > Cyprinodontidae > Orestias > Orestias chungarensis. Next base: position 1,766,166 of record JAVLVB010000211.1, on the reverse strand, counting down.
AGCAACCAGTTCTGTGCTTGATGTTTTAAAACATGTGTTACTCAATCAATTAGAAAAGCTGGACTTGACCTTTCGGTTTATTCAAATTTTAGAACAGAGAAGCCCAACAGATTTTACTTTCCCGAGTGAAGCATTGCAGCTTACACTGCGATGCTTAACTTTATGTGTATGTATCAAACCTTTAGTAATTCCTTTGAGTTTATGTCAATTGTACCAGACAGGGACAAAAAATTTAAAAGGAAAAAAGTGAGTTATGAGTTATATCCTTCCTTATTTGGCTGCCTTTGTGGCGTAGAATTAATTTTAAATATGTGTTGATCACTTATGGGGTCAGGCCCCCATATTTATCTGATCTACTGAGATCACCTGATCAGCTACTTTTGATTATCCAAAGGACTAAAATGAATGTCAGAGGTGATAGGGCTCTTTAGGCTGTGGCTCCTGAACTTTAAAACAAACTGTTCTGGCCTTTAACACAGTTTTAGCTGCATTTCTAATTCATTTACTCAATCTGTTTTATGTTTGTTGATTTAATGTCTTTTTAATGTTATGATGATTGCTGTAAATTCTGAAATACTTTGTTCAACCGCTGTGCAATACAAATATATTTCACATCTATCACTATAAAACATTCTGTAGCACCCTTTACTAGATGGTTATATCAGGAAAAAAGGAGAATGTTGATAAGTCTACAATTGATCTAGAACTCCCTCCACTCTGATTTTCAAGGTTTTATTAAAGTTTTAAATGGAACAAAGGCATTTTAACACATTTCGCTTAATGGGTTTTCCTGCTGGGATGGGCGTTATTAGGACGAGGAAGTCTTTGCAAATTTGGAAAAGCAGTAAAATACTGCAGTTAATGTAAGACCATGATTATCACTGAACATGAGAAGCCATAAGGGTTAAAGAAAGGAATTTCAACAGATGGAAGTTTTAAGGGTAATAACTACTGGAAGCTCTGCAATTTGCCTTGATCAAAAATTGGACTCATGCTGAATGGCGCCAAGAACACAACAGATTGATGAACATCTGCCCATTATTGCTTTATCAAAAGTGCTGATACTTTTGAGCAGTAATTGTACAGTTAGTATAGTAGTGTGTGGGTTGTTTAAAAAAAATGGTAGATGGGAATTACTGATGCCCATCAGTGCCTTAATTTAATTGGATTGTTCCCACGTGCAAATGTGTTGTCCAGGTTGTTATTCCCATAAAAATAAAAATAAAAAGCTGATATGTTTGGGTAAAACAGTGTTTTATACTGTCTGTGCCGAAATGTCAATGTGATTTAATTTGAAACTTCCACATCTAAAAGGAGTTTTGGGAAATACATTAGAAACTCACACGAGGAAAATACTGGATGCTCAAAAACGTTTTTAATAGGCCATGAATGTGTTTAAGGTACAGTGGGTTCCCCCTAATTGTGGCTCAGTATTGGAAATTATTTGCTATTCATAGATTTTGTTGTGGAGCACATCTAAGATATTTGAAAGAAAATGCAGCTCAAAAAGATGATCTACCTTGGCACAATGCTTCTTCAACAGGATGGCATAAATTTTCTGCCAAAAATGAAGAGTAGGATGATTTTACAAAAAGTCAACTAAATATTATTTAACTGAGAAGGAGTATGGCTTTGATTGCAGGCATTTCCATTTATTTGTAGGTCCATGACTGCAGCATCGAGAGCAGTGAAACATTCTCCCTCAACATATCTGTACGACTTTAACAGACAATTGTAATTGCTTAGCTTAAATGCTGTTTTTGTCAGTTGGGGATACCAACAAGGGAAATGGCCCAATAGATGAAGAAGAGGAAATGTGATGTGGGTTCAAAGCACAGAAGAAGAGGAGGATAAGGAACAAGAAAAGGTTTGTTGATTTTTACTTTCCTTTTTCATATTGTTTCATTCTTCTTCCATCTCCTCCTCTTCTTCTTCTCCTTTTAGACTAATACCATGGTGGTTGTCAACAGATCGTACCTGAAAATCCATACAATTAAATTGATCACAATAGATAAAACCCACTGCTGACAAACAGGCCCACTAAAATCAGTGAGGAAGCACACTTTTCTGGTAAAAGCCCACGGATGAATGAAGGGGGCATGTTTTACCGCTTCCCAAGTTCTTGAACAATCAGAACTTGGCGCTCTTTTGATTAATAGATATACTGTTTTGCTTGGGTTTATGGAAGGAATGTAATACCATACATTTATTTTTTTTGGCTCTAACTTGATGTAACACAATAGCTGAGATAAAGACGACAGTGAATGTGTCATGTTATTATTAAGCCTTTTCACCCACATAAACATGAAACTCTCAGGAGATCGGGGATCAGATAAATATTACTTATTTGTTGGATTATACACAGGTTTTCTTGCAGGCTGGAATGGCAAAAACAACACGGGAGACCAGAAGCACTGGAAGAGGGGACAGAGCAGGTCAGTTGAAGCCAGAGCTGAATATAAAGAGCAGGAGTGGGTCTTACTTGATGAGTTCTTAGATCCGTCAGGGGGGAGGTGACCGGGCTGCGGGAAACTCACTGGAACGGCGAGGCAGGTTGGCCAGTGACGAGGCTGATGTAATCCAGAGGCGTACGAGCAGACAGATTGAGCAGAGCATGCAGAGGGAGGACCAGAGATGAGCTTGAGACTTGAACCTGGGTTGAGCACACATAGGGAGAAGTTACTGGAGGTTCATCGTAGGGAAGCACACTGAGACGGCAACGAGGAGATACTTGAGGGAGCAACAAGGAAACTACAAGGAAACAATGAGGAATAACACTAGAGAACAACATGAACTGGCACTGAAAAAGGCAAAGTTACCGATTTGTAGCTAACACTCAGGCAGATTGCAGGCGGTCTTAACATATAGAAGGAGCTGGTCCATGGACATTTAGTCATCAGCAGCCCGGTTTAGTTGCATTTCTAACATGATCTTACTCCAGCTCTCGAAGAAGGCGGACGCGTTTCTCTCCGTCTCCCGACCTTACCCTTATCTATCCTGCTTCAGCCCTGTGTTTGTGTCTTTCATTCTCTTTGTGTTACTGTTGCTGTGCAGAGGTTTTTTGGAACTTCAAGCTGTATCCTGTCAAGGATAAAGTTTGAATTGTATTTTTTTCTCCCTCATCTCTCCCTATGTGTCATTTTCCCTTGTCCTCAAGGACACGATGCAGCGCGCCGGAAGGTGCAGCAGCAAAGGGTCTTCGTCACCCCAGAAATTTCGTTTGTGCTCATGTACCCCATGTGTGTGAATTACAATAAACGATTCCTGATTCCTGATTCCTGATGCTGACAAGCAGCTCCTGAACAGCTCCCTGAATTTGCTGATGGAATCGAGGATGACCTGCCTCTGGTTCCTGAGCCTGATCTCGAGTACCTTAGTGGATTATCTATTCAGGAGTTTTCCCCATCACTGGAGCCTAGTTGTTGGTTAACAGGTCGATGCCAGGCTCCAAGTCATTCCAGCATCAGCCTCCAAGTGGTCCTCCTAGAGGACCATGAGTTTCCAGTCATCATTTCTGGAATCCGCTGAATCAGCACTGGCGCCAATAACTTCCAGGGTTCCTGTGGCTTCATTGCAGGCCGCCTGACCACAACAAGCAGCATCGCTGCTCAAATGTCCATCATGGTTTTTTTTTCCTTCTGTGTTGTCGCTTATTGGACAAAAATCTTCAATTTTGCCATTTTACCCCACACCTCCAACACAGTTCCCATTATTCTTAGTTATTTCTGGTTAGATTTTGTTTATGTTAATTATTTGATTTGTGTTACGTTATTTTCCTGATTTCCTAAAATTGTACTGTATAATACTCTCTCCCTTAGCATCCGTGTCTGCTCTTTCTTCACAGCTGCATCTTGTTAGAAATTTGTACCTCTTTATTATTCCAGAATTCAATCTCCAAGTACTTAAACTCCTTCTCCTTCTTTCTCGTAGTCTCATGCTGCTTCCGGATTGTCTGTACGTAAGGCTTCTTAAAGGTACTGATCTCAGTATGTGCAGAGGGAAACTCCAAGTTCAGCTGTCTCCTTGTGCTGCTACTAACTAAGTAATGGCAAAGAAACAGTTAGCTGGATTCTTGCGCTGTTCAGAATGATTTACTTAGTTTGTTTCAGCAGTTTTCAGCTCAGATCAGCATCCAGGGTCAGATTACACTTGGCCGCGCAACTAAAACAATAACACAAGGTTTATGCCCTCTTCATTATGTCAAGAAGGAAACATTTACAATAAGAGCCTTATCTAAGGTATTAAGCTCTTTGAACTTTAAAAAATGAAGCCAATTAAAAAGATATCCTCTGTGGTCATACAATATAACAGTCTGAATGTGTAGTGCATTTAGGTTTCAAGTGTGACAAACTAATAATGGTAACATTAAACCCTAGGTTGAACTGAAGTACTAATCTATAACCTGTCATTTATAATTTCTATGGATATAATAATTAAATGTATTTAGTTCACACATTTAGTATCGCAAAGCCCTTACATGATTGAAGAGGTAGGCAAAATTGATTGTACGTAAAACCTATTTCATGTTCTGTGTGTACATTTTCAAGGACTAAGGCTGTAGCTTATTTTACTGATTTTCTTTTAGATTTTTTTTTAGGAAATTTCAATTAAATTGTTTGCCTAGTAAATGACATTGTTCAAACAAACTCTATATTTTATATCTGCTGATCCAGGACAAATTTAAAATTTGTCACAAACCAAGGCTAAAAAGAATTTATTATGCAAATTCTGAAAATATTAATACAGAGTACAAATTGAGGGTTGGAAATTATTTGTACAATCCAATTAGTATTTATTTTCTCTCAGATCTCTGCCAATAAAAAAAAAACTCAGTTCACATGTTTTTTTTAATATGTAGGTTAAATCTTAATTGCCACTATAAGTCATCGCACAGAATAAGGTATAATCTATTTACCCCTTCATCGTCTATACCTGCTTATCCTTGCAGTGCTGTAAGGTGCCTAATTAATGCCAAATAGCTGAAGCAAGACTAGTTTAAGCTGTTCTTAAAGTGAGTTTAGAGAATGAAGATCAATCTTTATTTTCATCTGATTGCAGCGGAGAGTATTTAACAGCGTAGGTTATTGTAAAATGATAAGCCATTAGCAGCTGTTTGGCTTACCAACATCAGCGTAGCTTTGCTGCTGTGTGCTAATGCAGTCACACAGAACAATAACCAGTGTGCTTTTAATCAAATAGAGAATTGTTTTGTAGGTTTCTGTTACTGGTTTAGAACCAAGACAGCAAGCATAGTTTCAGTGAACTTGAAGGTTGTCTGTATCTGGACTACAATCCAACATCAAACAAGGTGATAAAAGCTGCATGAACATTTACTTTACACACAAACAATGTTCAGGCATTACAGAACAGTAGAGGTGCTATTTTTCCTCAGCGCTGATAGTCAGTATTTAGTTTTTGCACACGTTTATTTGCAACACACCAGCAACTTATCCTCTGTGTGGACACTTTTAAAGCAATCAGTGGGATACAGTTTAACCTCCTAACCAGATGTATTACAATTACTGGCAGACAGTGGCGGAGCTAGAATTTTATTCTTTGGGGGGGGGCAAAGGGTGGCCAAGGTTATTTCAGGGGCTCCATAGACTTTGACAATAAATTTGTTTCTCAAACAATCAATTGCAATTGGAGTCTCTAAACGTTGAAATATATTTAATTACAAAATAAGCATACAGAAAATTAGATTTGTGAATGTAATTTGGAATTTATTAACAATATTCCAAATGTAAAACACAACTTAGGAACAATTTTTCAACAAATAACCATTTCACATGAATGAAAATGCAAACACATTCACTCACAAACAATAACACACAGTTACTCACTCAAAAAAAAGGTATCAACTGGCTGCTGCTCTCTAAATTATATGTATTTTTATATATGATACTTTAATAAGAATTAAAATACATTTTTTTTAGGATATGTGATTATTGTTCATTTATTGGTTGTCATCCATATCCCCCTCTATTTCTTTGAGCCGCCACTGTATCTATATCTATCTATCTATATATATACATATATCTACATGCCTGTCACTCAGGGGAAAACAAGAATTTTTATTTTTTTTTACAGTCACACAATGATGTTAAATTCCCACTTCCAAATCATGTTCTCGTTATATATTTAATTTAAGGCAACAAAACATGGTTGTTTAATTCCTCTCAAATAATTGAAAAAACGTGAAACTACAAATTAAATGTAGACGTTAATGTGGAGCAGCTGCTCATCTGTATACATCATGAGATGTAACGTTAACTTTATACCCATAGCAAAACAATCTCCTATCTGAACACAAAAGTTATTTTTATCAATCGCTCATTAAGAAACCATTATGAAACTTCCTTTAGAATCAGGATTTCACTGTCCATAAAAGGCATTTTTTATTCTCTTCTGATTTTGTTGAACTTGTCTTGTTCAGGTTCAAACCGTTCACAGATCGAGGAAAAACAACAGTTTGTGTTGGCAACTCCTCTGTAAGAAAATTACCTAAAAGTCGCCAAATGACGTCAAGACCGGGGATGCTGAGCATAGACATACATAATAAAATGTATAATGTATGTCTATGGTGCCGAGTACTGTACTCAGAATGGAGTGGATGTGCGCGGGGGTATGCGCTTACAGGTACCACCCAGCCTCTATTTATGTTGAACGTCAATTAGCCCATTGTTGGCCTCGAAAGTCTCCAGTAACGCCAAATCTGCCTCTTCTTGTTTGAGTAAAGTGGATTACAACTCTTTTTGTTACATATCGCCAACTACTGGACCGGAGGGACTTAGCAGTCAATATGCCTCACTGATTCTAAAATGCGGCTGGCTCCTATTGACAAGACATGCGGTGTCGTGACATGTCAATCATCTGGGGGGGCACCTGGGGGGTCCAATCAGATTTCAGGGGGGTCCGGTGCTACCCCGGCCCCCCTTCTAGCTCCGCCACTGCTGGCAGACTTCTTTCTTTAAGACAATGCTAACTAAGACCAAATTGTTTGTTTTCAATGTAATTAATTGTTAAATGTGCTGAGCAGAATTTTAATTGAAGAAACCTGTATGACTAATTAATGTGACATTGGTAAACAATGTTTCAGATGTGTTTATTAGATGTTAGACTTTGTTACAGGAACATGTAGTGACTCTCCTAATAGATTTGATTAAGAATCAAGAATCAAGAATCAGTTTATTTAAATAGCGCCAATTTACAACAGGTGTCATCTCAAGGCACTTTACAAAAAAATCAATTAAAATCAAGGATACATTCTAACAAATTATAGTACATATAATATTTAATGTCACGTGAGTAGCATCCGGGATTACTCAAAATAAAACACAGATTTTTAAATTTGATAAAATAACATATAATTAGTAACTTTTCTATGTATCTTTGTTTGGTTTTGTTTTCGAAATCTGGATTCCTCAGCCCTCACCTGCAGGCTTCAACTCCGGTACAGAACTTTGTTGGATTCTTGTCATGTTCGCTCTCTGAAAATTTTACTTTATTTGTAAAGGAATATAAACATTTAATATTGTATTTTTCACAGTGTTACAGATCACAGATGGTGCTGTGACATTGAATGTGAAATTAAAAAACCTTATCCTGATGGCTCACCATTAAGAATCAAGAATCAAGAATCAGTTTATTTGTATAGCGACAATTTACAACAGGTGTCGTCTCAAGGCACAGAAAATCAATTAAAATCAAAGATACATCATAACAAATCAATTTGAAAAAGTTTCCAATCTAAGGAACCCTAGCAGATTGCGTCGAGTCATTACCTCTCAACTAGTGCTGATCTAGTTCGATATCCACTAATTGTTCTGTGTTTATTCATTTTTTAACTTCAGAAAAAGCCATTGATAAATAAAGGTCACACCTGTCTCCATTTTCTATTTCTCTGTTTGTATTTTGCAGAGAAAATATTTTAAAAGATCACCATTGTCCCTTTTTTGCTGCGTTACAACACATCGTTGCTCTGAAAGCATTTATAAACTATTATCCACTCCACTTATTAAGTAAAATATGAAGGCAAATATTATAATTAAATCAAACCAGTTTTTTAGGTAAGAACAGTTTCAAGTTTTTGATTAAAAAAAAACTATGCTAGATATGAATTGAATGTAGAACTGACCTTGTAGAACCACACTGGTAATGTGGAGTATGTATAAAATTAATGTGTATTAATACACATATAACAAGGATCCTATTATAAGGACTTTTTTGTCTTATAGTGAACAGTGTTTTTTCAAATACTGACCTTCATATTAAACCATTTATATCTGTGGATTGTGGAAGGGTCTGTGTCAATGATCAGGTAAATGACTCAAGCAGAGGTGAAGTTGTTGGAAGAAATAATATTTTATTAACTGAAAGAATAATGAACTGAAAGAACCATGAACTGAAAATGATGAGTAATGCGACACGGAGGTGGAAAAAACCAACCAAGGAAAAATGCGGGACGGAAACTGGAATGTAAACAAAGAACATAACTAATAAACAAAAATGATGAGTAAGGTGAGAAATCGGATAATTAAGAAGCAGTGGATGAAACAAAAGAAAGGATGAACAGAATGACAATGGTGAACCGGAGGACATGGAAGGAGGGAGGGATCAGTATGGTGAGACACGGCGAGCAGAAGCGAGAAACTTACGGCGATGGCGAAAGGATGACAGCATTAATAATAATAATAATAATCATCATTATTAATAAGAATACAGACAACAAAACAGCAAGATAAACAAAAGGAAGCAATACATTTCATGAAACTAATAACACTAGAATTAATAAAGAGAATGATAACTAATAACCAAAGAACCAAGGCAAAACAAAAACAGAACAACAAGGATCATAACAGTCTGTACTTGATTCATAATCTGTATGTGAATGTGGACCAATCGGGTGTGATGGACAAATAGACTTTAAAATCTGTTAAAAGCATCTTAGTATCAGCCAACATAAAAATAGCCGGAGGGGTCCCATATAAACCCAAAGTCAGCTTTTGCGTTTTGTTTTCATCTCTCTTCCAAATATTCCATTCTAAAACTGCTGCCTTTAAAGATTTTTTGTACTTCTCACGAAAATACAACAGACAGGTAATCATTAGTGTATCCAATTAGAAATGTGACTACATTGATAACATTTCTGAACCAGTGTTTCCCAATCCTGGTCTTCAAGGCACATCACCCAGGATGTTTAAAATGTTTTCTTGCTTTAGACGCACCTCATTAAAGCCAATTAAAGGGGTTTATTAATACAGGTCTTTGGCTATATTCATTTATTAATAAATATCATTAATAAATGTATTAATATAATCCTTAATAATGAAAGTTTATATTTAATAAAAGGGGCACCACTGTTAATGAGGAACTGATAATGAGGAAAAGAATTGGCTGAAAACCTGTTCAGCCTCTCTTGAAGGAGTTTGATCGTAACATAAGTAGTAGACACTTATTCATATACTGCAACAAACACAAACACTACTCTTTAAATTAAACCCATTTATTTATCCATATGAATTAACTTTCCAGCAAAAACATTGAGTAAAAAAACTGCATAACTAACTACCAATAAATTATTTAACATTAAACTACTAAAAAGAAATAAACAACAGTGAAACAACAACTTAATGGGCTCAAAGGGTCAATGAAAAAAGAAAATAATGAAATAAAAATACAAATATTAAGCACAAGTGGTAGCTTGGGGAGACAACGCTAAGATGTCAACATCTGGTCTGCTTATATAACAACATAACAATCCAAGGTAATTCAGTAAGTTTAGATGTAAATATCTGAACCCAGCGAAATGAATTAGCTCTTTTCTAATTGGCCTCCACATTCAATTAAATTTAAATTTATTTTCAGCATACCAATAGCGATATGACTACATCTCCATTGCAGTAGTAATATGTGCAAATTCAGAATTTAAACTTAAACATGAATACTAGGACCAGCTAGTAGTACATTTTAAGAATTGAATATTCAAATATCACTGTATAAACAGCATCATGGTTCTCTAGTGCAAATAACAATCTAGAATCAATAATCGGTTTATTTATATTGCGCCATTTTACAACAGATGTTGTGTCAAGGCACTTTACAAGAAAATAAATTAAAATCATAGATAGATTATTACAAATCAGTTTGAAAAAGTTTCCATTCCAAGGTACCCCAGCAAATTGCATCGAGTCATTGACTTGCAGCATTCCCTCCTCTTGAATCAGAAGACTGAAACAATGTTCTCATTGACTTTACAGCAATCCATCATACTGAGCATGGAGGTAGCAACAGTGGAGAGGAAAAACTCCCCTTTAACAGGAAGAAACCTCCAGCAGAACTTGGCTCAGTACAAGCAGTCATCTGCCACAACCGACTGGGGATTTGGGGAGACAGAAAACTAAAATAGATGCCGAGGATACTGAAAAAAAAAGAGTTTATCGCAGCAGTTGTAGAATGTTGCTGGCACCATCTCAGCACATGTTCTCATCCAAGAAGCTGTGTCAGCTAAAAAAAAAAAGGTTAACAAGGTTGAAATAACGCTAACTAAAGCAGATTGGACAAAGGAAGAAAGTAGTAGAAAGAGAAGTGGTCAGATTGTCCTATAGCAGTCTAAGCCTATAGCAGCATAACTATAGAAATAACTTAAATATTAAATAACCATGTCTTCATGTCTGTCTGTAGAGTGAGACATGAAGAAGGTAGAGCAAAGGAGAACCTCTTCCTAACTATACACCTTATCAAAAATGAAGTTTTTAAGCCTAGATATGAAACTAGACAGGGTCTCTGCCTCACGGACTAAAGCTGGTCCAAAAGGCCTGATAACTAAAAGATCTGCCTCCCATTCTGCTTTTAGAGATTCTAGGAACCACCAGTAAACCTGCAATCTGAGAGTGAGGTCTTCTGTTAGGGAAATAAGGAGTAATCAGATCTCTGACATATGATTGAGCTGGATTAGTGAGGGCTTTATATGTCAAAAGAAAAATCTTTAAATCTATTCTAAGTTTGACAGGGAGCCAATGAAGGGAAGCTAAAAAGGGCCGATATGATCTCTCTTTTTAAGTTTCATCAGAAATCTTGTTGCAGCGTTTTGGACCAACTGAATACTTTTAACTGCATTTTGCGAACTTCCTGCTAATAAAGAGTTACAATGTAAATCCTCTATGAAACATAAGCAAAATCCCTGCAGTTTGAGTGTTAGGACCTTTTATTTTAACAATTTCCAAATGCATTTAGGGAAATGAAAAAGTCGATTTAACAATGATTCAACTTAAAAGGGTATAAAGTAAAAACTTTATAACACCGTAATTCTTCAGTTCTCTACCTTGCTTTTTCTTGTATTTGTCTTAAAACCCAGAATGAAGAACTTTACAAATTGCAGCCGTTGCTGCCAAGCAACTGCTTTCTGTTGTCTGTTTTAGACTGAAATCTGTCTGAAGTAAACCATGTAATTCCAATCCCCCAGAGAAATGTCTGGAAGTGTTTTGTTTCCACCAGCCCAGTCACTCCAAATCAAACTCCTGCCAGGAGCCTTAAGTCAACTCAGCTGGAAGCCCAGATGCCGTGTTATCCCTCCAACACCGTCGTTAGCGCAGGGAGAACCAAATCCATTTCAGAGGCTAGTGGCAAAATGGCGAGATTGATTCCAGCTCAGGCTTCGACCTGATAGGTAAACTGCCCGAATTTTCACTAATCTCAGAGTGAGATGAACTCGTGTGTTAGGAACAAAGGTGTTATTTTAGTCATGGTTCTGCTTTTATTCTACCCTCTCTATTCTTTAATGCAGGACACGGGCCCATTGCTGGAGTCCATTCAAAACGCATTCGGGTAAAATCTAATGGCATTAAAAGTACCTCCAAGAATAACATAATTATGAGCATAATTTAATCTATCCTTGATGATAAAGTTTAAAAAGGTGATACTAATATAAAATGCTCTGAAAGGGATGTACTTATTATAAGTATAAGTTTGATTATATGGTGACTATATGGATGTAGAGATATAGGCCTAATTTAAAAACAGTTGTAATGGAATAGTTTAAGGTATTGGAAACCCCTGTGGCTTTATGCGTGTTGGGAAGTTTAAAAATCATGATTCAGGTGTTATTTTCTTTGTCCATCCAGAGGTCCTGATGTTGACAGGCGCAAAATCTGTTGTGTTTGTTTTTGTTTTTTTCTCACAAACTCTAGAAAAGGAAAAGGGTGGAGTGCCCTCTTCGGGTCGGGAACGAGGTCCTGCGCCAGGTGGAGGAGTTTAAGTATCTCGGGGTCTTGTTCGGGAGTGAGGGAAGGATGGAGAGGGAGGTCGACAGACGGATTGGTGAGGCGTCTGCAGTAATGTGAACGCTGCACCAGTCCGTCATGGTGAAGAGGGAGCTGAGCCAAAAGGCAAAGCTCTCGATTTACTGGTCGATCTATGTTCCCACCCTTACCTATAGCCATGAGCTGTGGGTCATGACCGAAAGAACGAGATCGCAGATACAAGCAGCGGAAATGAGTTTCCTCCGCAGGGTTACCTAGCACTACCTTAGAAATAGGGTGAGAAGCTCCGTCATCCGAGAGGGGCTCAAAGTAGAGCCGCTGCTCCTCTGCATAGAGAGGAGCCAGCTGAGGTGGCTCGAGCACCTGGTCAGCATGCCCCCTGGACGCCTCCCTGGTGAGGTATTCCGGGTAGGTCCCACCGGGAGGAGACCCCGGAGTAGACCCAGGATGCGCTGGAGGGACTATGTGTCCTGGCTCTTCAGGGAGCGCCTCCCGGAGGAGGTGGTGGACGTGGCCGGGGAGAGGGAAGTCTGGGTTTCCCTGCTCGGGCTGCTGCCCCCGTGACCCGACTTCGGATAAGCGGGAAGAAGATGGATGGAAACTCTAGAAAAAAAACGCAAATTGATTTGAAAATATAAAAGGAAAACTTTAAAACATGCAAAGGTTTCTCGTGTTCCAACCCCAGGTATTGCACTGGACTTTTCTATAACAGCCCAACATGTGGCGTTTAGTGGTAAAATGGAAAGAAAAGACTTCCTGAAATTGGAAATCTAAAAACTATTGAGTGAATTTGTATTCAAACCCCCAGCGGAGTACTTTGTAGATCCACTTTTGAGTACAGTTACAGCTGAGGTATGTCTCTAGCCAGAAATTTTTATGCAATATTTAGCCTATTTGTTTTTTAGCGAGGCTGTCTAGTAGTCAAGGATTTTAGGAATTCATTGTTAACTGCTTGTAGCTATTTCGGTGGATGTACTGTAATATAATAAACAATCTTGTTTTGAAGAATTCTGTTGCGCTACACTAGCTGTGCTCAGCTGGACTAAAGGCATTTATTGCTCTTGGGGTTGTAAAGGTTGCCGACCCCTGGTTTAAGGCTTTGCTTGTTTTTTCGCTATTGTTTTTTGAAGGAATGTGTTGAGCACAGCCTTCTGTCTGCTTTGTCAGTGTGTGATTTACAATAAGGTGGGGTACAAAGTCCTGCCTAAATAAGAAAAAACAGTTAAGGACGAAGCCTTTGGTCTAATAAAGTATTTAACAAGGTGAATTTTATTTTTATTTTTTAAATTTTTTTTGGGGGGGGGGGCGTTAAAGGGTTGTTCCAACTTTGCTGCTATTTCTTCTATTATCATTTAGATGAGGTCTGCTGAGTCCAAGCACTGGTAAATATCTGAGATTGAGTCACATGCTATGCTGTGAATGTTTTTTTTTTTTCTTCTATCCTTGTCACAACAGTTTTTGTAGTTACCTGTCAGCAGAATTCGATGTTGTGAGTACTTATGTTTGATCAGGCTGTCTAAAGCATATGAGTTTAATAAAAGGGTAAACTATTCAACATCATTATGATCTGAATCAATGTAAAAGCACATAAATAAAATTCTTTGAATAATCTTTTACATTAGCGTCTTCTTCTTGTTGGATTGGTTTTGTGAGGGGTTTATGCCAAGTATGAGGCGTAACAAAATTTTCTAATGTGAAAATGTGTTTCTGGACATCCTTTGTAGAATCTGCATGTAATTTAAATCTCCAACACTAGTGGCTATTTTTTCTTGTATTTTCAACATGTTTTTAATAAAAATAAAGTGATGCCCCTACAAAAGTTTTCATAGACAGACAGACAGACAGACAGACAGACAGACAGACAGACAGACAGATAGATAGATAGAGAACATGTGATTCTGATGCAGCTCGTGAATCAGGTTAAAGCACCTTATGAAAATAACAACTTTTAAACAGGTATTATACATACTTTTTAAATACACTCACATTTCTTTAGAAAATCATCATTATTGGAATCTTGAATCCCATGTTTGCATTCCATACAAGCAGCAAATCTTTATAATTTACAAAAACAAAGACTTAACTTAATTTCGTAATATTGATGTGATATCCATATCAACAGGCCAAATGTTGTTTCTCTAACATTACAGCGACATTATTCAGATATTAAAAACACATATTGAGTGATTTGGTGACAAACTCTAGAGGCTTAATTGTGGAGTTAATGAGGAGCAGAAAGTAAATGAATAAGTGTCTTATCTAACCTGTTCAAAGAACTAGCTTAAATTATTCACCCACCTATATACCGCCTTACTGACAAAGAGTTTGATACCTAAAATTATTCGACCAGTCCTAACAGGCTCTTCCAAATCGTATTGATGTTGTGCTGCTAAACCAAATCCTCCATATGCCTCCAATGATGTTTCTGCCTGATTTTCCTTCTCAGTCTTTTTCTGCATAGCTCTCAGGTCCTCCATGCTTCCCAATCTAAAGCCTCTTCTGTTCTGCATAAGCAGATGCTTGATTTCCAGGCCTTGTTATTGGATGGGTATAGTGTTATCCACTCACAGGTTGGTGCAGATTGTGATACAGTCTGTGATGTGGTTACATGTTCTTCTCATAAGCACCACAATCTCCTCCACACAGTGAGGCTGAAACTGTTACTTTGGGTTGTCTTAGTCTCTTCTGGGAATCTATACTGTGCTTTACTGTATACTATGCTTGGTGTTATCATACAATGTTTGTTTTTTTTCTGGTGTGGAAGGTAACATGCAGGGGGAAGGTGGGGGACATGGAGACAACATCCACTTTTGAAATGGTGCAGACGGGGAACTCAGGGACATTTAGTGAGGTATATTTTGCCTATCAGCTAGCATTAAGGCAAAGAGGAAGGGGAAACCCCTGAGAAATCAATGTTAAAGCTAAAGTTTTTCACATCCAGAGGAATAATGATGAGGGCCAATAGTCATATTTGTTGTGACTAGTTAACATTACTGTACATTATTTAGATATGAATTAGAATCTTAACTCTATATTCATCATTTGTTTCAGGTTTTTTATGAACATCTGGATTCATTCAACAAGCATCTTATAAGAAAATGCATTAAAATAAAACAGAACTAGCTTTCTGCATTAATCTTTAATTTAACCTTTAAGTTGCCTTTGTAAATAACAACATCTGGTAGTTTTCATCAAGCACTGTTAAATTGTTTTACAAATTTCTAGGCTATATACAGGTTAGGTTTTTTGCAAAGGTAATAAATAGCGTCATCCATACGGACAACATATAACCATTTTTTCCCATTAGTTTTTGTGAAATTCCCATCACACCGTCCATTTACATTCAATGAACCCTGAAAATTTTTATAGAAAGTTAGCAGGGTTGCATTATTCCAGGTAAGGCATGTTTCACTTAAGCACAGCTCAGATACATAAGTAGCTGGTAAACAAACTGCATGGGTTGACAGGTGTCATCAGGATGAAGCAGTTTGGAGCTAACAGGTGGTGTGAACAACAGGCCATCTTGCACTAGTATGTGATGAGGTTGGAATAAAACTAGGCATCGTAAAACTAGTTGTATAGCTTTGAGATGATGTAATCATTTAGAATTTTCTTCCCTGTAGCATTTAAGGTTTATTTTACTGGACCCAAGGGTCTTAGCCCAAGTCTTTAGAACAGCAATAAAAACACCCAAGCAAAATGATGTCTGAAAAATATTTCCCTGGCTCTTGAAGGATTTGGCATTATGAGTGGCGATAAACCCTTCAGCTGGCATTAACTAAGAAACCTATGGCCCAAAATTTCATCTGAAATGAAGGTTAACTACTTTATGTCACAAAATTTGGCCTTTTAATTATGAAATAGCTCAACAGTTTCTTCATGTCTTTGAAAGGACAATTGTCTCCATTTTGCCAGCAGAAATGCTTTAGTGTGAGTATTATGACTTGATTTGCAGCAAAAGGGCTCAGCTTACCCAGTGTCATTTTTCATTTTTCTTATCTTTCGCACCTTGAAGGCTGCCTCAGAGGAAAATGTTTCTGGTGTTGCACTCAAGGAATGTTTCAGTGGTCTCCAGAGGGGGGGGGGGCTTCATTTTGTATTGAATAGTCCAGTAACCATGTCTTTGAGCTGTGTCTGACCATTGCCTTCTCTCTTAAATTACCAATTGTGAGTTTCAGCAGTGTGGAAATGTACTCAGTATCTCTGCGGATATCAATGCCATTTGGAGACAGTGTCTAGGGTTTGATTTGCTTGCCCACAATTGTCAAAAAGAGTCGAATATCTCCAGTTTGTGTTGACAGTTGCTTTGAGGAATTAGAGGGGGAAAAAATAGTAAGAAAGAGATTTGCCATGGCTGTTTGGGGTTTTATGCAGCTCACTCTAGAGAAATGGACGATGCCTTACTTGCTGTAGGGTGGGATTTAGCTTTTGCAGACAATTTTCACACTTTTGAGTTCTGTGCATCTAAGTAAGCCTTAACCACTTGATAAAAGCTGAGGAAGCAATTGCTACTGTCATCCTCAAAATGGGATTTGAGATATTTGTGCAGTTACGTTCCATCCCCTGTTTCTAAATGTACAAACTGTCTAACAACGCAGTGTTTTACAGCAGCATGTTCTTCATAAGCCCATGATGTTCTGTCGTATAGAAGCTGTTAGTTTTCTGATACTACTCTGACAGTTTGTGTAAAATACAGATGAATATTTTATCTTTGTCTGCTTGCAAGTTCCACTGACTCACAGCATGTGGACGTATCATTTCTGACCCACTTTCAAGTGGCAAAGACTAGAGGACAATGAACAACACCAATCACATTTAACCTGCATTGTAAGAGATATTAACTTTACAAATAAATACATTCCTAAACGTTTAGACAACAATAAATTTGTAATTAAATGTAAACTTTACAGGGGAAATTTGGAAATAACTTTATATCACCCGATGTTTAAATGTCCCCCCACAGTCATTCAAAGGCCTATAGTATACTGTAAGTATTAGTATGTGTCAGCATTACATGTGCCCAGATATCTCTTGGTGATTGCTACTGACCGGCTCTAACTCTCTAACCTTATATCCCTGTGGACAAAGGAAACAAAGTGAAACAGGCCAATCAAACTAAAAGCACACCTTAAACAAACCCTGGTGATTCTGCTCAGAGGACATCCAGGTCCTGTGATGTTGAAAAATGATATCGATGGCCGTTTTAACCTACAGTAAACCATTACCTATTATCTGGTTCGTACATTCTCACTTGATTCATTTTTGGACGTTTTTCAGTCTTAAACAGAGTAATCATCTTCTGTCATCTCAGTTTTGGTGACGTCCTAGCAGAGCATTAATGCAGATAGAAATCCAATGCAAAGGCTTTAGACGCTTAACCTTCTGCACAAGCAGAACACATGACTTCATTTTGTGAGTTTTGTATTACTGATTCACATGCAGCATTTATAATAACACCATTCCTCTTACTGTTGTAGTTACTAGAATAATAATCCATGTAGATGTTCCATGTGCAGTTATTCTAGGTGTAAGTGGTTCTCTTGGACCCATTGTCCCCAACCTGACAAAGAAGAGGCACATTAAATGCAACTTGTATAGAAAAGATGTGACAGCGGCTACATGTTCCACCTTTAGTGTCACACAACATCCAGGACAAAAAACATGTTTAAAAGGTTCCTAAGGACTCAAAGGTTCTCAAAGAAGTTCAAAGATTAAGGATAGTTGGTGATCACATCAATTCCCTTTTTTTTTTTTACGTTGCAAAACCCTATGAGTTTTCAAAGATATCAGTGAGTCAAATAGTTACAGATCCAGCTGTGGGTTGATTTAATATTTGGAGAATACAGTCATTAATTCACCTTAAAACCCATATAATCTTTGCTGGTCCATACTCTTAACAGATGAAAGGATGCCTAGTTATACCCATTTTGACTAACTGCTGTACAAATTAGCCTTGTTAAAATTTATAGCACCAGTATAGATAACTCAACAAACTCAGACAGTAAGGCAAAAATACAAAATAGTTGAATTAATAGGTTTACTTTATCACATGTAGATAAGTCTACAGTCAATCAAATGGATCTGAGAGACCATTGTCTAAGGTTACGTTGTCCAAAGGGTGCAAACAACCATAATACATTACAATACATTTGAATCCATTTTTTAAAATACACATTAAAATTGCAATAAAGACTTAATTGCCAAATCTTAACTCTGAATGTGAATGCTGGCTTACATGAAGTACTTTACATGTAAAGCATTCATTTTCTGTGGGGCAACAGTTACTCAGGAGGGTGCGCTGTAACTGGTATGTTTCCTGATTTATACCCTACTCTTTCCGTCGAAGTTATTGTGTCCCTGGAGAAGACACTCGCCCACTGGTGGTGGTTAGAGGGTCCAGCCGATGCAGGGCAGCCTCACTTCACTCAGGCAATAAAGAGCAGCTTTGGCTAAAAAGTAATAACTTACCATCACCAAGTTTGTCGAGTGTGTAAATATTTTATTGAATAATGTGGTGTAATGTGCTTTTGGGTCTTTTGGACATGCCATCTACCAACTAAATTAGAAAGGTTCTCTCTAGTGTAAGATAAGGAACAATCATTAATCTACCCACTACATGCAATGTTATTGTGAAGCAGAATTTTATCGTTTTAACTTCTAAGCCAATAAGAGAGAAGTAAAAAATTGGTTGAAAGAATTCAAAACTACTGTTCACTTGCAGCAAATGTGAAAAACAGACATTCACATCTTGAGTCAGAGTAAGGCGAAACAAAACTACACTTGACATGAGATGAACACATAATAGCAACCTCTGACAAGGTTTTAGGAGAAAAAAGACTCCACTGAACTCCGATAACAAGAAGCTATGAAGCAGAACCATAAGCCATTCTTTTTTAGCCACAGTTACTTGAAAGTGTTTTTTTAATGTAAACAACTCTATTCTAACTGTAACCAAACAGTTTATTCTTTAAATAATTTGTATTTACCAATGTTATTACAAGGCTAAATAACTGATGTTATTGTGTATGTGTCTTATAAGCAATATACTGTTGCAAACTGCACAAATAGTTTTAAAATAGTATCCAAAAAACAGATTTTTTATTCATGTTTAATTACAAATATAGTGAGAGACCCCCCCCCCCAACACATAGAGAAGACAATCTGCATTCATACTAGTTAACATAATTTAAATCAACAGCACGATAACATTAACATGACATTTCATTTGTTCCTTTTTTTTTTCATTCAAATGAAATGGTGAATACTTAAACTTTGACACATCTGTTGACCGCATAAAACTGTTGTGAATGTAATTTGCATTTTAATGCTTTTTAAAGATTCACTGCTCTAATTAAACACATCTCAAATGTCAACGTTCTACACATCTGTGGTTATGTTGTAGGATGATGTTGTTTGATTGGCTCAATCTATGAACGTCTTGCACATATTTAATTTACAAGTTTCTTCACAACGCCATTTCTGAGTTTTTTAAGTCACGTCTCTCTGGGTTTCTATGATGTTCACTGTTCTCACCTAAATCTATCATTCCTTCGCAGAGTATTTAGATTCAAACTGAAACTAAATAACTCACAGGTGAGATCAATTTGCTAGAAAAGTAACAGCTATGGATAACTGGTTGGTAAAGCTATCAGAAAGGTTAGTGCCTATTAAAGAGTCAGTGAATCTATAAGAACAAAAGCCACACAGATTTCAGGATTGGTAAGAGCATATCTAACAAACAAAATGATCCTCCAAGAATTAATTCAGTGGGCTTAATGGACGTCGGGAAAGAGTTATATATAAAGAGACAAATTTAAGATTGTTTATAATCGAATAGGCAAAACTCAGAGGTTAAAACAAAGTCCTGAGTCAATCAAGAGAATGGCATGGCAACAAACCGGGAAACAGAAACACCAGGTAAAAAAACGCTGAACATCTACTGGAAGGAGTTTTCAAAATCTGCCATTTGAAAGATGGTTGGAACTATTTGCTCTGGATCCTTTCAAATAAATCTCGCTTAAGTTGTGTTGCAGTTTTTCACTATATTTTAATGAATATGTACCCTTTTTTTGATCAATTATACATAAGTTTTTCATATAGAACTATACTGCAAAAGCACAAATCTTAGCAAGCATTTTGTCCAATTTCTAGTTCAGATATCTCAGGATATCTCAGTACACTTGAAAAATGGCAAAAAGTTAATTTACAAGTAGCATTAGCAAGATATATGCGATTGTTTTGGGTCAATAATTCTTAAATGTAGATAAAAAGTACTTATGTTAATTGGCAGACCTTTTTACTTACAAATAGTTAAAAATAGTTAATAAAATACAGAAAATCTGATAGAAATCTAATGGAACTTTTGTTTAAACCAGTATTGCAAAAATACAGACTTCAAACAAGCTCGTATAGCCTGCAAAAAAGTTACCTGTTTATCTTATTCCAAGTGAGATATTTGAACAAGAAACTAACCAAGATGTTGTGTTTATGCAGTAAACAAAGCCTCCTCTATCTTCATGCCCTTGAGTTAATCCTCCACACGCACATCCACAGTGGCAGACATAATTAACTATTTCAATAAGTTATACCAAACTTAGTCATGTAGCTATGGGAAGTGTAAACTAAGCAGCAAACTTTTCTGTAAACACTTAGAAGATCATTAACTTCCTCATTAAACATCTCATAATATAGTCATGGCATTGTTGCTTCTATCTTAATCAGCACGACTGACATTGTTATACGTCTGCATATTGTTGTGCTGCAAGTGATCGCGAGAAAGTCCCATACAGTAAATGTTGCAAGGATTTCAAGCATATCCTCCCATTTAAAACGGTGAGCCTGCAGCTGTTTAGAATAACCCGGAGTACAGACAAACAAGCACGGCGGTTTACATTTAGAGTGGAACAAGAAACCAAGCCAAGATAAGTCGTCTCAGTTAAGAGTCGGTGTGACCTCATCGGTGATTTGTAGCTGCAACCCTGGCCACCATTTTTCCTTCTCACTTTCTGGCCCACTGTTCCGGCTCCTTGACTCGGCTGTAGGAGCTTTCGGGGTGCTGACACCAAAAGCATGGAGCCAACTAGGGGGATTAATGACAAAAGCTTTAGTATTAGGATCACAAAGGTGCATTGAAGAGAGTCAAAAACAGATAACTATACTAGATATTCTAAACCAGGGTTTCCCAAAATATTTCCTGCCACATTCGCCCCAACAACATTAGCTTCTAGGTAGGGACCGAGCCTGCAAACCCACAGTCAAAGCTAAGGAAAATTATTAAAAAAACATTTAATTTGCTCATCTTAAGAATTTTACAAACTAATATGTTTTAAACAGAATTTTTAACACTATTCGATCTCTGTTGGCCTTCTTTTAAGACACAGTAAAATATTCCTTAGACCTCAAAGATGTCAAGCATGAGGAAAGTTACCTAGCTGGGACACTGACTAATAGATTTGTTGGTTTTTTTATGTTAAGCTTTAATTTCAGATGCTATAATTTTTGGATGCATTTCTTTTTAATTTGATGACATACTAATCTTAAATTAAAACCGTATTAAGGTTTCTTATACTGACCTAACGTGTTTTTTGGCTTAGAGAGAAAACCGGAGTACCCAGAGAAAACCCTTAGGTATAGTCTACTTGAAACATTTTACAATCCATGGTATTAATTTAACTTTGTATTCTATTCTTCCTATTTATCTACTATTTGTTGATTTTTTTTGCGCCACTATATTTAATTCACTCAGACCTCAAAAGGTTGCAACAGTGTACTCCTAAAAAGCATAAAACATTTGTGGAAATCTTTCCACAGTTAATACTTGTTACAACAACCTTTCTACTGCCCGCTTTTAGCTCCTCCCATACTGCACTCCTAGACATTGTATCATCGTACACGAAGACAAACTACGTGATGAATGAATGAGGGCAGAGACAGCGCCCGTGACCTTTAATAATGCGCCGAGCTGCTCTATCTCCTCGGCTGCCACCACCATGTTTCATACTGCTGGCTGCGGAACAACAGCCGTTCATTCTCACCACACTGGCTCACCAGCTTTGTCTGTCAACCAGGCCCTTATGGAGCCTATTTAAAAATTAACGAGCACGACTCAAACTGTAAATAACTGCCGGCAATGCACCGTGGGTTATTTGAAATGTAAAACCTACACTCGCGCTCTGATTATCCGTGTATCTGCCCCGAGCGAAGGAGCTGTGTCCTCGCAGCCTGGCTCGCTCACTTAGGCCCCCGTCTCTTGCCAGCTGCATCAAGTTTGGGTGGCGGTGGCGGTGGGGGGTACACAATGAAGGTTTACAGCAGCAGCATTTTTAGGGTGCTTTAAATAAATGCATCATATGAAACAATGCTGAAGAAGGTAAGAACAAGACTCTGAGGAAAATGTCACGCTGTAATTCTTTCAACGAAATGTTGCCGTTTTTAGAAATTTCACTGCGCCTATGCTTTTTATTTCAATTTTTTTCCTTTGCTTCTTCTGTTTAAATAAATAAATAAGGCCTCATCCAGATGAGTTCTCAAGCAGCTTCCTGCTGCAAGCAGACAAATAGCCCGCAGACTCAGCCATCAGTCAGCGTGTCAGCCCTCATTAGTTTTCCCCTGGATGTACCCTTAAACAAGCCCAACCTTGTGTCTTTGTAATTGTGTGTCCACAGTTACAGATAGCAGGTTTCAGCCCAGTGAATAATTAATTAGGGCAAATTGTGCAACTTTTATTTAGGATACTCCCCTAGCAGTCACACGGTAATCTGTATTCTACATTAGACTGGAAGTCTATTTTCTGCCCCATATCAATTTTTCATATGCAGTCATTTGTCCTCAAGGGGACGAATGCTATCTCAGTTCTGGGTACTGAGTTTTTACCAATCCCTGCGGCATTCCGCTGACATTTCCTGGACTGTGAAATCGGCAAAAGAAAAAAATATAAAAGAGTTGCTTGTATTTATTCTCATTTTAAATTTTTTTTCCTAATTCTATCTTAGACATATCCCTGTTGCTTTGAACAAGTGGGAGTCCGAGAAACTATTTCCCGAAGTTTTGTGAGAACAGCCGCCCAGCAAGACAATCCCTCTTTTTCTCACCCAAGTCAATTACATCCATTTGCTACATTTACCCGGCAGCCATAATTGACCCCGTCCGCAGCTACCAGGATGAATTTCAGTGGCACCTGATTATCAGCTTGCTTAATGAGCCCAGCCTCTGCTTCCCACCCCTATGCTGTTCAGGAGGAAGAAGAAAAAAATGAGAGAGGCTCGCTCCAGATGGTCATGCCCTTTAGAAGTCTCTCTCTTCTCTGTAATGGAGCAAGTTGGCTCCAGCTCCCTGGGCTGAGTGTTGGGATCTGCCCAGGCTGCTGCTGTTAATGAGCCTCGGTGTTCCCTCCTCTGTCATGCTGCGGTTTTATGCTTGTCGCATACGTAGCTTCTGTTTTATCTGCTCCTGTGTGCCTGTGAGTAATCAGATGGGGGAGTAAGGAAGCAGGTCAGGCACCTGACACCCACCTGCCTACATACTGTATGGCTGACATGCTAACCCAGTTTTGATCATGGCCGTTATAAGCTAAAAATACAAGAAGACAATTAGTGTTTACAGCTAACCAGTATAGCGGACTTATTAGGAGTTTGATACCAATTTATACCAGTCATTTATGTTGATTTGCCAATTTTCTTTGTTTTAGTAACTTTATTTTGCTGTGATCAGCATGAAGGCTGCCAGAGCCTTTAATTAGAAATTGGCCTGAGTAATTTGGAATCTTGAAAATGTCACTCCGTTAATCCAACTATAAGATTTGACTTAAATAAAACAAACATAATTTTGGTTTAAACATGAAAAACTTATGTGAATTATTATTTTTTTTTGTACCTGAGGCCATTTAATCAGTTGTAGCCCTTAGAGAAAAATAAAAAAATCTCACTGCAAAACTATGTTCCACATATGAAGGGATATGAGTCACATATAAAAATCACATGTTTCAATTTTGATTTGGAATGTGGTAAAAAAAAAAAAAATTAAATCACATAAGACAAAATATTTGATCAAATGTGAAGAATGCGACCAAAACATGGGAAATACGGACAACATGGGAATTTCATGAGACTATTTGAAACCCATGTGAAAATGTGGAAATCGCATATTTGTTTGTAATTTCAAAATTGATAAGTTTCTTTTTGTTAAAGGAAGGCTGGGGATGTCGAAGTGAGGCCGCTGATTTCTAGAATGCCAAAAAATCTGGCTTGGAAGCACGAGTGGTTAATGCCAATAGACATTTGTATCTTTTAGGGCAGGATATCTCACAGAAAAGAAGTTAAATAAATTAAAAGTGAAAAACATTAAAAAATGAAAGACTTTTCTAGTTTCTTAACATCAAGTTACTTTAATTTTTTTTAAATATAATGTAATCTTGCCTGAGCTTTATCTGTTTTTTGGATGTTAAATGATGATATTTTTTGTAAAAGCATTTTGTTGTTATTTTGTAGATTCAATTTTCCATCTCCAGTTCATTATTTTTAAGCGTTTCATTTGAAAAGAACATGTAAGGAAAACTGATAAATGAAGAAAGGAAAAAAAGCCTGCATCTCCAAAAACAAATTAGTTAAAAAATGTCCAAGTCTAAATTAGATGATCATCTGCGTAAAGTTAAGCAGTCCAAAAAGTGTGAAGTAAAAATACTTTGGTTCCAGTATTCTAAGGAACAAGTAACAGAATGCATCAAGGTCTGGCAGATGTTTGATATCACACAAACACAAATTACTTTTAGATGAGTTACGTCTCCTGTAACCAAACACCTAGAAGGGGTGGGGGTCTATTTTCCAGTCCCTAATATTAAGTCGTTCAACTACAATCAACCCAAACCTGATGGCTTTCTGAAAGTTAGGGAGGTTGAGAAGCAACTGCAAGGACAATTTGGAATTTTTATGTTATTAATCAAGGAGAACCTCCGTTTCTGCTGCATCATTTAACTTTGTTTTTGGAAAAATCTGAACAGTCCATGAATTTAAATGATATGAATTATAATCTGGCATTCACATTATATCTTTAATCTACCCACTGGTCCATTAAACATCTGAAATCTCTACTGCAGTGTCCCTAATCCATTAATCCCTGATATGATAGGTGGGTTTTATTAGATGTATGATGTTAGATTTTTATAATTTTCTGCAAAAAACTCAGGTTATGATTAAGCAGATAATCATAACAGCCATTATCGGATTCTGTATCTTTCATCAATGGATATATATTCCTTCTACAATTGTAAATCAGCAGGTCGCCAAAATGTGAAATGTGGTGTGAAAAAAGGTGTTTTATTTCTCTCGCATTTATACTCTGACTGTAAATTATACAATCATTTTTTCTGTGTTTTTGTCATTATCAACCCATCCACTGTTCCTCAAAGATAATGAAGTAATTTTCACTTTCATTTATGTCTGCCTTTTACATAAGTTTTATATTCTCACAGCCTACATAAAATTGCTTTATTTATTCTCTTAACAAGAATTTTTTTTTTTCAAGGATTCAAGGAGATTTTATCGTCATTCCATCACATTTACATGAGTTGCAACGAAGAGAAGAGATGTTGCGGCCTGTTGGTCAGGAAGTCCAGAACTGAGTTGCAGAGTGAAGAGTCCAGTCCAATGGAGGAGAGTTTATTAATCAGTGCCTGAGGAATCATCGTGTTGAAGGGGCAAGTGAAGTCCACAAAGAGAATACGGACATAGGAATCCTTCTGCTCTTGGTGGGTGAGGGTGATTTTGAGATCATTGTTGAACTTTCCTAAACAGATACACAATATACAGTATACTTGAGTGTTTTTCTCAATAAAATCAATTGTTGGGACTGGATTTTTATTTTCTGGCTGATGCTTCATCTATTCATTCATTGTTTATACCCACTTGTCTTTGATTGTGGCTTGGTTGGTGCCTATCTCTAGTCATTGCTAAGTAAAAAAGAGGATACAACCAGAAAGTCGGCAATCAACGCCAAACAGAAACACACAATCATGCAGTCATGGATACCTAAAGGCAATTTAGATTAATAAATTAACCTAAAAGTCATGTATTTACATATGGGGAATGTAGCCAGTGTACCCAGAGAGAACCCACACATTTATGGGGAAAAGATGCAAATGTATTTTTTTCCAATTTGTTCAGGTTTTTATAAGGGACCTGGCTTCAAGTAGTTTCAATGCAAATAAGACCCTGTCTGAGACTCTGATGGCTTCTTTCAAAGTTCAAGTTTAGATTGTTGGCAGACAGTAGCTCATATGAAACTGAACACTCTTTTCTGATGTTAAGTACATTGGCGGCTGATTGTTTTTTCCCCTTTATGTTAAGTGCTTAACATCTTTTGTGCAAATAACTTTATGGTCAAAGCATTTTGAGCACTGCTGCTGACAACAATGTCGCTATATTTCACACTGACTACTAAAAATGAAGGTGAGGGGCACACTTAAAATGTGAAAACGGAATAAGAGAAGTTGATATTAAGTTTCTTTTTATCATAATCTTCTCCATGTTGCTCAAGTATCCATCCATCCAGTTTTTATGCTTGCTTTGTTCTTTGGTTCTCACTCAGGGTCACAGAAGCACAACAGTTTTTTGAAAAGGTCAACTGGTTGACTACACATCAACCACTTGTTTGGCAACCATGCATTTACTGTTTGTTGACTAAATAGGACCATCATTATATATAGCAAAAAATAATAATCAAAAAATCAAAAGACAGCTCCAAGAGGTACTAGCATCAGGACAACAGCGATATTTAAATTATTGATTAAATATATTAAATATTAATTATGTTTGGGACTGACAAACTGTCCAGGGCGTACACCTCCCACTTGCCGGATGTACGGTGGAGCACCAGGAGACCACACAAGGATGAACCTGTTGGAAAATGGTTGGATGGATGGATGAATCGACTTGGGCTGTTTGTAAGTTTCATTTTCTTTATAGTGTTTCAATTTGGGGTCTTGGGGTCTAACTGCATTTGTTTTATGAAATAGTCAAGGAATAAACCCCTTGTGCAGCCTATAAAGAAAAAAAACAGTTGGAATATGGATGCAGGAAGCTGATGAAGCTCTGCAGAGTTTTATTAAGGCTACCGACGGGGATGCACCATGACAGTCGCATGGAGGGAAGTGCTAAACATTGGGAATAAAAACACATTTGGTCAGTTCAGGAACAAAGATAATCAAAACAAATCAAAAGTACTTTATTTACCCAAAGGTAAACTGGCCCATACAGGGATTTGCAGCTCTCCTATGGGTAGGAGGACCGTTCCAAGATGGCGTCCAAATTTCTCGCAGCCCAAGCGGTCGATGCAGCATCTATTCTTTATGATGTCTATGGGGAAAGGAGGATGGCGTCAAACGCAGTGCTGTGAAAATAGTTTGAAGTTGGATATAGGATAATCAACTAATTTATTAAAATGTAATTAAATGAAGTGTGCCTTATCTGTTTAAGGCTGTAGAATAATTCCACGGTATTGTTTTGTCATTGTTTGCCATAACAAGAAAGCTTTAATAGCTCAAATGTATTGACGGTCCCTAAATAGACAGCCATGTATCTGAGGAGGGAGAAAGCAAAGAGCCAAAGGATGGAGATACCGCCAACTGTACGGAGCTGCAATATCCAAAATCCAACTTCAAACTAACTCACCGTTTGACATGACAGTGGGTTTGACTCCATCTTCTTTCCGCTTCTGAGTGTAGTTGTTGCGCTGGCAGAAATTGCTGCTCCTTCTTTGGATGTTTTATTTTTGTTTGGGTGGGCACCGGGTTAATGGATAAGTCAGTAAGGAACGTGCTGATCAGCTTTTTTTACAAGTACAAATCTTTTTTTACAAGAACAGATTTTTCTAGTTCTTATTTGATTCCACAGTTATGTTTGAGGTTCAAGGCATGTGAGCTCAATAGTGCCCCCGAAGTATTATTGGCTAAGGCAATAAGACAACATTGTCATAATGTGTGTTTGGTTTAGTTCTGTTTTCTTCCTGTGTCTCGTCACTCCGCCTTCATTCACAGCTGTCAGCAATATTCACTCATCTCCTCCACCAATCACACCCCGGTTCCACAATATTTAAGTCACATGCAATCATGCACTCACCGCTGGATCGTCTGTTGTAGTTCCCCGTTGTTTCTAGCTTTGCCTTCTCGACTCTCCATGCTATCCCTCGTTGCCTCTAGCCTTGCCTTCTCGTCTCTCCCCGTTATCCAGTGTTGCCCCTAGCCTTGCCTTCTCGTCTCTCCACGCTATCCCTCGTTGCCTCTAGCCTTGCCTTCTCGTCTCTCCACGTTATCCCTCGTTGCCTCTAGCCTTGCCTTCTCGTCTCTCCACGTTATCCATTGTTGCCCCTAGCTTTGCCTTCTCGTCTCTCCACGCTATCCCTCGTTGCCTCTAGCCTTGCCTTCTCGTCTCTCTGTCTTATCCCCTATTGTAACTCCCTGCTTTGTTGCCTTCTCGTGTCCCTGCATCATCTCCCTGTGGTCATTCCGTGTTGTCCTTCCTGAGGTCTTCCCCTGATGTCCCTCGCCTCCCGTCTCTTAGTTTCTCGGCCCCTACGTCTCTGGTAAGTCTCTTGCTCTAGCTCTTAGTCCTGGCTCTTCACCTCGGTCCCCTTGTCTCATCCCCTGTTCCCTGTTTGTCTTAGTTCCTTAGTCCCCGGTTCCCGAGTAATCCCCTCGTGATTATTATTTAGGTTATTGTTATTCTGTTAGTTTAGTTCTTCCCTTCCCGTGTTCCGTAGCTGTGTTTGTTTATTTTATTAGTGTTATTGTGTTTGTTTTTGTTAGTTCCTACGTCTCATGTAATTTCGTGTTTGTTTACATTTTTCTATTATTTTCGTCTCGCGTTGTTCTGTTTCCTGTTGCCTGTAGTCCCCTGTATGGTTCCGTTCATGTTCTGTTGTTATATCATCTTGTACAATAAATCACTATTCATTCAAATCCACCTCTGCTCGAGTCATTAGAACCCCATTCTGACAAACATAGTCAGTTCTGCATTAAACTTTTTAAGATCATCCCATTTCTGAATGATTTAACAGTAAGTAACGGATATACCACCATTACTACCACTGCTGACCATCACTTGGTACCCTGATGTGATCTCATCATGATAATAAATTATTACAACCTTGATATGGAGGTTTTGTTGATGCATAGAACCTCTACAAAAGCAGAAAAAACTGAATAGCTCACATAATGTAGAGCCCAGTGCATTCACCCTGAAGACCTAACAAAGATTCTGTAGAGAGCATTTATGACATTACATTGTCCTTATTTATTGTAATGAGGTTATACAGTAATACTAGAAAAACAAATCTAAGAACATATTGCTCGTCTAATGACTAAATTGACAAATACAACGCTGAAAAATAAACTCTTTAAGAAAATTGTTTCTACTCCTTTTGCTTCAGGTTGCTCTCCTTAATCTTAAACTTTTTTCTAACCTCTTTAGAAAGAATCCTCCTCTTTCTGCCTACAGATGCTTTCCATCTGCACTTGGTAAGTCGGACAAAACAGCTAACATAAGGGCAAAAGGATCGTGTTTCATGAAAGAGAGAAAAATAGCAATATTCATCACCTCTGAGTCTGAAACTGCCCTCTGCACACTTCCTCTGAGACTGGAGGTTTATATTGTGTTCCAGTTGACAATGGCTTGGTCTAACACATAAATCTAATTTCACTGAATGTTCAGTTTATAAAATAGAGAAATGAAAGAATATCATTCATACATATTTTAACTGATGTTGCTGGTCGACAGCCGAGTATGAACCTACTGTATATATGCATCAGCATTCTCAACAAATGGGAAATAAAGGTATTTGTTGTCAAAGTAAGGTGATATTATTTTTATTATTCCATCCTCAGGGTTCTACCTCAGCAGTGAATGAGTAAAGTTGGAAGTAGTGGAGCTATTGGAGAGTCGGGATGTTGTTTATCTAAATTTATTTTGAGGTGAGAAGCGGGCATAGACACAATAACAAAAACCTTTCGTTGTCATATATTTGGAACATTTAAAATGATAAAACAAAGGTTATGGTAGGTAAACAGATTAGAAATAGCCTCCCGCAAAGCCAATTTTAGCTGCCAGATTATCTCATAATTTTAGTGTATGGCAGCTTAACCATGGTCCCATGAAGAATTATGTTTACAACACAAAAAAGTGGCACAGATTTGTCTGCATGGGACAGATTAATACAGCTACACTGTTGACCATCTTAATGCAATTAAACCAAACCCAAAAACAACATAATTAAGCTTAAATACAGTCCCACACTATTTAACAAATGAAAATAGAACATCAAAAGCATATTCATGTCATAATAAATTATTATGGCACTACTTTTGTTTCCAATATTTGGGCCAAGTTGGTAATATGCCGTAATTCTAATTTGTCACAGAAAGACTGGAGATACCTCTGGGCCGATGGAGAGAGAACTGGGGGTGTTTAGTTGCACTTGTTATAGATTATCTTATTACGTTTTACTGTTCTGTTGTATTTTATAATGGTATAAAAGTTAACTTGAGCACCATGGCTTTCAACTTCACCTTTTTTTAATGCCACTCTGGTGATGATGACACACTGTGGCACACGCAAAATCCTCATTCAAATATTGCGGGCTACCCAACTTTGTAGATCATGTGCATCATTTAAACTTACTACATGTGCAATTTATTTTTCATTTAATTTAGCACTCCTTGTTTGGAATCTTTGTATTTTTTTTAGATCAGCTCTTTAGTATTTTCATGTAGGACTTCAGTTTCTGTCACATCTGACCAGAGCAACGTTCAACACGCTTGATGTTTCATGGCTACTGTTTATCTTGAATATTAAAATGTGTTTATATCTGTGTTTTAATGATTGATGATTTCAAATCTTACCGTTGTGCCTGAACATGATCAGTTTTTATAATGCCTAAAGCCAGAGGCAGACACTCAGTTTCTTCTAATAGTCACCAGGTCACACATATGTGAGCCAAAATTGCATGGTTGCTTCGCTCCTGCACACACGAAGATCTCCCCAAGGAGACAATTACAAAGAGAGACCTGTGCTGCCTCAGCAAGCAAATAAAATCTGAGAGACGTAATGAGACAGAAGTGTGACATAAGACTGTAGTACAAGCTGCTACTGACACATTATAGACTGGGTCTCTGACTAAATCTTGAACAATAGCAACATTTTGCCAGATGGCAGAAATATGTTTTTCTTTTTTGTTGCCTGGTTGTTAAGGTAGTCATGAAATCGTGTTTAATTGTGGCGAGGGTGGGAACGGCTCTGAGCCAACGTGAAGAATGTAATGCACATCTCCAAGGATTCTGTCTACAAGAAAACCTTTTCCTCCGGTCCCTTGTGAAGCAATTTGTTGAAGCACCAAAATACATTACACGGCTTGGCTGTCACTTATTACAGACAGGTCAGATCCTGATTAAAAGGTCTGCATATAAAAAGAAGCTCACTGATTTGTCTCTTCCCTCTGAAGTATTACTCACTCCCAGTGTGGGAGGCAGGACTGTGACTCACTGGCATTCACTTCTTTTAGAGGAAGTTCATTAAGATGTTGTATTCTGATTAAAAGTAATTTAAGACCCGAATATTTTGACTTTGAATCACACATGTCAAAGTTTAATTAAAAATCCTTCAATAAATGCAGCTGCTGCACATATAATTCTCTAGCAGTAGAAAAATATGGGATGTCCGTTTGTAAAAATCAATAGAGTGCCTCTAGAAGTCCTATAGGTACATTGCTAGATCGCTAAATCACCACTAAATTACTATTCTCAGTTACAAAAACACCTTAAAAAACTGTAGAATTACATTAATTAGTGATTTTTGGTAATAATTGAAGTTCACAGAAGAGAATTAATGTACTTGCTGAGAAAAATACCTTTTGCCCTACTAGGAGGAGCTAGTAGTAGTCATTTTCAACAATCACACTTTTGTGATATTTTACACAGTATTGTTTTACAAAGATTTTTTGGCTCTCAGTTTAAATGTTCTCAAAGAAGCAAAAAACACAGTGGACCTCCATCAATAGGCACAGATTCACATATTGGTGGATTTTCTGTGGAATGCAAATCAAACATATTCATGTAAAAATTGTTCAAATATGGATTTATGTTTGTAAAATGTATCTAAAATATTTAGGACACATGCAGCTAATATGCTACGGATTCACACACTATTGGCTGGTGTTTGTAGATCAGCCAATTCAGAATACCACGAGTAAAAATAGGAAACACTGGATAGATTGCAGTGTGAATATTAAAACATATTAAGGTATATTGGGTTTTCAAACTGCAAAAATAGCCATCAATAATATTTATTTTATAATATTCAAGTATGTATAGATTTTAGCAATTAAAATGTGGTTGTGGTCCCAAATCTCTACAAATAGTGGGTCCACTGCATTCTGAATTACCTTCTTTGACATCATTGTCTATTTTCGATAAATTTGACTGTTTGTTGCAAACTATATTGCTAGTCAGACACCTTCGTGGAACTTTAGATAAGGGCCATCTAACATGTCAGATAAGAAGGTGTCAGTTTCAGGGCAGAAGGAAATGAGATTCACAATTTGCAGATGAGTCTGCAGGTTAAAAGCAACACTCTAGCTGATTTGAGGGAGACCTGTGTTGTCTGTTAAAAAAGTGGGGATAATTACATCCTGTGAAGACACCTGTTAGACTTAGGTTTAAAATATAATTGGGAAAAGATGGCATAAATTTGAAGTGTTGTACCCAGTGTAAAATTTTGATTAGATACAAAAGCACATGTAAAATAGAAACAAAATATGGGTTGAGAAATACGTGGCAGCTTTACAACTAAAACCTAAAAGCCAGATCAATCATTGGAAAAGCTGAAATAGAACAAAAGGGATGAATAAAAGAAACATTTGCTTATAATTTAAAGCCTGGTGTAAACTCTTATGCTTGTACATCTATTAAGATTCCTTTGTCTGACCTCCACATATTTCGACAGTTTACCTAGAATTGTCTTAATTTACTTAACTTTCTTTTTTAAACTGCAAAGCCCATATTCAGTTTAGGACATGATACTGATGTACCATTTTAAAATAAACAGTTGTGTACATTAAACAAAGATAAATGGGGATGTCATGTATTTTTCCAGTTATATAGTACCACCTTAAATCACAGCCCAGTAACTGTTACCTTCAGTTATTGTGAATATGCTGTAGACACAAAAAGAGCAGAGAAGTTTGACTTGAGCTTTATCTGACGTCCTTAAAATTTGCCTTTTTCTCTTTAAGAAGCTCCCACATTTGTTTTTTATCATCATTATCATCACAACACTGCTTTATCTTGCTTGTGACGCAGTTCGCAACTGATCTAAGGTTGAGTTTATATAAATATAAAATATGGCCAATGAAAAGGGTGACCTACGACATTTTCAGATAGTTCCGCCAGGTACTTTTATAAGTGCTGCTAGTCTAGTTGAATCGAGGCTGAACTGACTCACAGCCGTAAACGTTCATTTCCAGATTTTTCAATAAAATCTTTTAACCTTTAAACACAACTGCCGTGTAAAAAAATTATGCAACAAAACTGTTTTTTAATACCCCTCGCACAACCATTAGAAAATCTTCTTAATTATGATTCTTTCCATTTTTGTTTTTTTTAAAGAATTCTGTAGATTCGCTGTATTTCGATGCCAAAGTATTATAAAAAAATCAACATGGAAGAATTTGTTTTAAATGAAAAAACATTTTTCTCTGACATGAACCGCAGTATTGTGTTGAAAGTGACCTCTACAGAGGTGGCAAATCACTTTTTCATTTGAAAAGAAAAAAAAAGCCATTAAGACTAGTGGCAGGTTTGTCTGTAACAATTACCCTTGTGTTTTTTTCCAATGTCACATCTTTTCTCGAGGTTAATAAATTGCTTCACACCAAAGCTGCTCTTAAAAGTTTGGAAATGTTCAAGTGTTTACCCCTCTTGAAGGTCATCAACTCGCTCTGCTCACAGGACAAAATGAATTGATGGGAATTTTAACAGTTCTCGAAATCGCGTCAAAGTAGAACCAATCAATAATTAAAACGGCATAAACGGTAATTATATGTCGACTGGAGCGTGCGCACAGAGGCTGGAGGTGAGGCCACTCTTTGCAGGTTTTGTTTTTTTGCCTCACATAATTGAATAAGTTACATGTTATTTTTGTTGTATGGGCCAGCGACAAAAGCGATGATGTGCTCTCGCATTCTGGCTCAGACATTAGAACGGCTGAAGGCATAAGGTTCTGCCCTTCATGTTTACAATGTAACCCGTTTTTATTGAATGTGATTATGCAAATGGGAAGTGGGCGCCAACAGGGTGCAGTCTCATTTTCTCTGCAGATGTGGTAGGAATTCTAAACCAAAACATTCCCCTGCATCCGGACGGCAGACAGCCCAACAACAGTCCGGATTGTTAGTAATAAAGCACGTTCCTGTCAGCTCTGACGGATAATCTGTTTCACAGTCCAAAAAGCCCGAAACTCGAGCAGCTCGCACATATATATAAACACGGATGTGCCTGCTGTTTGTTGGAGAGCGTTGCAGTGGTGTCAGCCGCCGAGCAGTAAACAATACACTTACTGCTCAGATATTCTTGTCAGTACAATTACATGAATTTTTACACGTTTACTGTAAAAACGAGAAGAGCTAATTACTCAGAAAAGACAGTGAAATGGTATAAAAATAAGCCTCAGTCAACATTTAAAGTAGCGGCTGTCAACGTGTAAGAATAACATCTGGCTGCCTTGAAAAACAGATTTATAGAGACGTAATGAATGTGTAGAGACTGTTCATTTCAAACCAACAATCTATCTGATATCTGTGATAGTATATCCATACATTGTGTTCTGCTTATGTCTTTACTTATCTACATTTGTAAGCATTAATTATGATTATGAAAATTAAACTTTAGGTGTAACTGCGGAATTTACTTTGACTTGGCCATTTCTAACACTTGCCATTGCAGCTGTGCCTGTATTTTCAGGGTCGTTGTGTTGCTCTAAAGCGAACCTCCACGAAAACATCAACTCTTTTACAGTCTGTAAAACATTTTATCAACTCTGAACAGCTTCCTCTGTCTCTTCCTCAGAACAGGAAGCTAGCATCTTGTTTTACCATCATTATTGAAAGAAATTCACCTGAAGAAATTACATGAAATTCAATTCACGTGTGGAAACATGGGAATCATACTTTTGTTATATGTCATATGCTATATTCCAAATCCACATAATTACATGTCTTGACAGACGGTTCTCCTTTGCTCTACCTTCTTCATGTCTCACTCAATAGGCTTAAGTTTTTTAAGTTTTTCTATAGTTATGCTGCTATAGGCTTAGACTGCTGGAGGACAATCTGAACACTTCTCTCTCTGCTACTTTCTTCCTTAGTCCAATCTACTTAGTTACCGTTATTTCAACCTTGTTAACCTTTTGTTTTCTCTTAGTGTTCTTCTCTCCATAGTAACCACACTTGGTCTGGCGTTCTGTTAGCTGAGACGGCTTCTTGGATGAGAACATGGGCTGAGATGCTTCCTGTGACGTTCTACAACGGCTGCTATAAACTCTTTTATTTCAGTATCCTGTGCTTCTAATTTAGCTTTCTGTCTTTTCAAACCCCCAGTCGGTCGTGGCAGATGGCTGCTTGTACTGAGCCTGGTTCTGCTGGAGGTTTCTTCCTGTTAAAGGGAAGTTTTTCCTCTCCACTGTCGCTACATGCATGCTCTGTATGAGGGATTGCTGTAAAGTCAACGACAACACAAGCCATTGTTTCTGCCTGCTGATTCCAGAGGAGTGAATGCTGCAAGTCAATGACTCGATGCAATCTGCTGGGGTTCCTTAGATTGGAAACTTTTTCAAATTGATTTGTTAGAATGTATCTTTGATTTTAATTGATTTTCTGTGAAGTGCCTTGAGACGACAGCTGTTGTAAAATGGCGCTATATAAATAAACTGATTCTTGATTCTTGATTCAAGTGTGTCTTCATGTGACTCATATAGTTTTTACACCTGACTTCTCCCATGTAAAATTAATAAGTGTGAATAAGAGTTCTTTGATCTTGGTGATGCTGTTTGTTTTAAAGGTATTAATGGAAAGGAAAATGATGTACAACTTTTCACATTTCATAGTTTTTCCAGTTCAGAATTATTTTTGTTACTCTGTAATGTAGAGTTATTAAGAAAACGTAATAATCAATTGGTGTAATGTGAGAAAATGGGAAGAACAAGTGACGGTAACAGATAGTAGCTGTATTATATATGATGATGAGGTTTAAAACCATTAAAGAAGTCAGTAGGATCTGGGGGAAAGCCCTCTTATGATCATAACCAGTTTCTGGTTTCTCCTTGTATGGCCTTCTTCTCTTTGCTGTCTTCTAAAGCAAGTTGAATTTGATTACTCTTTGAGAAAGTCCACAAAATGCTTTAATCACATTAAAACATTCACAGTGAAACATAAGTCGGGATGCACATCTCTTCCAAGAAAACTAACCAGAAACCCTCCAGGTCAAGATAATCCCAGCTTTGCTATATATAGAATTCTCTGAATGCCTTTTAACAAAGCTCATTTAGTTACAGGAGACACAGGAGTGATTCTGGGAATACTGTCTCATAACATCATTTAAGATTAAGCATTAAAGTGCTTTCCTATTATCAGCGCTCGTGCATAAATGGGACATTTAACCTCAGTTTTATGTTGAAAATTCTGTGGTCATGCACAGTTTATGATGAAGCAGGCTTTTAGAAACCGCTAACTTGATGAAAAAATGTGTATTTCATACTTCCATATGTGAGACACATGTGTATCACATAGTTCCACTTACTTGCACATGTGAGTATTATGTGATCACATGTTCTTCCTTTTTTTTAACGGCATATAAAAACTTGAATTAAAAATATAAATATAAAAAACTTGATTCCTATGTTTAATAAATATATAAAAACTTGATTCCTGTTTTCAGAGGTGTATCATATTTCCAAGTATAATACACAAGTTACAAAATAAGTGAACGCATGTTTCACATCGAAAAAAGATTTGATCTCATGTAGGAAATGGGAACTAAGTGCAAATTTCCCTGTGAAATGTCCCTGTGAAAACATAAGAATCATCTCTTTTTTAACCAAATCTACCTGTTCTCATGGGATTTCCGTTTAATTCATGTCATTCAATATTTGTTACATGCTTTTTGCACGAGGTGTTTTTACATGTAATATTAAGGACATTTTCTGTATCGGAGCACAAAGCTGCTACTTTACACGCTCTTTCCTTTCTTATCTAACATGTTCTAACAGCTGAATTTATGAGCAGCTGATATGATACTCCAAAATTAGGAATTACTGCTAATCCACCTCATTTGCTTTTGCTGCTCCTCTTTAAATGTCACACTAAGGTTTGAAAGCCTGGCAGAGAGATGCTAGAGTGGGGATCAATGGTGGAGATGTTTGGAACATCCACCTTTTTCTCTCTGCTCTTTATAGAGAAGCTTTGCAACATCATCAAATCCCTCATGTTTTTACTGTCAGAGGGTGTGTGAGGAAAATGCAACTCAAGCTCAAATAGAAACAGCCCCCTCAGTGAACCAATAGGATGTGCTTGGGATCGCGAATTGATACGATCTTGGCCCAGTCAAAGCCTAAATCCTGATCTCATTGACTTTCTATGGGGTGTCTTAAAACAATATGAAAATGCCATGAGATCGCAAATATCTACAAAGACGAAAAGAAAGAAGCAAACTTTTCTCAGATCAGATGTCAGAGATATCAACAAACAGCATCCCACAAGGGAGCTCTACATAAATATAAGAAATTCAGTAGGAATTTTCTGTTTGGATTGTTGTTCTGAAGGAAATTGTAATCTATATAAGAGGACTGGTTTATGCCCTCTTTCAAATGGCACGCACGTAAACACTTGCTAAGATTGTGAAATGCGACTTGTTCTGCCGAATGTTAAGGGAACGTTGACAACTGTGTCAAGGAGCTTTTATTTTTAATAAAACTTGCCTCATTTTAAACACAGTTTGTGGTCTGATATTTCATTTCATTTCATGCACATGTAACCAATACATTCGGATTATTTTACTCTGAATACATTTCATTCTGATTAATGAATCTTGTGCACGTAAACATAACCAATCTAGCTAAATTAAATCACTAAATGGAAAAACATAAAACAATCAGGTATTTCTTAAAGAACAAGAAAAATTAGCATTTATCTTTGATAGGGTCCACCTTCATATTTTTGAAAATTATTAATCATAAAAAAATGATTTGATACTTTTTTTCAAATTGAAAACCTTACAAAATATGTAACTTTATTTCTGATATGAATACATTTTATATACTGTGGGTTAACTATAAATATAGGATCATATAAATGAGTAAAATTTGATAATTACAAATATTTATTTTTCTGAAAACAAATATAAAAAGAGTATTAACCACTCTAAAATGTGTGTTTTGTCAAATTAAAACAGACATTAAGGCAGACTATCAAAATCACAACTAGGTATTTTTTATTTTAAAGCTTAGAAACTTAGAAGCTCATCTGGTACTAACCCTCAACTCTTCAGAAGAGCCACCGGGAAAGAGGGCAGAGATGGTGCCAGCGGGAGGCCAGATTTTTAATTAGCTGCTCAGCTGCAGGAAATCAAACAGCATGTTAATGCGTGCGTGACTCTTGAGCCCAGTAGATGCAAGCGTGTCCTTCCACTCAACACCACCGACTGCAGCAGACAGGTTCCAGAGCAGGGGCCTCCGTGGCAGCCTCCTGGCTGCCATCTATTAAACTCACATGCGGCTCAGCTGGCTGTTAGGTGGTTCAATTCTGTCCTGATATGACATTATATGTTTCTAAGAGTTAGAAAACATAAAACCTTTTTAACATAGTTGGTAGACAATTCTGGAAACCCAAGCAGATGTATTGATTGCTTTATTTAGTATTGCTCACGTGTTTGGTTACAATTTTAGTATGCATTGTTTACTGCAAAGATTGTTTACCACTCTCATTCACTGTTCAGTTAATATTAATCATATGTTGGATCGTGCTGTACAAGTGAATCTCTGCCAAAGTCTCAAGCAAGTTCCCTTCACATGTTTTTTGGAGGCAAAAATATAAGTAATTTTCCTTCCATTTGGTAAGTACTCACTTTGTTTTGGCCTAATGCATAAATTAGTCAAAATCGTTTTTAAACCATGTACCATGTATGAAGTGATGTAAAATCCATAAAGAATATAGGGTGAATACAGATATGGAACTATGATTGTCATGTTCTTATATACCTCTATGAATCAATCAATCAATCAATCCATCCATCCATCCATCCATCCATCCTTGCATTTGCTCTCCCAATTAATTCTTGCTGTTTTTTTCTCTCCAGTGGTGATCAGACACGAATCCCATCCCTTCAAATGTGGCACCTGTTTCTGAAATATAATTTTTCTGTAAGCAATGATTCTACTTCCTGTGCCATCTTCCTGCTTGTGGTAGAAAAGTAAGGATTTGAAGTGCATGCTTCCTCGACTGCCACTGTCTTGGCTGGAGAGTCGCTCGTGGCGAAATGACTGAAGCCGTGTTGGGTTACACAGCACTGGAACATTTGCCCAGGTTGTTCAATATCAGGAAGTTCATAATGTAACACTTGGTGTGCCCCCCTGGATTATCTTGTAATTGCATGAAATGAATACTTTAATTATGCAGACGCTTCTGATAACTGCATTTCTGCCCTTGGTGTAGTTTGTATTCCTGGATCCCTAGCACATTCTCCACAGATCATGAAACCGTGATCTACCCTCGCCTCTTCCTTTTCTATTTTGGGGGGTGGTTGGAGCCTCGCTAGGGAGTTGACTGTATTGATAATGATGTGCACACTGCAAGGCGTAGGTTCCTGTGGGACTCGCACTCACCTGAATGGCCCCTGGAGTTATTATCTTTAACGATAATGACTCGTCTGTCTTTTGTTACTGACCTGGGTCTCCAGAAGGAGGTCAGAGAAGACGAGTCCCTCCTTCCAATGTCCTCTTTTTCAATGCAAATAGAGAGAACTTACTAAAATGTGTCACATCTTTATTTTTTCCCATAATCTATCATGTTTGAAATCACACAATATTATTGATGTATTATAAAGTAAAATAGAGCAGCTACTTTTTACAATCAGCATTAGCTTGTTTTGTTTTTTTAAATGCGCCATATTTCCTTTTTAAGCCTTACCAGCTGTTTACCACTAAGAACTAATGTTTTTAATGTTAACAGTGTGTCTTGGGGCCGCCTTTTTCTCCTTCCGCACAAATTAGTTTCTTTTTATCTCGTTTTTTTTTTGTTTGACTTACTAACCAAATGTTTTCTCATTGCCTGAAAAGGGAGGCAGCAAGCACTGTGAGAATTATATATTTGGTTTCTCCAATGCATTTAACAACGTTCACTCTGATTTGCTTTGTCAGACACTCCAGAAAACACCGGCGAAGGCTTCGACAACCCAGGGATCGAAGAAAGGCTAAGTTTCCATCCAATTGTCATGCAAATAAGTTTCAAAAAAGTCGCCAAAGCATATTTTTATTATGCATATTTCCCTCTACTGGTTTGGAAACAAATCAACCAGGCAAAGTGTAAATTCATCAGATGTTGATAAACCTGCATGAGTAAGCCCAAAAAACCTTTGAGAAATTACACAGCTGTTTTGAGTTTTGCTTTAAAAGCAGACTACAGTTTACGAGACTAAATGATTGTGGCCAGGTGGCCAACAACACAAGAGAAGCACCACAGGGGACTGTAATATACCCATTTCCTTTCTCTCTCTACAGACCTGTGCCCTTTACAGAAACCTTCAGATCATTCTGCAGTCAACGAGCGTATCACAGATGGACAAGTGACTGAGTACAGACAGCTGGTGGACCACTTTGCAGTAAAATGTGGAAACAATTGTCTTAAGCTGAACATGAACAAAATAAAGATGATCACTGTAGAT
This sequence comes from Orestias chungarensis, assembly GCA_032876305.1. Lineage (NCBI taxonomy): Eukaryota > Metazoa > Chordata > Actinopteri > Cyprinodontiformes > Cyprinodontidae > Orestias > Orestias chungarensis. The sequence goes on along the minus strand of JAVLVB010000211.1, from coordinate 1,724,937 downwards.
TCTAAGAGACACAAGGTTTGTTCCAGCACTTTGTCCATTATTGGAGAGTAAGTGGAGATGATGGAGGTGTTTAAATACCTCTGTGTTCAACTGGACAAAAGACTGAGCTAGAGACACATCTAGAAGAAGGGATAGAGCAGATTTCAATTTCTTGAGGAAGATTAGGTCTTTCAAAGTTTGCAGTAAGATGCTACAACTCTATTGTGGAGAGTGTAATCAATTCATCTGTTGGTTTAAAAGCATCAGGGCCTGGAACTTAAAAAGACTAAACATCCTGAAAAAGAGGGCTGTTTCCGTTTTCAGTCAGAGGCTCCTAAAGATCTGTTTTAATACAGACCACCACAGAATATCCTTCCTAGCCACAGCCATCAGCATCTACAACAACTGTTTGATTGAGTTACTGGAAGACAATGACAAGAAGGGATAAAGAGAAATCAAGGTTGGGTTTTAAACCCTAACAACATATCACAAGCTCGTTATCACAATTTTAGCAGTTTCATATGCGTGGTATAATTCACATTCAGTGCTATTGTTCTGTCCGTGTAATAATAAGCTTTTTTTTTACTAATAGTCTGTAAATATTGAAAGTCTGAAATGTATAATAATCTAGTATGACCCTTGTTCTAACTGTAAGTATCTGACCACCATCATATCGTGAGAGATGTTTATGGTCACATACCTGTGAATGATGCATGGAACATGAACAAAATACGTCTCCACATGTAAAGAATGCGGGCCACATTTGGCAAATGGGCAACGTGTGGAAATGTAATGTGGAACCTACTTACTAAATGTGAATCACATGTTTTCTAAACCACATTCCAAATCTAAACCTATAAATTTTGTTTTTATTTAACTTAAATCAATTGAAATGTGATAAGAGGGTTTCACATGTGAAATCATTGTTTTTCTGTATGGATGGTATGGTAAATAAAATAAAAAGTCATCCTGTATGCAGCATTTAAAGATTTTTGCATATTTTTGTAATATATCTAATGTATTACATATATTATTAGATATATATCATTCTTATAATATCCTGATCCTATTTTGGTCTTGTCTGAGTTAGTCCAAACTAATTAAAAAAAGCATAATATTTACCTTGTTATGTCCTAAAGTTAAACAGCAAAATAGTTATGATTGGAACCTTAATCTGTTTGAATTCAGTTTTATTTTTTGTGCTTGTGTCAAGACAAGGCTCAGCCACAGAGTGTGTGAACTCCCTGCAGACCCAGGTGGTAAATAAGCACAGATTGAGGCAAAGGTGTAGATTTCTCTAAGGCTTTAAGAGATCCCAGAAGTCACAACAACTCTAAAATTAAAAGACATAAAGAACCCCCATGCCTGAAGTTGGCTATAAGCCAGAAGAATTACCTAGGCCACTAGAGGGTTTGGAAAGGGCAATGACCAAGAACCCAGAACCTCAGAGGTTCACCGCAGAGATTGAACAACCTGCCAAAGGGATGACCGTCTCCACAGCACTCTGACTGTTTTGATGGAGTAACTTGACAGAAGTAATCCTGAATAAAAATGCATGATAGAGCGTCTGGAGACACCAGAAAACAATTCTCTGGCCTCAGGGAGGTTCTGAGTAGAAGCATAAACAGCTCTGAATGTTTCTACTTTATGACTACTTTATTACTGCCACATGGGTGCTTTATTGTAAAGTGTTATAGCATTATAGCATTTATATTGGACTTGTGAACATCGATAAATGTCATAAGGGAGCTGTTATATAATGTGTCAAACATTTATTTAATATTAAATAGTGATTAGGAATTCAGAACATTTCCCAAATCTTACACTAAGGCTCCATGTTGTTATTTATAAATGTTGAATAGTCATTATGAAATGGCATCAATGTAAGGCTTTCTATAATATTTGTAGCTACTTATATAGTATATATTATATAATTATATAATGAAGCTATACTGTATACATATCATAGCCTGAAGAATCAAATTTACAAGTGAATATTTTGCATACAAGCTATTAACTTAGATTGAAATATGACTCCATGGAAAAATATATGTGAACAGGTCTGGCTTTTCTTGGCAAGAGACCTGTTAGTCTTTTACACTTAATTTATGCATAATAAACATTTATTAATGATTTACAACCTATAAATTGATCACATATCTATATCCTATTTATTAATCATGTATAAGGGGAGCCTTATTGTAAAGTGGTACCAAGTCCTTTTGGGAAAAATGGAGAAGATTTACCCTTTGACATACCAAAGTATTCTACAAAGACTGTCCTGAATTGGCCTTGTTGGAATTGTTGACTGTTACTGGGTGAATGGGTTTGAGTTCTACAGATAATGGCAGTGAAAGACTAGATAGATGCTCAAAATCCAGGCTAATAGAACCAGACGGGTTCTACCAGGAAGGATATTCTTACATATTGCATCTCCTCTTCTCTGGTCGTCTCTGTTAGTAAATGATTTGATGATTGATTCAAAAATTGATTTATTTTATCCTCCTCAACTTGAAGGGGCAGATATCTGCCAGCCTGAATACATCAGTCACGCCTGCACCAGCCCCATTACCTGTCACTCTCCTCAAATCTCAGCCCAGGGAACACAGCTGGTTTCAAATTTAAAGCAACCTAAGCTTTCATTTTCTGAACTCAAAATGTCAAACATTTCTACTTATAAAAGGTTTTGTTTGGCCTGTGAGCCTGTATGATTTAGTCCGCTGTATAACATGTCTGAACAAGTTCACAATGACGCCCTAAAATCAGCAGCTACGGCTCCAACAGAACAACAGGAACAGACAAAAAAATGGCTACTAAGGTGAATAAAGGCTCTATTTTTTTTCAGCTTATGTCTTGCTGTCCTTATACAATGAATTATACATCTATCCAGCAAGCAATTACATTGGTGCAGACAATGGTCAATAAAAACTCTTCTTATGATGCATTTTAAAATGTAACAGACATTTGGAAAATTACGATACCAATAGAAAAGCTGCATGAAAATAATCTTTTTGATATTATTTCTAATAAAAATCCCCATTTTGTTTTTGTTAACAGCAATTTAACAATAAAATAAATTCCTATGAGTTTTCTATTAAACTCAAAGTCTGTTTGAGCTTGATTGAAATGGTCAGTTGGACAAAGCTTTGTTTTTTAAGTTAAATTGGGTAAAAACAATTACCTGACTGTCCTGCTCAAACAAACAGTTCCAAGCTGCAAAAAAATTAAACTAGACAGAATTTTAATTCAATGACACTGAAGTAAGGATCTCAACCCAATCGCAAAATTAAATTTCTATTTCACCATTTCACCAAGTTTTTTTAAATTTTATTTTGACTACAGTTCATCAGATCTACTTCAAAATCGATATGATCTAAATTGTTAAATCCTGAACCTGTTTATTGTATGTGAAGTAGAAATTTTTAAAACACTTTTGGAGATGTAAAATTTACTTTACATTAGGGTGGGACCGGACATTTACATTTTGATAAACTATTCACAGCAAAATGAAAAAACTATTAAAATGATAAGCCTTTAATCAACCTGAAATGAATCATCTGAATTAATGTTTGAAGCATTATTATTGAATACACTCACCGGCCACTTTATCAGGTACACCTTGTTAGTACTGGGTTGGACTCACTTTTGCATTCAGAACTGCCTTAATCGTTAATGGCATGGATTCAACAAGGTAGTGGAAACATTCCTTAGAGAGTATGTCCATATTGACATGATAGCATCATGCAGTTGCTGCAGATTTGTCGGGTGTAAATCCATGATGCAAATCTCCCGTTCCACCAGATCTCAAAGGTGCTCTATTGGATTGAGATTTGGTGACTGTGAAGTCCACTTGAGTACAGTGAACTCATGGTCATGTCCAAGAAACCAGTCTGAGATGATTTGAGCTTTATGACACGGTGCGCTATCCTGCTGGAAGTAGCCCTCAGAAGATGGGTACACTGTGGTCATAAAGGGATGGACATGGTCAGCTACAACAGTCTGGTAGGCTTTGGCGTTGCAACAATGCTCAATTGGTACCAAGTGCCAAGAAAATATCCACCAAACCATCACACCACCTCCACCAGCCTGAACTACGTATGGATACAAGGCAGGATGCCTTGTGCTGCCTGTGATTGACTGATTAGGAGTTTGCATTAACCGGGAGTTGGACAGGTGTATCTTTTAAAGTGGCAGATGAGTGTATGTTTAGATTATATCAAATATTTCTACTTAAGTCAGATGATCATTTTCAATTAATTAATTAAACAACCCTAATTATCAAGTTAGTTTTTTTTAATAACTTTAAAGCCATACAGTGTAAGGAGAGTGACATGCAAAACCAACCACTGTATACAACACATCTTATAGTTCAATATCCTTAAATTACCAAAAAGTAATAAATGCAAAAATTGTACTTAAATATCTGCAGATGTACATCGGTAGATTATCACTGAATTTCAGTTCAATATGTGGAAGTTAGTAGTTAGCGCAGTTTCATCAGAAGCTTGTTACAATAGACGACGAGTAAAATCCAGTTCGACAGAATGGTTTATTCTTCTAACAGTAATAAAATAAGTTGAGATAAACCATGCATAGAAATCCTAATTACACCCCACTCAAAGTCTTCAGGCTGACAAAATTCAAATCAAAACACAGAAAGAAAACAAAGACATCACTGACAAGACGTTCTCTTTTTGCTGGCTTATTGGCTTTCTACAGCAGAAATAAGTGAGATGTGTAACTTCCGTACATACTTTGACAATTTTACATTTCCTTGGTCTTGCCAATAGGCCTTCTAATGAGTGCCTATCTGTTTGAAGCCTTTTCGCTTAGAATTTAACAAGTAGCTGTCTTCATAGGTGAAATCAATTTAACTCTAAACAAGATAAAGGCTTGAACAGATTGGAAATGTAATATTACAAGATAAAAGCATGAGAAGAAAAAAACAATTTCCTGCTCCAGTTGAGCAAAGGTCCTCCTACAGAGCTGCTTCCACATAGAACATTATTCATCATTCACCAAAGTAAACAGGAACAGCTTCTTCTTTTTTAGCCATAACGCCACCCGCACAGAGTTATGACTCTTTTCAGTCATGCTTTTCTTAGAATTCACGACAATGATTTCACGACTTTCTTTAAAATACAATAACAGCCTCCCTAGTACTCCACAATCTGAAAAAGGCTTGTACAGTTGCTTTAAAAAATGAACCTGGTACCTTATTCTTTGGGCTTTTATATCCTCATGATAATCTCTCTGACTGGACTTTTAGAAAGTAGGCTCATCTAAAACATCAGGTCGTATTATTCTCATCAAACTGCAACTGAATATTTTCAATATATCAGCATTAGAAGTTGCTATATATACGCAATTAGATCTGCTCCAGGATTTGAGAGGTATCACCGATTTAAACTCTTCTTGGTCTCACACTTACCTCGAAAAATGTGTGTCAGTGTATTTAAAAAAAAACCAAACATACAAATCATAATGAGAACATGATGTGAAATGGTAATGAGAACAGTTTCACAAAGTCAAAAGAGCGATTCAAATAAATAACAGTGGCAGATTAAATCATGTTCCAAATTAATTTCCCATTATTTATCCCAGGGGTTTTCAGAGGGACGTTTCCAGCCCAGTTAATGATTTTATCCTGCCCCCAAGAACAATTGTAGAGTGGAGCCGGTCTGCAATCATAAGAAGTTGATGCAGATTGTTTCTTCAATCTTTTGGGTTACCGGTTAAAATGAGCTTAAAACAAACAAAAAATAATGGTAGGCACAAAGAATGTTACTTATCATTTATTTTCAAGGCTTTCTGCCTTTACCGTAATTTCGTAATAAGAAGGCAAACCTCTGGCAACTTTTACTAGAAACTGGATTTGGATCATTGATTAGTGTTCGTCTGATGCAGTTCTTGCATTAATCACTTGACCTACTCTTGTTGCTGAGCACAGACAGACAAAACCCCAGACCAAAAAAGAACAAAGAAAAACTGCATGATTGTCTTGGTCAAGGAACTTGATGGATCAATTTCTCGGGGTAATCAAGTGTATTTGAGTTTGAAACCACAGGTTCATAATAAAAATGTATTTTAGTTGTGATAGTGGTTAATGGAGTTTTTTTTTAATATGTGTAGATCCATTCAAACCCATGTAACCATTATTCCTCTGTTCTTTCCGTTTTCCATACCTGCTAAATTAGAGTCATTATGAAAGGAAAGTTGTTCTCTTAACTTGGTTTTTGGGGTAAAGTTTTTTTGAAGATGGTAAATATATGCTCTATTTTTGCTCAATCTCAAGATAGTTATCACCTTTAGCATATGAGACATAATAATTTGGGATTGTGACAGAAAGTTAAATCAAATGAACTGTCCTGGTATAAAAGATAATGTTCAAATTCAGCAATAATTTCTTTGTCAACATTTCAGACTTGTGTTGAAAATGATGTTACTCATGAGGACCCTCTAGGATGCTCCATTTAATTTTTTTATGGGATGCCCCTCTGTCCACAAGCTGCTTTTTAATAGTAAAGACAGATGTCTTACAGGAACTGGAATAAGAATAGAATGTACAACTTCCTCCTCCCAAACCAAACCCTTTAACCAATCTCTGTGGTTAAAAGGTTAGTGCAGCCTTATTTGCACTTTCTGCAGTTTCTAAAATTAGAACCGGTCTCTCCAGTGAAAACAAGTTCCAGATTGGGTTCAGGATGCTAGTGGCCACTCTGCTTTTAAGATTAAGTCTAAAACCTTCACTTTGAGCTCATGGTGTGGGCTCTAGGGTGCCTGAAGCAGTGTTAGGTGTGCTGGTCAGGACCAACACTGCAGTGGGACCTGTTATACGATAAAATGAGCTCTTCTTCTCTTCGCTCTTTTCTTTCACTCTGTGAGTTTATTTCATTATGACATCTCATTAACGTTGTGTCTCCTGTTGTTCTTCGGGCTTTTTGTCCCTATATACCCTGATGACATTTACTCTTGGTGCAGTCTGACATGTTTTAACGGCTGTGGTTGCTATTTTGTCAAAACAAGAGGTAAATAAATGAACATATTCTTTTTTTTATTTTCTTTTTATTTAAAAGCTTTTTTTTCTTCCAATACAATAAAATAACTTTATCCCAAAGGGAAGCACCATTTTATAAATTATATCGTTGTTGTGAACAAAAAGCTCGCTGCACAAAGACTGGTTGCCAGGGTAGTAGAGGCAATATTTTACAGTAACATTCCCTGGTTGACACCATCAGGTGTTGGCAAGCAAGATCTTGTCGCTATGCATTACTAAACATAAGAAAGTAACGGCCGCACCTAACCCAACTTTCTACCCAGCTCCTGCAGTCAATGGTTATCGCCCACCGCGACTATTGCAATGCACTCTTGACTGGTCTCCCAGCCTGTATAGTAAAACCTTTAAAAATGATCCGGAACGAGGCAATCAGCCCAAAAAGTCTCATGTCATGGCTGCCCACATCAAATTCAAGTCCCTGATGCTAGCGTACAAAGTCTTTAAGGGTAAAGCTCCCATCTACTTGAATATTGTTGCAAAGGCTCATGTCACAACTCGGTAACTTCGGTTATCAAAGGATTGTCGTCTGGCAGTGCCTACACAAGACAATCCAGACCAGTTTCTTGTGTTGTTACAAAATGATGGAATGGCCTACCAAGTGCCACAAGAACAGCACTGGCCCTGCCTATCTTCAAGAAACTCTTGAAGACCCACCTCTCCAAATAGCATCTCCTATCCTAACTGTTACCCATACCTCTATACTCCCTCTATAATCTTTCTGTAGTTCCCTCTGTATATTCGCTGTCACCACTGACCTTGAGTGGCGATTTCCCGCTAAATAGCTTATGGTAAGATCGATAATGGTAAAATTGTAAGTTGCTTTGGATAAAAGCGTCTGCTAAATGCATAAACATAAACAATGCTAATCTACCTCATTTGCTCTTGCTAATTGTCTTTAAATCTCTGTCTGGCTGTAAAGTTAGAAAGCTGGGCAGAAATACATTAGTGCAGGGGATGTGATTAATGGAAGAGATGGTCTGATCTTCCTACATTATTTAAGCTTTTAGATGCTAATCAGCTCTAATGTCATTCTACTTGCGCATATGCTAATCATTTTTGCCAAGTCAGGACATTTTAGGACCACATTTTGCTTCAACTAAAGCTGTAAGCAATTTGGGTTATGTCAACAGGTCTGCATATCTATAAAAGCACATATTTTCTTTACAAAGCTACTTTAAGTTCAGCCATATTGAATGGAATCTATCTGGAAACAGCAGTTTTAAAGTCTAGCCACTGATTGCAACATGGATTTAGTGTGAACATATCGTCATTGCAATGCCAGTGTGCCTAATATTCTTATCACAACGGTGTTTGTTTGTCAGTTAATTACATGAGTTCTAAAGTTGTATTTTTTATGCTTGTGCAATATTAAGTCAATAGGAAAGAGTCTTACAGCACTAAAACCTCGTACTGGACAGTAATGACGTTGCCAAATATGATAAAGGTCACTTGGACCACATTCATAGCAGGTCTTAACCTAAATTGTGATTAAATGTGACTACCTTCATCGGACTTCTGTGTGAATGGTTTACAACCCCAAAGTGATCACATGCGCAGAGGAATGTAGGCGTCACCCACGAGCGCAATGTTCATGGAAGTAATAATAGACACCAGAATCAAAGATGAAGGAAACTATGATAAAAGTAAGCAAAACTCTGCATTGCTCTTTTCAGCCATCGTTTTTTTTTTTCTGGTACATATTTTTGATGCATGTCTCATGTAAATAACGTTAAAATCTGATGAAATGTGACACGACTGTTTAGACTATAGGTGCTTTCAAATATGAATCTGATATATCATATATGGAAGTGGCAAAATTTGAATTCGTTTTGGGTGAAAAGATTAAAATCTAGCCTTTACTGAACATAGCCATGGAGTTAGAAACACAAAAAAGAAAAGGAAGGCGGCATGTATCTCACCTAATATCGTCTTTAGAATATTTACCGATGTTATCACCCAGCCAACATTAGGACACCTAATATGGACTTTGACTAGGCCATTCTGACATATGAATTTGATTTTGTCTAAATTTGTATAGTTCTCTATTCCAGTTCTACATCCGGTTTCTTTTAAAGCATACACTCTGGTAGAGTAACCAGAAATTTTACTCAATTAGCAGCAGTGGGATAGCAATAAATTCTGTTTTAGCCGGGCAAGTTAAACATGGGATAGACGAAATAACCAGAATTATTAATTAAAAGTAGGTTTACTTGGAAGTTCTGGTTTTGTTGTAACGGATGTGTGTCTCTCTCTCTCTCTCATCTGCTATATTCTATGCTGTTTTTGTTTCTGTCTGAAATATAGAGAAACGGCGTAGAACAAAGCATCCAGATAAATGATAGTAAACCAGTAACACAGATTTACTGACATAGTGAATAAAAAAAATAAAAATGGCAACACAGAAACGACTGTCTTTTCTTTGTTCAGGTTAAATATAGTTTATAATTTTTGGAAGAAAGCTTAATAAAACTATTTACAAGCACAAATACAAAACAGACAAACGCGGGTCACATTAGGAGACACTCAATTAGGGCTAGCTTGTCTATGTTACTGTGATTCAAATTAGCCAAAGATGGAAGTGTTACCTACAATTACCACCTCACATGCTTTTAAATAAACTTTTATTCTGCTTAACTGTATTAAACTTTTGTTTTTTAGTTATAAGAGTTGAAAGTGTGTCTTATGTTTTCTTTTTACTAGTTTCCTTTTCTTTAGCTTGTTGGTAGAACAGGTAGTCCAAGGCATATTTTTTTCTCAACCGTGTAAAATGAATGTTTTTTGTTTGTTTGTTTTGTTCCGTCTGTTTGTTTTGTTTGGTTTTATTTCAGAAACCTTTTTTATTGGGTCGGCCATCTTACTAAATGGGTGGGGCTAGGAATACCCATAGCCACGCCCCTATTTATACTTTATTACTCAAGTAAAATTTAAAAGCATAAAAAAAAGTAAACTTCTAAAAGTTTTATTCTCTATTTTTTGTTCTATTAGTTACTCAATGTAATATAACTGAGTAAATGTAGCTTAATAGCCAGCGATCTCACGTCGCAGGTTCACGTCAGGTGTGCGTCAAAGCTCCCCCCTCCGCTCTGCTAATTAGCATGTTGAGATCAAGAATCAGTTTTCAAGAATCAGTTTATTTATATAGCGCCAATTTACAACAGGTGTCGTCTCAAGGCACTTTACAAAAAATCAATTAAAATCAAGGATACATTCTAACAAATCAATTTGAAAAAGTTTCCAATCTAAGGAACCCCAGCAGATTGCATCGAGTCATTGACTTGCAGCATTCACTCCTCTGGAATCAG
>JAVLVB010000211.1:1691191-1714499 GCA_032876305.1 Orestias chungarensis | reverse complement strand
GGATGAGGGGGATAGTTTGGTAAAAGGGGCGTGGTCTGACTCTGCTCGTCGTTTATTGGCGTGAAAGGTATGGCGTGGTTTTTGTGCGACCAGGTTTGCGCGCAAAGATCTGAAGGAGCAATAATTGTGAGCGTGTGCGTATGAATCTCAAACGCGCGCGCGCTCGTTCGCTCAAAGTTGCTCGCTCACGCGGACACGTTTGCCAAATAAAGCACATTTCTTTAAAGGACAAAATTATTTTCATAATCTTTATTAAGAAATACTGTGAATTAAAAAAGGAACACATTGTACAGTAGCGGCTGATACAGAATTTTACTGCTTGCTTTGTAATATCCAGCGCGGATGAAAGTCATCGTCTGTGATGGCCTGAAAGCAAATATCAGAAATAAAAGCACAAACAACATTTTTAAGGGCACAAACGACCATTGGAACGGCACAAACCTACACTAACGGAGCACTAGCCACTAACTTGGCAATTCTTTCACGTGGGTGGGGTGTCAGCTTCACTCAGCTGTGTCTGCGCTCCTTGGAGCATTCACACGCACACGCTCGCAACTATTGCTCCTTCAGATAGCTCTGTGCGCGCACAAAAATCCCGCCACAGAAAGGAAGCAGTGGCGCTTCCTCGTCCGCCCTGAGGACCTGTGCGGGTCCTCCCAGCCTCTCTGCTGCCTTCGCGGCTCGGCGCACGTCGTCTCCCCGTGTTCGTTCCGGCGTCTCTCGTCTCCTCTCCTGTGTCGCCACTCCAGAACAGGTAAGGCTTCCCTCTAACTTGCGGTTGCGGTGTGCTTCGCAGTTTGGTGTCCTTTTAAAGCGCTGCTTAATCCCCGCTCAGCTGCTTCTAAATGCTATTAGAAAAGAAGAGATCTGATCTGATGCATCAGCATCCTCAGCATCTTCCATCAGACTGATGGCAAAAAAAAAAGAAAGAAAAAGAAACGTTCACGGAGGAATGGAGAACTGGAAGACACAAACTGTGAAGAGAGATCACGATGTGATCATTCCCTACGGAAACCAAGAATATTAAGCCTCACTTTACATTTTTCGTTGATCTGAAATAGAGCCGAGGCTCCAGATGTTTGTAGCTGTGATTTTTCTCTTGCATAAACTGAGACTTTGGTTCTAAACGGGACAGGCAGCAGCTACCTGCAGGGTCTGCTGCTTTACACCCTCGTTCTGCTGTCATGCCATGGAGTTGAAAGGAAAATTACCCAAACACTGATTCCCCATTCTTCCAAACCAGGAACTTAATAAATATGCCATCAAATAAAGTCCCCTCAAACAGAGCTCAATAATCACACTTCTCCATCACTGACTCAAGTGAAAGGATGATTAATATGACAGTTTGTGCCTTAATTGTTTTTAACTTATTAAGTGACTTATTAATCTCAGCAGGTAGTGAAGCCCCAGTGACTTCTCTCAGGAGAATAAGGGCCCACTTTGGCCCCAGCCAGTCACTAGAGACACCGGGGACAGTGTGGCTTAGACACAGCACCCATCAGGACACAGTTGATTTTATTTTTCTATTACACTGATACAGTAAAAACTAATATTTCCTACAATTTTCATTCTATATTCCAGCAATCTGCATGACTTTGTTTCTTTCTAAAAATGTAATAAACAGATAATAGATGGGTTCATGTTTTTTTTTCCCAAATAGAGAGAATTTCATATTTAATTAATTTGTCCTATTTCATTAAAAGTATCTATTACTTCCTTTTTCTTCTTCTCTCTTTTGTGCGTGATTACCTCCCAAAAAATAGATGCTGTTAAATTTGTCATCTTTTTGCTTGGATTTAAAAGCAAATCAGACATGACTATCTCTGATGGACTGATAAATCCAGCCCTAGTTTAAAAAAAGGTTTAGTTTGGAAGCTCTTTGTTGATTTAATATGTCACAGTTCAATTCAGTTTAGTTATATAGCGCAAATTTCTGTCTTCCGGAACAAGGAAAACAATTTTGTTCCAATCATGCATACATTCATACATGATACACAGATCAGTTAACAAAGAATCAAGGAATAAAGGAATTTTATTTGTCATCACATCACATGTGGTACATGAGGTGGTAGGAAATTCTAATCCCACGGTCCAGTTTACACCCTGATAGCAATTTTAAATAGCTACAAAATAAGAATAATATAATAAAATATAAAGAAATATAAGAGAAATAGGATTTTGACTACACAAAACCTACAATATGGGACTTTGGACATAGCAGCAATGAGAATTCGGAGTGCAAAATTTGCTGTAGCAGCATGGATGATTAATAAACTGACATATTAAAGTGTGATATTAAAGTGAACAATGCCGGTTAAATGAAAATGTTTTTTTTGTGTTTTTTTTCATTTTATTTGTAATTGTCCTTGCGTGTGTTTGAGAGTCTCACAGCTTCAGGAATGAAGCTGTTACTCAGTCTGGTGGTTTTGCACTTGATGCGCCGCAGCCTCCTGCCTGAGGGGAGCGGGACAAAAAGTGAGTGTGCTGGGTGTGTAGGGTCCTTCATGATGCCGGGGGCCCTCTTCCTGCATCTGGAGGTGTAAATGTCTGTGTTGCTGGGGAGGCTGACTCCAACAGTTCTCTGTGCAGCCTTCACCACTCTCTGCAGAGCTTTCCTGTCTGCAGCAGAGCAGCTTCCATGCCACACGTTGATGCTGGAGCACAAGACGCTCTCCACCACACATCTGTAGAAGGAGGTGAGGAGTGAGCTCCCGAATCCAGCCCTTCTCACCCTCCTGAGGAAGTACAGCCGCTGGTGTGGCTTCCTGACCAGAATGGAAGTGTTGTTGCTCTGGGTAAGGTTTTTACTCAGGTGTACACCCAAGTACCTGTAGCTGTTGACCACTTCCACCGCAGTTCCTCCTATGTGCACGGGGAGGTGGGCATGCTTGCCCCTTCTGAAGTCCACAATCATCTCCTTGGTGTTCTTTACATTAATGCAGAGGTTGTTATCTCTGCACCAGCCCTCCAGGTGTTCCACCTCCTGCCTTTAGCTGGACTCATCACGGTTTGTGATGCATCCAACCACTGCTGTGTCGTCCGCAAACTTCACAATATGACAGCCCGGATGGATAGGCGAGCAGTCATATGTGAGCAGTCTGAACAGGAAGGGGCTCAGCACACAGCTCTGAGGGGATCCAGTGCTGAAGGTAATGGTGGAGGAGGAGATGTTGTGAATCCTCACAGACTGAGGCCTGTTGGTCAGGAAGTCCAGGACCCAGTTGCAGATTGAAGAGCTCAGCCCAAGTGAGGACAGTTTATTTATCAGAGTCTGAGGAATCATTGTGTTGAATGCGGAGGTGAAGTCCACAAACAGCATACGAACATATGAATCCTTCTGCTCCAGGTGGGTGAGGGCAGTGTGGACCACGGAGGAAATGTCGTCCTCTGTGGATCGATTTTTCCTGTATGCGTACTGGTATGGTTCAATAGTGACGCTGATGTTGGCTTTGATGTGGGTCTGAACCAGTCTTTCAAGGCACTTTGTGACTATCGGTGTGAGGGCTACTGGCCGATAGTCATTCAGACCTGTCACTGCGGAGCTCTTGGGGACCGGGATGATGGTGGTGGTCTTCATGCAGGTGGGGACAGCTGCCTGGATGAGGGAGGCGTTGAAGATGTCCGCCAGCACGTCTGAGAGCTGGTCCGCACACTCTCTCAGCACCCGTCCGGGGATGTTGTCTGGGCCAGCAGCTTTTCGGGGGTTGATCCTCCTCAGCGTCCTCCTTACTTCTGCTGGAGTCACACTGAGGGGCTCTTCTCCTGGTGAAGTCGTGATTCTGGTAGTGGGGAGGGTGTCAAGGTTCTCAAACCGGGCGTAGAATTGGTTGAGAGCCTCAGGCAGGGAGGGGTCTTTGGGGCATTGTGCAGCTTTAGATTTATAGTCTGTAATGCAATTGATGCCCTTCCACATGCTCTGTGGATCCTGGGAGGAAAAGTGCGCCTGGATTTTCTGAGCATATGCAGCTTTTGCCCTCTTAACTCCTGCAGTCAGCTTTCTTCTTGCCCTCCTGAGCTCTTGTGAGTCACCAGACCTAAACGCAGCATCCCTGGGTTTCAGCAGAGAACGTACCTCTGCATTCAGCCAGGGTTTCTGGTTCGGGTGGCAAGTCACAGTCTTGGTGGTGGTGACTTCCTCCACACACTTGCTGATGTACCCCAGAACAGCAGATGTGTAGTCCTCCAGGTCCAACTCCACCTCGTACTCAGCAACCTCCCTGAGAACCTACCAGTCTGTGCAGCCGAAGCAGTCCCACAGCACAGCGTCGGCGTCCCTGTGCCACACAGTGATGGTCCTCTGTGTGGGTCTGGAGCATCACAGCCGGGGTTGGTATGCAGGCACCAGCATGACGGAGATGTGATCGGAGAGCCTGAGGTGGGGGCGGGGGAAGAATCTGTATGCGTCTCTTAGGTTGGTGTAAACACGGTCCAGCGTGTTATTTCCACGTGTTGGAATGTTCACATGCTGTTTAAACCTCGGCAGGCAGTTCGTCAGTTCTACGTGGTTAAAGTCCCCCGCTACCACGTAGAACGCCTCCGGGTGCTTGTTCTGAAGCGAGCCGATTTTGTTATGGAGCTCCTTCAGCGCGATGTTAGCATTACCATCCGGCGCTATATAAACAACAATAACGAACACAGCCGTAAACTCCCGAGGCAGATAGTGAGGTCTGCACTTCACAGTCAGCTGTTCTGTCGCCTCGGAGCAGTTGCTGTTTTCCAACACGCAGTTTCTGCACCAACCTTTGTTGATATAGACATATAGTCCGCCCCCGCGGGCTTTCCTGGAGAGCTGGTTGCGGTCCGCCCGGAAGAGCTGCCGGCCGGCGAGTTGGAAAACTGAGTCCGGCATGGTGTTGTTCAGCCAGGTTTCTGTGAGACAAATCACAGCGCAGTTCCTCTTCGCCTCAGAAACACTGATCCTCAGCCGCAGCAGGTCCAGCTTGTTGTCCAAAGAGCGGACGTTGGACAGGAAAAGTGACGGAATCGGTGGTCGGTTACCATCAGCCTTTAGCCTGGCTAGCACACCGCCGCGCTTCCCCCTCTTCTGCGGCCGCTTGCATCGCCTCCGCCTGCCCTTTGTCTCCAGCGCTCTGCTCCCCCACGCCGAAGTCCGGACGAGCCGTAGTCTGCCCAGCTTTGCTTGGATGTTATTTTCTAGGTTTTTGCTGACCAAACTGTCCTTAATCATACAAAGTTCAGTCCTGCCATAACTCATACGCATGAGGCACATGGGTTTGGGCTCGGAACCGACGTAAAAACAACTTAAATCAGGGTGTTCCTTTGGAGCGTGAGAAGCCGCTGCACTACTGCGCGCCGCCATCTTTTTTCTTTACCTGTAGGTTTCCAATGTAAGCAACATTTACTCCTCCTAGATCAGCACGCTGGAATGATGGCTTGGGTTGTGTTGTTGTTGACATTACAGCAATCCCTCGTACTTAGCATGGATATAGTGACAGTGGAGAGGAAAAACTATGTGGGGAAGAAACATCCACCTGTCTTGTAACAGGTGGCTATCTTCCATCACTGACTGGGGGTTTGAAGACACCGAAGAATAAAATAGATGCAGAGGATACTGGAAAAAAGGGAGTTCATAGCAGCAGATGTAGAACATTGCTGGCTGCATCTCAGCCCATGTTCCCCTCCAAGAAGCTTTTTCAGCTAATAGAACGCCAGACCAGGTGTGGTTACTATGGAGAGAGGAAAACTAAGTGAAAAACAAAATGTAACAAGGTTGAAATAACGGTAACTACAGCAGATTGGACAAAGGGAGAAAGTAGTCAGAAGTGGTCAGATTGTCCTCAAGCAACCTAAGCCTATAGCAGCATAACTATTGAAAGAACTTAAATAACCCAACCCTTTATAGTGTGACATAAAGAAGGCAGAGTAAAGGAGAACCCTCTGTCTAGACTGAGTTCTTCCCCCAATCAGATTAAACTGTCTTCTCTACCTCTTCCTAACTGTAAACCTTATCAAAAAGGAAGGTTTTAAGCCTAGATTTGAAACTACACAGGGTGTCTGCCTCACGCACTAAAGCTGGAAGCTGGTTCCACAGGATAGAAGCCTGATAACTAAAGGATCTTTCTCCTATTCTGGTTTTAGAGATTTTAGGAACCACCAGTAAACTTGCAGTCAGACAGCGAAGTGCTCTGATAGGGACATAAGGAGTAATCAGATCTCTGATGTATGAAGGAGCTTGATAAGTAAGAGCTTTATATGTCAGAAGAAGAATCTTAAATTCTATTCTGTTCCCAATGAAGGGAAGCTAAAATGGGGGAGAAATTATCTCTGTTTTTAAGTTTCATCAGGACTCTAGCGGCAGCGTTTTGGACCAACTGAAGACTTTGAAGTTCCTGGTAATGAAGAGAATCGTCCAGCCTTTAAGGAACAAATGCATGAACAAATTTTTTTCCAGCGTCAGTTCTAAAGAGAATATTTCCTATTTTGGTATATCCCTGAGGTGAATGAGAGATAACTGTTTAATAGGTTATTATAATGACATGTCCTAATAAAAAATAACGCAGCAATTTATTTTATTACCAGAGGCCAATTTAATGTCATCTACTTCAACCAACAAGCAGGGTTTTTTTCTAAGCTTTTCTGGTCCAAAGATAAGTGTTCTGTCTTTCCAGAGTTCTAAAGCAAAACATTTTGACTCTTCCACATCTTTATGTTTTTGAGAAACGCCTGTAATCTACTAAACTGATTAGATTCATCAGGATTTATGGATATTATAGTTGCCTAGTTTGGTTACTAGTCAACTATATAAAATAGAAATGGATTAAGAAGGCTAACCAAAGCCCTGCTGTATGAAACTAGAAAATTTGGGTTAAAATGTATAAGTCTAAAGATTTGAACAAAGATGTTGGACTTAAGCCTGTTAAGGACAACAAGGTATATTAAGGTTTCATAAATTTAAGGTATTAAAACTGTCCACATTTCTTACTTACACCATTTCTATTGCTTCACAAACTAGGTCAATTATTATTATCCCATATGTGGTTAAAACTGGTCTGGCAGAATTGTTTAAATGTTTAATCAAAACGTGACATGCGTGCTTTGAGTTTGCACTTATTTAAAACAAAAGAGCAATAATGGTGAGATAATGGTTATTAAAGTTGTAGTACTGGGAAGTTATTGACATTTAGCAGCAAGAGTGAAGGGGAAAAGTCTATAAAGCCTTAATGAGACCGTGCGAATTTCATTGGAAGTCACCAGGATGGAAACAAATTAGCAAGGAGCAGATCAGAGGCCAAACAAACCACCCAGCCAGCTATGGTTTTTTGGTTTGAGTATCTGCTGAGGAGAGAGAGTGTACACACTGGACAGAGGACAAAGAAGGGAGAGATGAAAACATAGATTTATGGACCGGATGAAGGCAGACATGCAGAGGTTTAAGGTCATGATAAAGCCATCTATCACATAAGTTTTATATGCGCAAGAATATACCATGAGTTCAATAGTAATATTGTATTATTTAATAGATCTGTTCTTAATGAGAACTTCATTAGTTCTCATTACTGGTGTCCAGATACAACATCTTGACTTTTGATACGGTACCGATATTTTATTCTTTAGGATTATCCGATACCGATATTGACCTGATATACAATACAAAACTTTAATAACCTTTATGACTTTTGTAGTGTTAAAAAAACAAAAACAGTTATCGGTAGTCTGATTTTTATTTTTTTTACCTTAAATCAGAGCGATATCCAGTATCAATATTGGATTGGGAAAACCCTAGTTTCCATGCTATTACTGAATTTTTCCTCAATGGGACTACTTCCAAACAACTCAAATTGTTTGGGAAGCAGTTACTGTCTTATCAGCCAGCTGACCTGCAGGGTGCAGCAACAGGTAAAGGAAGGTAAGCATATATTGAAGTTTCAGATTACTCATGTTCTTTTCCTGGCATGTCACTGAAAGGACTTTGCAATGTGGAAGTAGCCTGTTTAAAATTCTTTAAACCTTTCTAGTCAGAAACATAAAAAAAAAACCTTGATGTACCATAAAGTCCATACCAGACTCGAGCCTCACTAATAATATAACTCCTGACACAAAAACATACATTCATATTCATGGATAAACCATTTGTGTGTGTAACCAATAGTACACAAAGACATAAATGCTAGATTTTCTTGTACTCCGGGCAAAACATTCAGCCTGCCTACATGTTAATGCAAAGTTGATTATTTTCCCTAGTTATTTTGAGTCATCACCTAGGGCTCCCCGGTCTGAGTTTTTTTTTTTTTTTTGCTCACCCGTAGCAGTCTGAGCAAGTAGGTTGCTTCTGGCTCATGGCTAATCTTCACAGGGGTGATAGAGATAACAGTGATGTATGGAGCGGTCGGTGTGGTTTAACACCCAGAGCCCACTGTTGTCTGGCCAGGTCAGGCCTGTGATACTGAAGTGCGGATTGAGCCAGCTCCTCAAATGTCTGGGATTTGACAGTTCTTCTAGCTTCAGGTGGATGATGGCGGGGGCGGTCTCGGTTTGCAGAATCCTTGATGAATGCCATGTTGCCGTTCAGGCATCTGTGAGTCGCTCTCTTCTCTCCAAGTAAAATATTTCCCTGGCCAGAAGCCAGAGAAGCAGCCATTCCTTTCTGCGACATCCTTACCCTGCCTATTGTTGGATTTTTTTTTGTTTAGTAATAAGCTAAAAAAATACTAATATACATACTAATTTCTAAAAAGAACACATTTCTTTTATCCATAATTCTATAAACATCCTCAATTATTTAAATTCCTGTAATTTATTGTTTTATATTGTTTCTTTCAGCAATTGACAGCTTTAGTGTTTCTATATCTTAATACAGGCTATGATTTTTATGAAAGATTGAATAATAGAAACTTATTTTGCACTATTAAATAGAAGGTAACACTTTGTCCAAGTATCTTACATCTACAAAACATTTTTTTTAAATTGATTATTAATCCAGAATACTTTTTTTCCCAACTTATTTTATTTTTATTTTTTATGGCCAAAGTAACAATTACTATTACTGATGAAGAACCTTATCTATGTTATCAGTGAATGGCTGAGAGTTTTATTTTGAAGCTGTATCTTTTTATTTATTTATGTTTTTTATTTGGAGAGTTTAAATTAGTCTTTAGTTTATTTCTGCCGTTGGTCAATTAGGAACTCAAGTCTTTTGTTGTAATATCCTTTATAATATGGCAAGATTCAGACGTCCCTCAGTTGAGTCTACTGAGGCCCTTAGTTCTCTTTTCACTGTTGTGGCTGCCCCAATAATGTATATTAGTTATGAAAAGCCGTTTATCTTACTGGATTGTTAGCGGGTTTTCTATACTGCACCCTCAATTATCAGAATAGCTCATAATAGCTTTAGTCCGGCTGGACGCTCCATGTATGAATTCTATTACTAGTTTTTGACCAGTTTCTCCTGCTAAATTCTCTGCATGGAAAGAACATTGAAACAGAGTTCATGGTGTATAGATTAGTTAACGTTTTTGTTAACACAATTATTGGCCCAGGACGCACACATGGTGGTTAGTTCAATAAAAAAATTGACTTCTAATGTAACATAACAGGTAGGGTGTTTTTCACCAAAAAGAATAAATACAAATTTATTATTGATATAGTCTCAGCAAGTAAATAGTCCATCTTTTCCTCTGCAGCTATTCTTTTGAGGGGACTGGGGGTAGTACATTAATGTATGAATGTGTGAGTAGATTTTGTAGGATGTAAAATTTTGAGTAATTGCTATAACTATAAAAGCACTACATGTTAATATTACTGGTGTGCCATAAATGCCAGTGATATGTTGCTTTGTGGTTGTTAAGGGAGAACATTAGACTTTTTGCCCTTTAATGCCTGCTCCAATAAAACAAGTTATAAAGTGGTCAATTTTTAAATCTGGAGTCTTTATCTGGTCCTTTAACAAAATATAGAAAGAAATTTAACATGAGAAAATGTTGTATATCTATCAATTATTAAGTTGTGATAAGTCAAAATTATCGTTGTGTAGTTACCTGCTTTTTTCAGGTATGTCTGATTGTGTGCAACAGGGCTTTGAGCCAAGCTTTATCATTAAACGATGCAAAAGCTCGGATGCATTGAGATCATTTCAGAAGCCCTGCGTATCAAATATGATACATATGGCATTAAAGGGTTAAAATATTTATATTTGGCTTCTTCACAAACTTAAGCATAATTTTATACAAATGAATACATTCATATACACGACGAATACATTTACAATTACCTTTTATACCCAAAGTTTTGCTAGGAACTATTCAACTGTACATATCCTATAGAAGACAGGAAGTAAATGGCGATACTTGTAAATTGAGAGATGATATCTCATCTGCATTAACAATCTTCCCTAACAACATCATCCTCTCCCAAAATAAGCATTTGATTAGAGCATAGGAGTCACTACAGTGCACCTAAACCAGTGAGTAGCAGTGTGCCCAGTAGTGTTCTAAATTTGGTTTTATGGGACAGCAGCCAAATTTAAATCTGATTTGATTTAGGCTTCCTCTGTGCAGAACTTGTTGAATTCTCTTGTTTTATTTACTGAGTTTAGTAATTGTCTGCTCACACATAGTTCAAGCTGGCAGCAGCAATCATTTTTATGCTCATGTTATTAATTATTTATTAGTGAAAATGTTGGTGGGGTTTTACATTTTAACCTGTTCAGTTTGTTTATCAAGTTGCCATTGCTCCTCTGTTATCAAAAAAGAAATGGGTATGTAATTCGGGAAGAATCCAAAATTTCAGCCGCACAAAACAAGTAAAGTTTCAATAATTTATTAAGAACTCAAAGTATACAGTAAGAAGCCAAGCAACCTTTGGCAACGTAACCAGGAAACTCGTGCCAACTCTGGTGGGGAAATAAATAGGAAATCGAAATTTGGCTACTCAGTAGGTCCTTCTGGTTGTGTAGGAATGACGTCGCTATAGGTCTCAGGTGCCTCAAGAGAACATCCTCTGTATAATATAAGCAAATAACCCGTTGCGGGACTTGGGTAATAAATCTTCCTGTTTCTAAAGCCAGAGATATAGCTGAAGTTGGAGGTAAGGAGACAAGCTGTGAGGACAGGGCTGGAAAGCATGATCCATGGGTCAGACTTGAATTGTATTCGGCACAGAAACGTGGTCATGCAACTCTGGCAAGCTGATGTGGAAGAAACGCTGGACATTTTTACTCACCGAAGGATTTTGATAATCTGGTACTGTCTGCCTGTAAGATTACACAATGATACTTGATTAAGAGATGTTAGAAGGGATTCAGAGGCAATGATCACCCTATTCACAAATGGGGGAGGTGTAGATGGGTAAAAATGAGAACAAAGCAGGCAGACATAAGTTGTACACATTAACCTGGATTTCTTGCTACCATCCGCACAAAAACAGGTTTTCACAAGCAAAACTTGGATTTGAAAACGTACTTAAATCGTTATAAGTACGTATTTATAAAAAATAAATTTTTCGATTTTTAGTTAAACTTTGTTAAACAGGAGTTTTTGTTTGGTTTGTAACTGTTTATCTGTAGTTTAGAGATAGCCATGTAGTCTGATGCAGCCATTTCATTGTAATTTTAAGAAGAATTCAGAGAGAAATGTGAATATTACTCTGACGTGATTGATCTGCTGATGCCTCTAAAGTGTAGATTTTACTGAGAGCATCAAAACATTCTTTTTAAAAGGGATCAGCTTCTTAAAATGGAAACTGTGCATCAGGCACCTAATGGGTGAGTTTCCTAATGGTGCAGGAGGGAAATCTAATACTAATGGAACATTACACGGTCTACTTTCCCTTTCACGGAAATAATTTGAGCCTTCTTGGAGGATATTTGCGATGAAAAGAAGAGTTTCAGGTAATCTGCCAGAGCAGTGAGGGCAAATTCAAAAAGAAGGACGTGCGTGTTGGCTGCGTGAGGCCAGGTAAGCGGGGCCGAGCGGTGACCTTCACTCTCTGATGGAGACTGACAAAAGCTTGATGGAGTCTGTGCAGCTTGAATCACGTTGAATTATTTCTGACTCGCTGTTCGTAGAAAACCCCAACGCCACTGAGATGCGATGCAAGGTTCGGAAATTAGTACAACACCTCCACCATCAGCCTCTGAGACAAAACGTTTGTTCGATTGTCTCCCCCGGCAAAAAAGTGTTTTTCCTCTCAGCCGTTTTAAGGTCTGCAGCTGCAGCAACCTGTTCGTCAGACAGAAGTACAGTAAACTGCTTGCACCTCGATTTGATTTGTTTTGATTTGCAATTTGCTTTTCCCAGCAGATTCACTTCCTTTTTATGTGATCTGTCTTTGTCTAATGCTCTGTGGCAGACAAGGACCGGCTTATGAATAAATCAGAGCCCCTACTTTTTGTGCTTTGATGGATGGGGAATGGGATTGCCATGTTCTGTGCTATACTGAGCAGAGGGTTACTTTCATCTTTTTTTTTTTTCCTCTGCCCCTCTCTGGCTAAAAATAGTTTGACTTCAAGAAAGTCTTTACATTTCGTCTGGGGACTTAAAGCCAATTTAATAAATAGTTCCCAGTTAATCTTAAAGCTAGTCAGCGTGGGCTCCTGAATATGTTAGAAAATAGGCGAAAAAATAAAAGTTGGTGCATTTTAGAAGCTTTTTAGAAACTTTGTTTTGCCAGTCTAATCTCTTTTGGATATATTTACATTTGTTAATGTTATTATCAATATTTTGTTTGTTTGCTGCAGAAGGCGGAACTATTCACATACTGTTCAATAGGTGTTCAAACATTTCTGCTGTAGTTTATCTGATTCGTGCTGAGTTTGCAGCTCTGGAACAACGCTTAAAAATGGTCAGAGTCAGATTTATTTATTTCTCCCCACAACTGTGGGGGAAAAAAACATGCTGGGATAAAACAACTATTACTCTCAAATCAGTCTCACAAGGTGATTCAGACAGGACAAACCCCGAAGGAGAATATTTTGCTCAAATTATATTGCAGATTTAAAATATCTATGCAGCAGTTTCATTTTTGTATTTGTTTTTTTCTTAAACGTTAATTGCCCAAAATTATATCATCCTACAACTCAGCTTCTACAACACATTTTGTTTAAAAGATAAAAAGTCAGAAACTAAAATTCCTCGAACCGCAAGCCTGTGAAATGTGAAATCTTATAGGCCATTTTTATTTATCATTCAATGTATGTTTCAAAATGGTTTATTGAACAACACAAGGGCTTTATTCCAAATAACATGTTCGGTCTTTGAATCCAGGCTTGGAAGGATACAGCCCTTGAATTCGGACATGTGTCACAGAAAATGAATACTTATTCATCCATCACTAAAAACGATATTTCACTCTGAACAAAGTCGAGTTATGAGAAAGCTGTCAACTCAGTCAGTTGTGTTGGATGTGAACATGGTAAATCTGAGTCTTAAGCTCCCGACAAATAAGATGTAATCAAATATGCAACTGTTGTTATCGTGTTGGTCATGCATTGACTACAAAAAATGAAACGTTATTAGAGAAGTGCTTATTCTAATGCTCGCCGGCAAAGTTTGTACTTTCGTGGTGCAAGACTGCGCGCTTGACAGCAGTACATTTGTGTCCATGAGGGTACGATATTGTTTATTAACATGATGTGGCAAAAACCCCTCACCTATTCAAGGGATTCAAGGAAACTTTGTCATTTCAACACATGTGGTACATGAGGTGGAACGAAATTACATACTCACGGTCCAGTTCCACCCAAGAGCTAATATTGAAATAGATAAAATAAGTTAAAAAATTAAAATAAATAAAATAGAAGTAAAGTAAATAAAATAAATAAAATAGAACACAGAATATTCAGAAAATATACAGAATTACGGTAGTAAAGTGTCTCAGTGTGGGTATAGTAAGGTGATCATTAAGTATTGTCCGTGCAGTGGTTTGTTCAGGAGGAGTTCAAGAGTCTCACAGATTCAGGAATGAAGCTGTTTCTCAGACGGGTTGTTATACACTTGATGCTCCGCAGCCTCCTGCCTGAGGGGAGCGGAACAAAAAGTGAGTGTGTTGGGTGGGTGGGATCCTTCCTGATGCAGGTGGCCCTTTTCCTGCATCTGGAGGTGTAGATGTCTGTGGTGCTGGGGAGGCTGACTCCAACAATCCTCTGTGCGATCTTCACCACCCTCTGCAGAGCTTTCCTATATATGTGTAGAAGGCTCGATTTCCTATTTACTGTTAATTTATCAGAATCCAAACCAAAATAACATGTGCCACTGAGACATTACTGTAACAAAAGTAAGTCAAACATTGACATAATTTTTAATTGAATAGATACAAAACAGTGTTTAAAGTTTGCTTGGCTAGAAAAAGCCTCGACTTGTATGAATACCTCTGTTACCTCTTGTGACTGAGGTGTAGACCTCAGTACACCGGAGGGATGGACAAATTCTGTGCTTTGTTTAAAAGAGCTTTGTGCTGCAGAGCACAGTTATGGATTTATCTATCCAGAATGGGAAGCTCTCTGTCTGTGATGGGAGTTTATATTTCATCCTTCACCTTCAAGGCACTTTACTTTCGATACTTGCATGTAATGCTGTGGGTATTTTATGTTGACTGCCACTACTCACAATCCTTTGATTGTACAACAACCACCCTTGCCGGAAATGCCAAGATAAACAGCTGCTCTGGCTGTTGGGTTCTATGTCACTGTTTGCTTTTTGTCTTTGCCTTTTTAAAAGCAATTTAAACATAGAATGGTAATACTGTAACGATTTCTGCTCATTTCTTTTCTGTGTTTTGACATTGGCAAAAAAAAAACGTTGAACATTCCCTGAAGGAAAGCAGCAGATCCTAAGAACATTCACGTGAAAACCAAATTCCCATATTTTGAGTGGGAACATGGAACAGATTATTAAAATACCCTTATTACATATGGAGAATGTGACCAACATGTGAGCCACGTTTGAGTTTCATGGGAAACATATGAAATCCAAGTGAAAATGTTGGAGTCAGGTGTGGAAGAAATCCCCAGTAAAAACCTCGCACCACGTGAAGTAATTTCAGTCGCATGAAAAAAACAGAATGCTTCGATTCAAATATGGAACGTGTTTAAAAAACCAAAAAAAACATACCTTTTGCTTTCCTTGCATTCCTATGAATTTTTCTGTACTCCATTCACATGTGTAATCATCTGAAAATATGTGGTACACATGTGTGTTTTATCTATGGGAACATGTGAAACCAATGGGAAAACATGGGAATCAAATCCCGTGGTTTTGTGTCTCACATCGCTTCATATGTGATGCATAGATTATACATCTGATTCCTTCCCCCCACATATTAAGTAATGGGAATTGTCTCTTATGGTTGGTGTCACTCATTGTCTGTTTGGCATAGATGCTTTTTTCCAACTTACTCTCTTGTTTTCATTGTAAAAACACTAAGAAAGAAACCACACAAACACCTGAACCCATTCTAAAGCTACAAGCGTGTTCAACCATGATTCAGCATTACTCATGTACTTCACATCCGTTTTATCTAGCTGGACTTATTTGTCGCAGTTCTGTGTCCTGTAAACTTTATTTTCCCTCTTCTTTTTTTTCTTTTCTTTATTCACAGCATCTCTTATAGGTTAGTTGAATTTCTTCCCCTCTGGCAGTCCCATCCATCAAATCCTGTCATAAGCCCTATCTGATGATGACAAACTGAATTTGAAATGATTCATGACTGTTTTTTGTAGTGCTCGATGCATGCAGCATACCTTTTTGTTCTATATACATGTACTCAGAACTCGGTGGATAACGTTGGTTCTGATCAAGTTTGACATTTGGAAAATGCTAGTCATACCTTATGACAGTTGGTTTGCTTTTTTTTTCAAGTCTCTTTAAGAGCTGATAATAGTCTACTATGGAAGTATACTAAATTATATCATAGTATAGACTTGCTGCTACACGTAGCTGCTAAATGCTCACTTTTTACCAAAAACATGCAATATGCAAATATTCAATTAAAAGAGGGACTAAACACAGACGAGGTATATTAGATTTTGCGTCTGATTTCGGATCAGATTTTATAAACCTTTAACATAAGAGTAGTAGCAGTTAGTGTTCATTAATTATAAATATAAGAAGCAGACAAACAACGAGAAACGTCTTACACAGTTCCATACATCTATTCATCCATTATTCAGGACAATTTACAATACTCAATCAGCCTAGTGGTTATGGCTTTTGGATGAAGCCAGAGCGCCCAGAGAGAACCAACGCACGCATAGGTAGAACATGCAAACCCCTTGAAGACCTGAAGTCTTACATAGTTCCATGTTATGAATTTTAATGTATATTATATCTTATTAAGTTACACCTTCACAATGCTTAATGTAGCTAGCACTATAAAAGTAGTAGTACGTATTTAACATAGAATCCAGACTTAACTTATTCGTCGGATTTCAAAAAGGAAAATCAGGTTGAACGCTGTATGTGGGAAATTATGGGTGGGCGATCCTGGAGAAAAAACCATCTTGTTGTTTCTGTTACGATAACGATAAGGTAATAATTATACAAATTCTACTTTTGATTTTGATTACTGATTAATTTTAAAATGGGTTTCTTAAGTCACCAATTACATAAAGGAGTGCATATGTATCACTAAACTGTAATTAATCATATATATTTTTTCTAATTTATCATCACTCTAATGGAACAAAAAATTGGTATGAAGGCGAAAATAAGAGTGCTGTAAGTTGTCGGACTCTTCAAACATCACTAATCTTAAATTATAAATGATATACTATACAGTAATGCTCACCCTTAGTAGAAATTGAAATACACATTAAAATGTCTGTTCAGCTGACTGAAATAAACATTGGGTCTATTTTGTTTGGAACTTCACAGCAATTTAACAGGAATGAGTCTCTGGGGTCTCTTTGCATGGATTTTCTATGCTCTTCCTGTGCATGTGTGGGTCCTCAGCAGGTACTCTGGCTTCTTCCCACAGTTTAAAACCTGTTAGTTTAACTGATCTCTATACCCATCTAAATACCCATTAAATTGGACTACAAATAAGATATTACCCAACAATTTACTGATAATAAAGGTTGGCTCTGCTTGTGGAGGTCTAAAATCTTATGCAGTATTGTTTCAAATTTTTTTAATTTTTTAATTCAAATGTATGAATAAAGCTAACATTAAATTTGTACTCTTAAACCTGACATCTCTAGTGCTGAAGTAGTAGTAGTTTACCCCCCACATAATTGTCAAAGTGATTATGTTAGTTTGAATATCTACTTTTAAAAGCCTCCCAGACGGGATCGTTGCTGCTGTTTGTGTTTATTTAAATGATTATATACGTTCAGTGCTGCTTTCCCTGTCAGGATCATTCATCTCAACAGGTAGTTACGGAGTCCTAATCTGCCGCCGCTGTAACACGGCATCAGTGCTGAACACCATGTCGGAATCCTCGCCTTACTCTTCTGCAACAGGAATCTAATTTAGAGCCAGTGCCTGAGAGTTTGACGGGAAGATTGAGGATCTCCTAATGATATTTAAATCAACCGTGCGGCGGGTTATTTCCGCAAATGGCCCAGTTATACACCTCCAAACTTTGTGAATCCCTGCCTTGGAAAGACAAGTGTAACGCAGGCAGGTTGCCGTACATGCATACAGAATGATTCCCCACCGCTTCGCCACCAAGTATCTTTGAATGCCTGTAAGGCCACACGCAACGCTTGAGAAATGAATGACTGGCGCAGTAATGAGAGCCTCCTCGCTATTACGCAGTATTTCCAACATCCTTCTCTTGTAATCTACAGAGCAGCATAAAATGCCGACACCTTGGCAGCCCGCGGCATGATTAATGCGCTTCACAGTAAATGGATTTGCAATGAACCCGCTCCGCAACGAGCTGCTTACCCTCGACACCGGTACCTTGACATCGTGGCTTTCGTGTGAATATTTGCATGTCAAACGGCCACTGCGGACGCGTACATGTGTGTATTTGTGACGACGGCGAGGCACGCATCACAGATCCAGATGTTGGACTTAACAAGGCTGCTGGTGGACTTTGTGGTGGACCTGTCAGAGATGGTGAAAGGCCTGCTCACCCTCAGTGAGGCTTCTCTCCTCCCAGTCTGTCGGTTTGTCTCCACTGTCAGTCTGCTAGATTTGACCCCCCCCCCCCCGAATTTCTTAGGCAGAGTTCCTAGCAACAGCTTTGCTCTCAGTATGGCTTCTAGATAAATTACACATCAACTCGGAAATGTATTAATTGGCCTTAAACTTTTTCAGATCCAAAAACTTGGGCATATTCTTATTAACCATCTAAGCAGCAGAATAACACAAAGTAGTTGATCACTGTAAAGTGGACGGATACAGTTTGACCTTTTTAAAATCTATTGTCAGGTATTTCAGTTGTCAAAACAGACCCATAAACTATTCCTATTTGAGGTTTGTAAGAATATAGCAGATGTGGTCAGATGAGGCCGCATGCAGAATTGCTATGTCCTGTGAATAATCTACCCAGACTCTGTGGACATTGATGGTGGGCAGAAATCATGCTCTAGGTAAGGTTTCACAAAACACAACAACAAATCTCCCCAATGCAACAAAAAAGCAGCAACAGAAGGTAAACTAGCAACTTAACTTTATCATCAACTCCCCTCATTTTCTTTTCGTTTTTAGGTGTTGCGAATTGGCTTGCATGCATTGTCGTTGATCCTTCTGTGTGACCACAGGATGGAAATTTACACCCCCCCCACAGACATTTTTTCATTGCATCTGTGAAGCAAACATGTACAATTTTAGTTTTTTTCTCTAGCGCTTCATATTTATCATGCTCTTTCGTGTGTCGCTCTTTCACGTGGTCTAAAAAAAATTCCATAGAAGTTTGTGATTGCAACGTGACGATAGGTGAAAGAGTTCAAGCAGAGGTCCTCGGCTTTGCGAGGTGCATTTCCTTTGTGACAAGGTGACATATGGTTCCTGGTATCTGTGTTTATACTAGACATTTTTTCTATTATACACACATGCTGAGGTGTGATAGACTAAAACCTTATCTCTACAGCCACATTGCGGCCTCATTTTTCTTATTGTATATGTTTGTGTTTGCCCAGGATATAAATAATAATAATAATAAAAAGAACCTTTGGTAGGAAATCATCAGAGCCCTTTGTCCTAATATCAAGGCTGCACAAAAACTGCCTGCAGGGTCTAATGGATAAAGATCCTGGCTATTTTTCAACCCTCAGTCAGAGTGTATTGTTATTTCATCACCCACAGGACCGGGTGATGAAATAACAAAGTTGCATTGAACTGAAATGACCACTTTCTGCTAATCAAAAAACATTTCCTGAAGATATGAGGGGATTATTGTGTGTGTACAGGTCTGACACGCCTTTGTCAACAAACAGACTGGCGAAAACAATAACTGGAACTCAGCTATTGCAATTTGTGGTTGAATTTAAGCCCCAAATGGATAAGCATGAAAAAGAAAATCATTAAAACCTCTTACAGGAATGCTCCTGCTGGATTCCAACTGTAAGGCTTTGATTGGATTAAATGCAAGCTTCCGGTCAGGTGCAATTGTTGGCGAGGATAAGAAGTCTTGGTCTACGGCTGCTGTGAGTGAAGACGCTGCCCTGGGTGGTAGTAGAGGATGGATGGCCATGCAGCACGGGGTTTAGTAGAAATGTGTCCCTCGTGCTATTAGGGATGTTGTGGGGTGGGTGATTCATTTCTAGCATCATTTCACAGAGGGTGATCTCATTACTTTGCAGGAGTGGACAGTCCAAGCAATAAGAACGCTGGACTACAGAGACTCCACCCTGAGAAGCATGTGGTGGAAGTTGTCACATGGTCCTAAAGGGGATTTTAGTTATTTATTATGGAGTAAATGAATAATATAAGAAACTTTAGTGACTCGGCTGTTTTGTTTGGGTTTTAGGTAATTCTATATTGAGAAGAACAACACACATAAGTGAAGTTCCAGTATATCAGTTTGCCTGACTACAGCCAAATAATCCAGATGTTGTTGTTTGGTAGGGTTGTAAAAGCAAGGAATCAAATCTACTTAGTTTATAAGGCTGTAGTGGTGCACTTACATTACCTAAGCAAAAATAATGAAGCTAAATATACTCACCGGCCACTTTATTAGGTACACCTTCTTAGTACCGGGTTGGACCCCCTTTTGCCTTCGGAACTGCCTTAATCCTTTGTGGCATTGATGTAACCAGGTACTGGAAACATTCCTCAGAGAGTTTGGTCCATATTGACATGATAGCGTCATGCAGTTGCTGTGGATTTTTCGGCTGCTCAACCATGATGCGAATCTCCCGTTCCAACACATCCCATGGAGCACCTTGCTCTATTGGATTGAGATCTGGTGACTGTGGAGGCCATTTGAGTACAGTGAACTGATTGTGATGTTCAAGAAATCAGTCTGAGATGATTTGTGCTTTATGAATGGCGCGTTATCGTGCTGGAAGTAGCCATCAGATGATGGGTACACTGTGGTCATAAAGGGATGGACATGGTCAACAACAATACTCAGGGTGTGGCATTGCAACGATGCTCAATTGGTGCTAAGGGGTCCAAAGAGTGTTAAGAAAATATCCCCCACACCATTACATCACCACCACCAGCCCGAACCGTTGATACAAGGCAGGATGGATCCATACTTTCATGTTGTTGACACCAAATTCTGACCCTACCATCCGAATGTCGCAGCAGAAATCAAGACTTATCAGAACAAAGTTTTTCCATTCTTCTGTCGTCCAATTTTGGCGAGCCTGTACGAATGGTAGCCTTCTGCTTCAGCAGCCCATCTGGTTCAAGGTTGGACGTGTTGTGCGTTCAGAGATGCTCTTCTGCATACCTTGGTTGTCAGGGCCGTTCAGAGACTTTTGAAGGCGCAGGTGGTCAAAGTTAAAAAGGGACACATGGAGCCCAGATTTGATACACGATACAGAAACATACCCTCTTATACAACTGGTTGAATTGTACCAACCCATACTATAAAGAATGTGATGGTATCACAACACATAATGGCAGTGTCACAAAGCTCCTTTTGTATCTGCTTTAACCTGCTCTCCTTACATGGCATCTCTGCAAAACGAAACATGATCCATAAACTACAATATGTTGCACATAAAACAAACACAGAGATTTGCAAAAAAAAGAAAACACTGACAAAAGGGCACTTTGGGCATCAAGGGGCAGGTGATAGACCCCATCTGCACATCCCTGTTGGTTGTAATGAGTGGTTATTTGAGTAACTGTTGCCTTTCTGTCAGCTCAAACCAGTCGGACCATTCTCCTCTGACATCTGGCATCAGCAAGGCTTTTTGTCCCACAGAACTGTTGCTCACTGGATATTTTCCTTTTTTTCGGACCATTCTCTGTAAACCCTAGAGATGGTTGTGCGTGAAAATCCCAGTGGATTAGCAGTTTGTGAAACACTCCCACCAGCCCGTCTGGCACCAATAACCATGCTACGTTCAAAGTCAGTTAAATCATCTTTCTTCCCCATTCTGATGCTCGACTTGAACTGCCACAGATCATCTTGACCATGTCTACATGCCTAAAAGTGCTGAGTTGCTGCCATGTGATTGGCTGATTAGGAATTTGCCTTAACGAGCAGGTGTACCTAATATACATACATAGTTTGTTGAAGTCAGAAACAATACATTACAAATGAGGTCATGAGACAAATCATTTTGGTTGTTTGATCTTCCATCTTCTACCTAAAATGTATTTCACTCCAATTTACATCACCAACTATGTAGCTGAGCTTTAATAGATCTGACACAAACTTGCAGGCAAATGTGTTTATTAAAAAGGCAGTCGGCATGGCGACGCCGTCAAGGTGTGATCGCATTTAGCAATCTTGAGCAGTTTGCAGCTCTCATTATGTGGGCGTGTTCAGGCTGTAGTGTTTGCTGTAGAAAACATTCCGCTAATAAATATGGTTTTTAAGGACTTTTGGTTTTGTGAATCTCCTACTCATTAATCTTCCTCAGAAAAACAAGTTTATGTGAAAACACAGTCTTAAATCCAAGTCATGTATACATAATGTGAATGTAAATATATTATGGCCTTAACAAACTTGAATCAAATCAAGAGATGGTAAAAGATATGCACCTCTAATAATAAGTACATATACAGTGGCTATGAAAAGTATTTCCCCCCCTGATGTTTCACGGCTCTTGTTGCTTTTCCAAATCAACGAAGTTTTGCGTTTTTTTAACAATAACATAAAAAAGCATTAGATGTTAAAGGTGGTTTTAAAAAAATTGAAAAATATTCCAATTAAAAAGACATATTTATCAAAAAAAATATGTATGTACCCTTTAAACTCAATTACCTAATTCAGAGATCCACCAAATTGGTGCTAGTCAGTCCCCCCAGAACATCGCGATTCTGCGATAACAGAAAATCCCGCAAAATCAAGGAAAGGGCACACAATTAGTGGGAATGTGCATAATTCTTAAAAAGCTGCATATTTAGCCTACCGCATAAATGGCATCTAACCACAGAAATCGTCAATTCACCTGATTTTGCTCATCCCACACTGTTTCGCAGAAATTTTAAATAATAGATTATTTTCTTACTTTTGACTCGCACAACAAAAGTGAATGGTCCGGTGCGTCACGTAGTGACGTCCTTACCCTGTGCGCAAACATAAAGAACACATGTTTTGTTCCCAGCAGCGGCAGCACGTCAGCGTGTCTGCCATATTGAATGTTGCTGATCTCCCCCATAAACCAATGAACGCAAAAGGACTGAACTTCTTACTGCGCCTTTCTGGATGCTTTAAGTTGCAACAGTTTTTCTCTGGGGGAACTGAAGGAATGTGCCAGAAGGAGACTTGTAAGAGAGGCTAACAGAGTTTTACGTTTCAGCTGAAATGGGAGACAAGCATTAATAGAGTTGCAACGAGTAAGCCATTGTTGAAGAAAAACTCTTACGTTTAGCAAAACACACGTGGGAGACTCAATGGTCAAGTTCTTCAAGGACTGATGAGATCAGTGGGGAGCTTTCTGGCACTTTGAAGATGGCAAACACTGCACATCAGCACAAACTCACCATGGGGAGTGTGAAGCATGGTGGTGGCAGCATCATAATGTGGCCCTGGAAGGATTAGAGGTACACAGTTAAATTAATGCAGCGGAGGCTGGGGAAATCCTGGAAGAAGACATGTTTGTGAGGACTTCGGCTTAAGCAAATCCAGTTTTTCATAGCATCGTCTCAAAGTCTCGAGCTGAAGCCACATAGAAACTGTTGGAAGACAACAAGTTAGAAGTTATGGCGTGTTTCTACAATAAATAAAAAAATAAAAAACACTGTACAAAAGAAGAAGGACGGCTTCTGGTGCATTAGGT
>JAVLVB010000211.1:1649812-1688857 GCA_032876305.1 Orestias chungarensis | reverse complement strand
GCGAACAATGTCTGCTTAGAGTGACTTTAGGGCTTTTTTTATTTTATTTAGCCTTTATATTCCCATATAAGCCAATAAAGGGCAAGTCTGCAGCGGGCAAGTCTGCAGCGGGCAGAAAGAAGAAAACCAAAGCAGCAGCATCTAAAGCCAAGAAAACAAAGACAGTCAAAGAGAAAACTGGCAAGAAAAGAAGCAGGTGGGAGCTTGGTTTGGTGATCTCAGTGAAGAGGAGATCTCCAGAATCGAGAAGCCTCATGAGGAAAATAAAAAATTTGAACAGGTCAGTGTTTTGCTACGTTTCTCGTTTATGAACTAGAAAGTAGTTAAACATAGATAAAACATAATAAAATATAAAAAATAGAGTTCTTTAACCCCCTCCCTAAAGCACCTACTACACACAGGAACATCAGCGGTGGGGGTGGGGGTAAGGTGGGGATGAGTACAGGTACATGCATTGTTATTGTAATGTGCTATTTCTGCGTGAGAGACACACACTACTTTTTGCTGTTCAAATGACTGCCTCAGACATGTAAACTTATCTACATGTGTATTTATGCAATTACTTGAAAGTAAGAACTTCATATATATTTAAACAGCCTAGAATACGAAGGCTCAATCTTGACCAGTGCCACGAGCTCCTGGAGAAAGTTCTAGAACACGAGCCAAGCCTTATGTTCGACCTCCTTCGTCTCACGGCAGACCCTGCACCTGTAGGAGCAGATCCAGCACCGCTCCCTGCAGGCTCAGCACCACCAAGACCACCACCAAATCCAAAGCTGCCAGGCTGGTGTATCTGCACGAACTGCAAACCCATGCCAACTCTCCTTGAACGAAAGTGCTGCCAGAACACTCCTAAAGCTGGCACTTCAAAACTGCCACACATGGACCTTTACATCCTGGATCCTGGTGTCCTCAGACTTGCAAGGATGATCTGGAACGACCTTCAGGCCGAAGTAGACGAGCAAGAGATCAGCACAGACAGTTTCGCTATACAGCATACAGACAGTTTGTCGTGTCGCAGTATGGAATTCTTGGACCTAAAAACCGCGTAGTTCTTCCTAGCTGCTGTGTTTGTTGTATTCGGGATAAGTATGATGATCCAGACGGACACTATGTGGGATTTCTACCTGCAAGAATTTGATCAGGCTTGATTGAACTTTACTGAAGTCACTTTACCTGCATTTTTTGTTACACTGGGATAGTGATTGTAACCTTAGCCCTATTGATTATATATTTTTTTAATATTTATATATTTTTTTCTTCTTCTGTACACTACGATGCAACACTGCAATTTCCCCACTGTAGGACAAATAATGGATTATATTATCTTATTTCATAATGTTTACAGTATGGCACTGTTTCTAAATTAGCAGTTACTAATGCAGAGGTGAATAGTTGTTGAAGTACATTGTGTGAAATTTATTTTATGTACAAGTTTACCTCATAATATAAATTTGTGCAATCTTTTTAAACTGTAACGGTTGTTTGCTTCTAAGTAAAAGGTGAGACGTATATTTTGTCTCATGTCTTTTTAATTTTGTATATTATACTGTATACTCTGTAATATTAAAGTATGGTTAGATAACATTGAGAAATGTAACAGGCAAATATGTTATGTAACAGGAATAGGACAAAAGTTGAGTATAAGAAAAGCTTGTTTATCATCAACTTTTCAACTCAAATGTATTTTCATATATAAGTCACATAACAAAAGATCAAAATCAAATCGCAGTCATGTACAGACTCCAGGCTCTGAAGGGGGAAGTCTCTGCCCTGTGGATAAAATTATACAAGTGAGCTACAAAATTATTACTGATAAAGTTTTCTTATGTTTTACATTATTGCTAAAACATGGGATTTCTGAAAAAAGGCATCAAATACAGATTCCAGTCCACACATTCAAATACAACATTTAAAAAAGAAAAAAAATATCTCCGTTGAGACAGACTGTCCTCCATTATTTTTGAAACGGCAGGGGGATTTGGTCTTGTCCATGCTTACTTTGTGTCAGCATGGGTTAGGGTACTGTCATTGCTATAAAGAGCAAGCTATACCAGACAAATAAGCCAAAGAAGTATTCGTTATCACCATAACTTAGATTTTTCTCACTGAACGGGTGTTAGCGTGCAAGTTTGTAAACAGGACAAATTCATTGCTTTTATAGCAACGAATTAGCTACCAAAAGGTTATTTGGTTAGGAAAACGCTTGTACAAGAACATTTGACAGTAATTAATGATTATCAGAGATAAATAATCACGCCATTGTGTAGTAATTCCACATAAAGGCTTCACAGCTAGCGTTTTCTGACGGACCCTGCGTAGCGATTACAACATTTACAAATTCAATTTTTTTATTTATTATTTTTATCTTTATTCTGAGTGTTTAGCAGGAGGCTGTTTAGCGCGTTTATTTTCTTATTAGGTATCGTTTATTTAACCATGCTGGCTCTTCCTCTCCTGCTTCAGCTCCGACATGCTTTCATCTCAGATATTCACTTAGAGACGTTTATTGTACATTTTTGTGCCATCTTGCTGAGGGCAAATGTGCTGCTGATCATTAGCCTTGTTCTGCATGCTCATGCCTCAGGCAAACGATTGGCTGATTTCTTCTTTTACTGCTCCACTGGTAGAGCATTAGGCAGCTCATTACTGCCACATATTGACCACAGATATAACAGATTGTGTTTTTAAATGGACCACTTAATGTTTTTACAAATGTGATTACAAAGCAACTGGTCAATGACTATATTAGTTGTCAACTATTTTAATTGATTTTAATCATTTAATCGATAAGTTGTTTCAGCTCTTAGTGACTTGATGTTTTTCTCCATGGACTTTTGGATCGAGCAAGGTTGAATAGTGAGCTGGACGGAAGAGTACACTAACTGTGGAGGTAAGGAGCTTTGTAGAGCACTAGTGAACGTCAAGAGCTTGGTTTTGAGAGGTGATTCCAGACATTTGGACAGACAGAAAGAAGGCCAGAACTGGATTTGGGAACCAGACACCTTAATGTATGAGTTGTGTTTTTGAAGCCAGAGGGAACCGAAGTGGACTGGAGAGTCTCAGGTAAGAAAATCATAAAAGGATATGTCTTCCAAATAATTTCAAATTGTGATTAAACTGAATTAGTGTAGTCTGATGCCGTAATTGGTTGCAGAGAATCTCCAGGCATCGCAGAAATGAACGCCGCCGATGAAAGCCTTAAATTGTTGCCTGTAAAGGGCTGTAATTTACACATACCTGACATAACATTCTGGTTTACACATACCTGACATAACATTCTGGTTCGGTCCACTTTTCTCTCTCTTTAGCGGCATGAAAAACCTCAATTATAGCACAAAGTTTAGTGTAAACTGGCAGTGATCTATAATGAAGAGAGATGTAGACATACATTCATATATAGTGACTAGCGTGCTTTTTCGTGCCATTCTACTGTAAAGTCTAAATAATAGAAAATGTCAAGTTGTGGTGTTGGATCAAGCTTTAAAAGTTAAAAGCAAAAACATCCAGAAGCAGTTATTATTGATGACACAATATGTGCCACTAAAAGCTGTTTATGACACTGTTTACTCAGTTGTTTGTGCAGCTTTGTGTTCAAAGCAAGAATTCACGTTTCATTGTTTGTACACTGACGGTTGCATTTCTCTAATTTCCCAGACGAGTTTCTCCTTTATGGCTTTTACAAGCGACAAATCCTTTAATGTTTAAAATCCCTTGTCAACTTTCAACAATTCCTTTTGTCTGTTAAGGTACGTCCATTGGTGGGAAATAAAGAATGGCTTTACGGTGGACATCCATCATCTTTAAATCTCCTGCTGCAGAGCGTTTTACGAATGACTTACGCCGGCAGTGGGTCCTTCTTATTTTCTAATTCCGCTGTCAAAACGGCTTATGAATACTTAAGTAATATTAAGCAGTCAGCTTTAACCGATGCTTTGCTCTAAAGATGCTGACAAAATCAAATAGTTATGTGGAAAGTGCACATCTCAAAACCAAGTCGGAGCCGACTCACATTAGACTGGATGTGCCGGTGGAAGGATGAAGAGGGATAAGAGGAAATGAGGAAACGGGGAAGTGACGGAGCTTTCCCCCGGCATCGCTGGATGTTTCAGATCTGGTGTCACTTCAACAAACCTGAATTTCAGTTGCAAACTTGCAGAGAATCTGACTGCCACACGATTTTAGCACTGAGTATAATGACATGCATCCAGAAAAAATAGTTTTAACAATATCAAAAGTGTGTCAGTCATTCTCGATCAACCGCCCGCCCCCCTGCTTCCTGTTATTTTGCTCGTATATGTTGGTCCTCTTTCTTCTGTGCGATTAAAGATGGTATGACAAGTTCACTCCCAGGCAATATTCAGTGTGAAACCAAGCAATCAGCCTGTCTGGCTGCTTTTGAAATGGGCTGAAAAAAAAAAAAAAAGGTGAATTTTAGCCGCTGTTGCACCTGTTCAGTACTTTACCTTTCAGACGTCCCAAAATGCCCTGTCGACTGGAACATTGGGTTTTTGTCTACGCTGTTTTTGTCAGGTTCAACACAGTGAGTTTACCAGAGGTGCTTGGGGAGGCAGCCGTTGATGGCTGTTTTCCTGTGTGGCAGCTTGGTGGTTATAGTTTTGCTTGAGCTTGTGATTTTGCCGGGACAGGCAGCGGGAGGAAGGCTCTGTTAATGCGGTTTGGTCAGGGTGCAGACTCTGAATCTTTGCACAGATTTGGCTCATCCCTCCTGTGAAGTCACAGATCTTGGCATCGATTGATGGGCTAAAGGGTCCAGGACATGATTTCATGCACATTTGGGTTTTTAGTAATTCTGTTTATCAATTCAACATTCAGATTGCATTTTGTAGTTTCGATTTTTCTTGGGTGTACATCATGAAACTATTCACAGCGCTTCAGCTTTTCAGCATATTCTTACAGCACAGCTGTGTTATTATTTGCATCAGGAATAATATTTTTAATTCAAACCTTAAATACCCAATTATGACAATATGAAAAATAGTTTTTGAGACTTGTAAACTAAATCACATTTACGCAAATCTATTCACAGTTTTTCCTTAATACCTCTCGGATTCACCCCTGGCAACAGTTGCAGCCTCGAGACTTTTAAAGGTTGATGCCACAAGCTTGACCCACAAATCTATAGCCAGTTTGCTTCTCAAACTCTCACCAGATTTGATTTGAGAAATCTGTGCAGTCATTTCCAGGCCTCTCCAGAGAGGTTAAATCAGATTCAGGTTTGGATTTTGACTCTGCCTGTCCATGACATATAGAATAGTCTTGAAGTAGCTCTTTAGAGTTCATAAAACAATTACGTTTCCTCAGTCTAAGGTCCAAGCTTCTGGACCAGGATTTAATCCCGGATGTACATGTATTCAGAATCAGAATCAGAATCGTTTATTATCATTCACACACATGGGGTACATGAGCACGACGAAATTACTGGGGTGACGAAGACCCGTAGCTGCTGCACCTACGGCGCGCTGCATCGTGTCCTTTAGGACAAGGGAAAATGACACATAGGGAGAGAGAGAGGAGGGAGAAAAAAATACAATTCACACTTTATCCTTGAAAGGATACAGCTTGAAGTTCCAAAAAAACTTCTGCACAAGCAACAGTAACACAACAGAACAGAGCCTTGGAATGAAGATGAGGATGAAGGCGTATGTAGAGCTGGTATCAGTGTGTGTGAGTGTATGTGTCGGTCTGTGAGCTGCTCTGTTCTTCGATGATAACATAGGTGTATTCAGTTCAAACAGTTCCCCAGATTTCAGGGGGAGGGTAGGGTTGCAGTGGAAGGAGCAGCTTGTTTACATAGTTCCAGGAGAAGTTGAAGATAGACCGTCAAGGGAGCCGAATAGGGAAAACAATGATTTGTTTGGGCCAGGCAGACTTTGTTTTTTGTCTACCTTTAGTCCCGCTGTCTCTCGATGGCGAGTCCGATCAGCCGAATCTGGACCTTTCCGCCCGTCTGAGAGACCAACTTCCTCCAAGATTATTCCACGCCATAAGAACCCGCAGCCTGACTGCGATCCGGTTCCCGAATCGCTCAGTCTGAGTATTGGTCTCTCTCCAGACGCCTTCATACGCTCCCAGCCGCTTTTCAATGGCCAGGGCAATTGCCTTTGTTTTCTTATTTTGCTGATATATCAGGTAACCGCCGACGCCAAAAAGCAGAAATCCTGTCATCATAAATCCAATCATATACAGATCTAACACGTCCTTGACTGACATTGTCGACAGACACACAATCTTCCACTTCATCTTTGCCCTGTCTTCACGTCAGGAAAATTTGATCAATTGCGTTGAGAGACCAGCTGACCAGATCCATATTTTCGGTTTCGGAAGATATGTAAAAAGATGCTCCCAAAGAGAATGAAAGACACAAACACAGGGCTGAAGCAGGATAGATAAGGGTAAGGTCGGGAGACAGAGAGAAAAGCGTCCGCCTTCTTCGAGAGCAAGATGTAGTGTCCTGGCGTATTCTGGCTAGTCTACCAGTTTCTGGTGCTGAAAGACATTCCCACAGCATGATGCTGCCGTCACCATGCTTTACTGTTGGGATGGTATTGATGTGTTGCTGGATTGACTGTTTAAACTGGTATCAAGGATTGTATGCTCAAGCAAGAGTCAAGGTCACACGCCTCTCACATCATATTTTGGGCCAGACGCTGACAACACTGGGAACTTGCCAGAAAACCGTAGGACCAATAAATGTTTGACCAGTAGGGCGAACTCACTGACTGTGCTTAAAGAATTGATCTTTAAGTCCAAGAACCTTAAGCGGTTACAGCAAATCTATCATATTTGCAGGTTTTTGATCCATTAAGTAATTTGATTGCTTTTGATGTGTAGTCAGCTATATTTTTTTTACAAACTTGTTAGCAGTTTAACTATATGTTCTTAACTTCAAAGTGAAGTAGGATAATATCTGTTAGTTTCTTAAAATGTGGCTTAATTGCGATATTTTTAACCCTCAAAAAATCATAGTGCCATTTCCACATAGTGCTAATTTGGAAATGTATCAGATGCTTTTTAAAGCGCCTGCAGTCTGAACGGTCGTGCCACATTTTGTCCAGTCTTCTACGTCATTGGCAGACCTGGGTCATGTTTCCGTAAATATTGAGCTGCTGCGTGACGTCTGCGTCATTTTCTGCGCATGCAAGTCGCTTTGCTGCCGTTCACGCAGAAGTCTGATGGTGGATGCATTTGATTAGCAATTAAATGATTGATTTGTACAAGTAACCATTTTACTGCTTTTATTATAAACTTGATTAAATTGATCAAAAGAAATCATAAAGATAAGATAATCGTCAAGTAAAATAAAAACTTCCAGTTGATTGTGGTCCTGTCCAGTTAGGCAGACTCCTAATACCCGTCGCACGGTTAGACAACATCCTCCGCCTCGCTCCTGAGCCGTGGACTGGACCAGATGGAGAGCATAATCTGTGATAGCAGAAGAAACTTTTGAGTTGGGGGGCCATCACAGGCGCACAGCCTGCGTGAGCTGGATGCGCCTCAAAGTCACAGCCGTCCATTAATCATATCCAAATCAGCATCCCACTGAAAGCGTCCTCTCTGCCCCCTGCTTCTCACTTGCCCTTATCTTAATATGGACAGATGAAGCCACACAGTGTAGCCTGTCACTTCTCTGGTTTATGGAGTTCCACTTCCATCCGTCACCAGCAATGTTTGCACGTTGCCTGACGACTTGAAGCTGCGATGTGGGCTGATAAACACTTCACCAAATGCATGCCTTCAGCAGCGCCGTATTTCTTTGTTGCAACTTTGTTGCAGCGGTCGCGTTTACAGAACTAAGTTATGACAACTCTCTGAAAACTACCATTAAATCTCTGTCACTTAGGCCGTTTTCAACTTTCCTCACTCCGGCATCAGCTTGAAGTGACGAGCCCATTTTTGATAGATCTATCTCAAATGCACAGCTGTTCAAGGAATTATTTAGTTCCACCGAGAGCGGAGGGAGATCGACGCATGTTTGGAAAGATAAGAATTTCATTATGCTCTCCAGCAGTATGAATATCGAATGGGAATTTGTCTCCGACGGCTTGTCTGTGTCTGCATCTCAACGATATTCGCCGCTGCGCCGAGATTCGAGAGTGGTGTGTGCCTGTTCGGTTCCTGCTCGGAAGACTAGTTGGGGGGGATAAAAAACGGCTTTTTCAGGAAACGTTCAACCAATGCCTGACCTTCGCTGCTTTGCAGAACCGATCCTGTACGGGCGGATGGCTGCAACAGAGCCCCACTGTAAGTGTGTATATTATGTGGTCTTAATGTAGCATGACTGCGTACAGTCTCAGCCCATTAGCAGCTGTAATCTGACACTGTGTACTGATAAATCTTCTTGTATTTAGTTGAGAGAATCATTTATATTCCCTTCTTATGATGTAGAAAATGATGCATTACATGTCGCTGCTTGATAAATGATTAGAAATTCTTGCTGACTGAATCCTGCTCCCTGGCACTCATCCTGAAATTTCATTAATTACGTTTGTATCCAGACTATAACGCGATCATTGTTTTGGCTCCACGTATAAATATGATTTGATTAAGCTGTTTATGTTTGTGCATAAAGTGCTAATTTGTATAATACTCTAATTTTCATGCAAAGCTTGACACTGCAATTACCGACTGGCCAGATAAACCTGCCTCTCACCTTGCCGGCTAAAAAGATAAATAATTTTGTTTAAGGAGGTTTCTTTCGCATGTTGGCATTACCATAGCAAGCAAAGATGCACCAATCAGAGTTTGTAAATAATTTGTTCAAGCCACAAGTTAAATCTGACCACCATCGGACTTCTATGTTATGTTTACTACCCAGAAAAAATGCATCACACACAGCAGCCCAGTTTTTACAGATGTAACATCGGATGCAGCAATCTGTGGACCGATTTTTGGATTTGTGGTGCAATGAGAGCCACAAACGATGGTATAAGATGAACTAAGAAAGTGGGGGGAAGAAAAAAAAAATTGCCACATATTAACCATGTCCGCAAAATTATTACACGTCTTACATCGACTTTGTAAAAGCCAAATTAAATGTGACATGATTGTTGTGAATGCAGAGGATTGAAAACTTAGAATATCCCAATAAATGATTAAATAAATAAAAATAACTGTAATCTGAACCAGAAATTGTGTTTGGGAGTGTTATTGTTGCTGTCAAAACTTTTTCTTTCTTTGTTGAAGTAGAGCAGTAAAAAAAATGGAAATGTATATGATCATATTACTACAATGCAATCAGTCTATTATTGAATTTTGTTTTTGTTTTAGAGCATTTTTTGTGTCCCGGCTGCAGAGGACATTTATGTGGATTGCTGTAAACAAAATAAAGGCTTACAAAATGTAAAATTCATATAGAGAATCCATAAAATATGTTTAGGTATTCATTATCAGTTGATGTAACTACGGTAACTGGTTGATATAAACAATAAATAATCAATACGACCATAAGACACAATTTTTTCAATTAACTACTATTTTTATTTATAGCAAATATAATGTTGTGGTAAGTAAAACTGGGGTGATATTAACAACCAGTGTTTTTTCCCAACTTGTTGCTACTTGTGTAAGGAGAGGTAGGCTGAATATGTATATAATTATTCAGTCGTGTGATGCTGATAGTGATGCAGCCCAAGTTATGAGGATGTTTAACTGAAGCAGAGAAGCAATGTAGACAGTAGGGTCATTTTTTTCAGAGGATGGAGAAATATATAGATGATACATATGATGTTAGGCTAAACAGCTATATTAATAAAACATCGTCCCAGTCCCAGACTTTTATATTGTT
The DNA here is from genome assembly GCA_032876305.1 of Orestias chungarensis. NCBI lineage: Eukaryota > Metazoa > Chordata > Actinopteri > Cyprinodontiformes > Cyprinodontidae > Orestias > Orestias chungarensis. The sequence goes on along the minus strand of JAVLVB010000211.1, from coordinate 1,679,049 downwards.
GCATCCCTACAAATTGGTTTATATTCCAGTATTTAGTAAGAAAGATTCCCAAGGATCCTTGCTATGTATAGAATTTACACAAACTGCCATTAGTGACATGATTTAAACTAAGACATTAATCCAAAATATAGTTTATTTTAAAATAGACTCTTCTTTTATTCACACCTCATAACTTTGAGTCTTCCAAATGAGTAATCCCTAATAATAAGAAAACCCGAGAGATCCAAACAAACGATGATTAAACACCAACACACCACAGATGAACAGATTTCAATCACAAAGATTCATATTAGACAGGAAGTCTCGCAAGACTTCTCGAGAGCAAATATGATTTCAAAGTTAACAAACATGGCCGTCCATAAAGAAGTAACGGGAAAGGCTTGTGAACAGAAAACCATTACAAACATTTTCTGGTTTTCTCCATTTTTTACTACTCACAGCATGAGTAGCTCTTGGGCTTAAGTTGGAGGCATCCCGACAATCATAGCATAAAAATCTTGAGGTTTCCAGGAAGGCATTCCCACAGCATGATGCCGCCACCACCACCATGTTTCAATTGGAAATGTGAGATTTCCAGCTCTATCACCCGTAACCAATTAAAATACATTTTCTTGATGGATCTTTATTTCACTTAAAGAAACACAAATAGTTGGACTGTCCACTGGCTGGTGTTAAGAGTTGGAAAGCCCTTAATAAGAAAGAGCCTGGCTTATGCGGCCCATTTCTCTAACAGAACATTGTTTTTGGCTTTTGTGTTGAACTCTAAAGCAACTGCTCCTCATCGGCTTTTCTTTCTTCTTCTTTAGTAGCTTTAAAATGTTGCAAAAGGAGGTAAATGGAAATTTCATGAGGTTGAAATCCTCTGAGGTGTTGTCAGAAAACTGCACACACTGCATTTATTTTCTCAAGCGGCTCCGCAATGCTTTACGGTACGGAGAAGCCGAAGATGTTAATGAGTTGAGCTTTCTCTGGACCCCACTCTCGTGAACTGCAGCGGTGGGTGTGTAAATTCGCTTCGCCTTTCATTTGTCTGTCATGTGGAAGAAGAAGGAATTCCTAAAGGGCTGACTCAAAAGCAAATGCTTTTACTGTATGTTTTTACCAAGAACACCCGCTCTGTACCAAGCACATTCATGCTCCTGGAACCTTCTTGTTGCTTCAAACTGAACTATTAACATTTTTTATCTGGACTTTATCGGAACGATTAAAGTCAAAGTAGCTCATAATTATGAAGTGGAAGGACGATGACAACCCCTAAATAAACTTTAATCCAGAGTTAGTAGAAAGATGAGCTAACTGGAGAAAAAAAAACATTTTAAAAGCTCACTAAAACCCTAAACATACATTCAGAATATGACATTTTTCAATCAAAGCATATTCATCAGAACTTACATTTTTGCATGTTTCCATTAGTTATTAACTGAATGAATAAGATTTTATGAAACGTAAACACATAAGCCGATTGTTGTTGGGCTAAAATCAGTGAACAGCAGAACTCTTTGTTTCTTTAGTTCACCTAACAGCTGAATGGCAGTAGATAGAATGAAGTTGAATGCAGCTTTTCGGACTAAACTTCGGTGTATTCAAAGCCTGTTTTCAACTTTTTTTTCCATCACAGTTGATATTACAGCCTGGAAAACACATGCGATGAGGAGAATGTAGTGATGGTAAAGAATTACACACAGAAGGAGGTTAAGCACTTCTGAAGATGGAACTCAATATCAGAACCTCCTGTTTTAATACTTATAGAGTTATTATAAGTTACTTTTTCTCTAACTTAGTCGCAAGATTTAAAAGAGTATGTAATAATTTTTATACATAAATACTTCTGGGTCTTTTTCGGTTGGACAAACACCAACATAATAGCCAAAACATTGTATTTTTTTTTTAATCCAAGTCCAGGAAGTAATGCATCCTCATCATCATCATCATCATCATCCTAAAAGAAATTGTATATCTATTTGTTGATTCGATCAATAACCAAGAATACCTTGTCAAAGTTAAGGAATGTATTTCCCACAGATCTTTGTTCTTTTTTTTGGATCCTATCATTGAAAATAAAATTTGATTTATTTCCAAATAAAACTCATGAAAGTGCAATAGTTGTTCTGGAAACCTGAAAGCAGTGTTTACTGTGCCGTTGTAATCCACACACTTATTTTAGCTTTTACCTTTTTGTTCTATTTCTTCTTGTTACTAAAGGTATTACATAAATCTCCACCACTGCTTTGTTCTTTTAGAACTGCATTGGCTGTTTTTGGAAATATTCAAAGTCATTCACGGACGTTTTCCATCGATTTTGACAAAGCTTGAACTACATGCAAAGAGAAGGAGACTGTCTTAATGGCAGGGACATCCAAATACTTACAGTGGTGCTTGCATTAAATATTCGTTCTATTAACTATTCAGAAATGCATGGCACACCTTTTTGATTGTTTTCAATGAAGATTTAAAAAAAAGTTATTGTCCCATCAATTTCATGCCCTAATTAGTGTTTGTCTGTAAAATCAAATTCCCAAAAGACCAGTGAAGTTAATGGTTGTGTTTAAACAAAAATGGATATGAACATTTCTGACATTAATCAAGCCATCGTAAACTACTAAATCCCATAAACTGTGAATCCTGATGCATTGAGCCAGTCTGAGAGAACACTAAATAGACATGTCCACATGATGGGGATTAAGAAGGGAGTCCATTTGTTAGAAGTTATGGCACCAAAGGAGAACCCTGTCTGTTAGGACACACAGCTTTGTCTTTGTCAGTTGCAAAGGTCACTGGATCTGAAAAGATCCAACATGTACTGCATTGTGAATCCGATGCCTAAATCCACAGTCATTACCAATTTGCCCTCATTACAAATTAACCGAAGTTAGTGTCTTTCAAAAGTAAGAAAATAATAAATTAATTCAAATTTCTGCCAAAAAAAATGCAGGATCAGCAAAATCAGGCGAATTTACATAATTCTGCGATTTTTGCCCTTAAATGCTATTTATGCTGTGAATACGCTGCTTTTTAAGAATTATGCGCTCTCCCGCATATTGTGCGCCCTTTCATTGATTTTTGCGTGATTTTCTGCGATCACAGAATCGCATTTTTTGGAGGGACTGATTAGTTTTACAAGTTGTTGTTATTTATTTATTTCTGTCTTTGGGAGCCCAGTTTATCCAGATCCTTGAAAAACCGTTCTGATATCTTGGCTGATTTCTTTTCTCTTTCCCATCGTGTCAAACTAGAAAGCTGATCTGGCTTTAAAATTCTTTCACAGGTTAACCTATCGGAAATGACCAAAGTTTCCCCTTATTGTTTAAACAGATTGTAATCATGCTTTGTCTAAACCTCGGATTTTGAAAGCATAATTGATTAATTATCAATATTCTTTCATTCTCTCATTATTGTGGCACTTAACATGTATAATTAATGTGGGAATTCTAAATTACCTTAAACAACAGAAACAAAGTTTGTCTGATTTAACTTCAGACAGAGGGGAAAATTCAATCACAAAACTTCAGAGAATTGTTGCACGTTTGTGTCTTTGAATGTTTCTCCAGAGATAAAGGGTATTTAGAATCTAAGCTTAAAGCGATTGCTTAACCTGGCATTGCATATCTTTTTCATCCTTTCAAGAAACTACTATTAATTACAAGGTTGCAGTAATGCAGTTAGTGTGTTACATCTAAATTAAATCAGTTTATATCCCAGATATCACATCATTAGCATTTTTTTATTTGATATTTATGATGATTCAAATATAAAAAAAAAAAAGGTTGAAAGCAAAGAGATATCCAATGTAATTGATAGTTAAAGTAGCTTCTTAGCTCTTTCTCCAGCAACCTGACAAGTTATTTTTATATATATTTTAGACTTTTGGGTAACAGTTTCAAGATCTAAAAATAACATTCCAAGTCAACACTGTGAAATCATGAGTAAGAAGTTTGGAACTTCCAAAGTTTTCCTTCCCTATCTAGTATTATTCAGAAAGGACAGGGTGAGTTTTGGCTCGCATGCAAAAAAAAAAGATGAAAATTAAAAACTAACACTTTTCTTTGGCAGATTGCTGCTTTAATAGGCTCAGTATGTTTTTTAAACTGCTGCCATTCATTTGGTTTCTTATGCAAAGGACACAATGTCTATGTAGACATCTAGTGCATTTATGTAACCTTGCACAGGTTTGTACAGAGGAGAGCATGACTCAAACCATGCCTGATGTAAACGTATTACATTTGGGAAATACACAGGTGATGTGTTTAGGCTTTCAGAAGGGAATTCTTTTTCAAACATGATGTTAAAAGATGTCTGCATGTGGAGCTACTAGATTAGACTTTAAAATTAGCATTCCCTAAACTGTTGTTAGGTATCTTATCCTGAAAAATATGTTAGAATATATAAAAGCCAAAGGGATGTATTGGGTAATGTGTGAGGTTCAGACAGCAGTAAAAAAAACATCAATGTTAAAGGAGAGATTTTAGGAGAGATTTGATCATTTAGGTAAATATTGGTTACCTGGCATAACAGGTACATCCCTAAAAACACGTTTTACATGGTTCTAAAGATAAAAAACCAAAGCTTAGATGTTCAATTTTATCTCAATTCAGTTTAAGGGACACCTTTATTATGTTTAAAATTTCTTGAAACAGTCATTGTAGATGTTCATGGCATGGGTCAACTCGGATCTCAAGTAGCAGTCAGCGGTGTAAGGAACCCACTGACTACAGACGTCTGTAAGGTCCCTAATTTTATGAAGAATAATTCTTTGCACCATCAACTCCAGTTTTTTCACAACAGACGGTCTGAACAGAACCAGCAGTGGTGGACACAACTGTCTACAAAGTTAGTTGCGCTACACATAAAGCTCAACATCAATATTAGTTCCGACATCTCATTTAGCAGGAGCTAATGCTAAACAGGTAGATTAAACCACTTACTTGATAGCACTTCAAAATGTATCTGGAAAAATGTATTTTAGGGGAAGGGAAGGGACATTGTGTTTCCATCAATGTGCTGGTATGTACTCTTCAAAACATGGCATAAGAAAATGTAGGAATTGGAAGAATTCCCTACATTTTGGAAATTTTTTCTTCATGTGGTTTTTGGCTTTTTCGAGAAAAATAAAACGTTATGGAGCAGAAATGGCATGATGGGAACAGATTTACAGGATAAGTTCTTGTGGAGCGTTTTACTATATCAAATGATGGTACGATGAATACAAACATTGCCGTAATCACTCATGAGTTTGTGTGGGTCCATTTCATGGTTGTCTATATGCTTTGGCAGTGACCCAAACACTTGCTATCTTATATATTGCATCTATATTTTGTAAAACTCATGTTGACGCTGCAGTATGAGATGCATTAACGCGTTTCTTTCCTTACGCAGCGCTTCTTCATAAATGATTAAACACAGAGAAGACGCGATAGACCAGGATATACCATTTTGGTTGGCAGTATTAAACAGTTTTAAAAACCTAAACAAATGTAAAGGTCTAAACATGACGGATAAAAAATAGTGCATGCAAATGATCATTTTCCATTCTTTTAAGTAAGTAAGATTTTACTGTAGCCGTCTCTTGGACACGTTTAGAGAGGAGGGATCTAACCCATGGATGTGAGCTGTCGCCAGCCCTGCCATCTCACCGTCAGATCATTTAAAGGTGGTGTTACTGGGTAACAAGAGATTGACTTTAAACAACCCGGCTTGCGAGTAAAGGTCACCCATAGTTCAGTTTTACCTAATCCAATTAGAGGAACGATAAAGCTACTGAATTTAAAGCAAGCAGGGCTTTCCCTCAAACTCACTAATGGGAGAGCAAACAGCTGCTTTGGTAGACCAGGGTCCGTAGAGGGCGAGATTGTGACTGACGAACACAGCAAAGAAACAGAACCAATAAAACAGAACTTCATTTAAAATCAGGACTGACCCACTTGTTTAAAAGCTTAGCTTTTTTGTCTTTATGTTTTGTTAGTAAACCTAAACTATTACAAGGTTACTTCATAATCGTTATGGTTCCATTTAGACTGCAAAAGGGAGGAACTAACTAGGGATGCACGATAAATGATCAACTGTTGCCTGTTGGTCATCGTTTGACAGTTTGGAATTAGACTGATAAGTAAAAGGTCTCACGCTAACAACCAAGAAAACTTAGCCAAAAAATTTGTGTGGAGATTTTTATTTTTATTTTCAAGCATATAGAGGTTTACATACTTTTGCTTAGTATCCAAAATGAGTGTCTTAAATTCAGCAATCCCAACACATGTCAACTCCAGACACGTTACAGTCGTTTCAAATCATTCCTGCCTACATTCCAAATAAGCCTGGTTACCAAACAGTGCATCAGGTTCATCTTTTTTGTACTAGTTTAAAAATATGATGTCTTTGGGAGCGCCCAGTACGTCCAGAACTCTAAAGAACCGTTCTGATATCTTGCCAGATTTCTTTTTATCTTTCCCATCGTGTCAAAGCAGAAAGCGGATGTGGCCTTTAAGTTCATTCACTGGTCAACCGTTTCCCTTATTATATAAACGGATTGTAATCATTCTGTATCTAAACCTCTGATTTTGAAAACATTATTAGTTTGATATCATGATTCATTCTTTCATTATTGTGGCAAGAAAACCAAGAGAGATTTGTAACTTTTTTCAAATTCAGAGCTTCAATTCTTTTGCTTATTATTCAAAATGAGTGTCTTTTAAATTCAGCAATTCACAACACGTCAACAATTGATTTTCATCTTTTTACTATTTCAATTCCAAGACAAGGAGGTGAAAGTGCTTTGGCCATGAAATGTATGGTTGGTAAAGGTGATACACCTCAGGATCTCGGGGATGTTTTACTGAAATAGTGAAGAAATCTAGCAGTACTAATACCAAAGATGAAAATTAGCCCAGATTTGGATACCTATGCATCCCTATTAAAACAATCAAACATCTGTGTCAGATTAAAACACTCAGTGCCTTTATGGTCCAGAGAGCGCCTCGAACAAATGTTGTTTAGAGCTTATTTGTCCACTTAGCTGAGAAACGGCTAGTTCAGAAGTTCAGGTTCATGGACCCAGTCGGGTTTATGGAGAGGTGACGCAACAAACCCCAGGCGAAGTTTGAGCTGTCTTGTTCTCTGCTGACAGAAAATGGCAAACGTCAAGGTCCTGTTTGTTGGGAACTCACTTTCTTTTTTCTTCCTAACTTAGTTTAAAGCATAAACAGGTTTTTAAGGAATTTATCTGCAAAAATGGTTATTCGTGTTCCATTAGTTTTTCTCTTATGTAAAAACTGGGATTACTAAACAAGCACAAACCATCATTTCCTCAGGTGATTCTTATGTAACTGCCATTTCTCAGTAAGTACTTAAGCGTTTAATAAATGAGAAACAGGTTCAACTCCAACGGCTTCGGTATTACCCAAATAAAAAAAATTAAAACTGATATAAAGCCATTAAAATATCCCTCCCTCTGAATCCTTTTTATTTGTGCTATTGTCAGAATTGCAGTTTCCTGAAATTACATGTGAGATTTTACCGCTGGGGTACTTGACCAGTAGACTGCAACAAAGGGGAACGTTTCACAAATAATGCTCAAAGACTGACACTGTCGCTAAGCAGCAGCATGAAGCAACCTCTTTTCTAATCCTTCACTGATGTCTTTTTTTCTTTTTCTTGTTTTTTTTTTTGATAGATGCCGCTTTGATTCTTGTTCTGCGGCAGGTTGTTTCACTCCGATAAGTCCTGCCGCCGAGCTAATTGGGCTTGGTGTGACACCTCAAGTTTTTGGCTGGTTCTGACAGGCGAGAGAAATCAGTCGCTGCTGCAGCTGGATTTGCTTTAATAAGACCGGCATCATAGGCTACCGCACTGAGACTAAGGAGTACACTCACCAGAGTTCTGTGTTTGACAGGAAACACATACAAGTTAGCGTGTAGTTATCCTCCCACATTTCGTTGAAAAATATTCATTTTTAACACACATTTTAAATGCAAATGACGTACAGTGAGTTGTATGAAGCCAGGCAGGGTTTTAGCAACATATGTTTATATTCGATCAATATTAAAAAGCTTTTTTTTTCAGTTTTTTAACATACTTTGAATTTAAATATTTTACGTATAGTCCATTGAAGGCATAATATTAAACAGATTAGATATTTGTAATTTATTAAATTATCTACTTCATAAACCATAAAACAGAAAAATAGCAGTACAATCAGCACAACCAAACATTCATTAATGCTTTTAACTCTGCAAAATTAAACATGGGAAATCACATCATGTCCACATGAATTGGAACATGGCTGCTGAGCATTGTGAAGAAAGTTTGCCATGTTTGTCTTACCTTTAGTTTGGCGCCCTGGTGGTAAATTATGATTCCGCTGCACAGGCAAATTCAAGGAAATTCACCCCTAAAGCAGACTGCAAGATGCTAAAAGATGTTGCCAAGACCCCCTGGTATTCAATTACATCACCTGCAACAGGTTCTTTCCTCTGTTGCTATAAAAGTTAGAAATAAAGTAAAAAAGAAACACATCTTTTTTGTATTTCATGTTAGATTTACAGCTCAAAAAAGCTTATAGCTACACTTAACCTTACCAGAGAGAACACACCTTGGACTTTGAAAATGTATTGTTTGGGCAAAAATATGTCTAAAATTAAATCATGTGAAAATAAGTTTGACATGAACCAAACAGCCTTGTAGAAAAGACTCTCATATGAATATTTTAGCCAATCGGGGGGAATAGTTAGAAATGTCTCCAGGTAAGAAAAACATTTCTTCTGAGAATACGGAAACATGACGTTTTGTGTCTTGTCTGTTAATGTTAAAGGATAACCTCACCAAATCAAGGAGTTTATGACCATGACCATGTATCCTAAAGCAAGAGCCTTAATCCTTCAGATCAAACTTTAGAGATATGACTCAAAACATGAAATCAAAGCAATGAAGGAGTGGTCTAAAGGAACACACACATTGTAAAGGTTATTGCTTCCCACCAGACCTTAGTCTTGTAAAGCATTTGTAAAGAGCTAAAGAAAGTGAACAGATTTAGAGAGGGTTTCTATAAAGTACGATGGACAAAACCCCTTCTTGAGGTTTGATCAATGGAAAAAAAAGATTAAGGAGCTCTTTTCTTTGCAACTGAAGAAACTTGAAAAATCCAGAGGGAATCAAAACATCATCTTTCCTAATGCAGTGAGTAGACGCATCTTAAATTCATGTATCTCTCATTAAGACTTTGACATTTCTTTAATTGATTTCAGAAAATGCAAGTTAACCTTAAATACATTATTCTAAGTTCCTAAATTTTATTGTGGCAAGATGATGTAATCTTCTTAATTCTCCTATATATATTTGTTTCTTATTGTAGGATTTTTCTGTCCTGCAAAAGTTTGATTCTTGCGGATCTTCATTGAGTTCCGACTTGCTAGCCCGCTATCCTTTTTGTTTCCCCTTGACTCACTGCTGTGTTAAAACATTTGTTCTTGTGAGTATAGAGGTTACATTTTTGTTATGCTTGATTGTACAAAACCCCAATTATTTTCAGTCTTTAATTCCATTGAAGTTAGCATTATAAAACTCTTATATTTGACCCCCTGAAAACCTGCAGGTCCCCTGTAATATCCGGATCAGGTTTAACCCTAACCCTAACCTCACGATGAGCTTTGTGCTTGTGCACTATTGTGTTTTGCCGGAACCGATCTCCCTCCTCACTACTGCTCTCTCTGGCTCGAGTCTCTCCTGCAGCACCACACACCCTCACACTGTGAATCATATCTGGTTTTCTCTGCAGCAAGATTGATCTCAGAGGGTGAAACCTGCCAGCTTTACATAATTGGATTCCAAAAGATTGCTTCTGTTTGAGGCTTACATCAATTTCTCTACCTATTAGTGGGATTGAGCTAAACCTTATTGTCGTTTCATTTGTCTGTTGTTGAAGCGCTGCATTATAGGGGTGCGTCTTTAATGCTCGCTCACATTACAGCTCCCACAGTTCGGATGGCACGTGTTGAATTAATATCTTTGAAAATAAGCCGTTGTATGCTATTGTAACAGTAACGTCGGGGAGGGGGATTCTTAGAGACTGGCAGAAAAAACCTGATTATAGAAACAAACCCCAAACAATGACTTGGCAGCTCTTTTGTCCTCTGTGAGAGCTGCAGATGATTCCCAGCCTCTGTGCGCCTGATAAGACCTCTCCCAGTTCATGGTGGGAAGTCGCAGGCTGCCAACACAAAGTACGCCGTACTAAAACATGCGCTCGAGAATGCCCACGTGGCTAAACTTGCTAATCATCAGCAGCGGCTGTGCGGTCGTGTCCTAAAGAGTGGCTCAACAAAGCGTCCCTTCCTCACCTTGCGCGTGCTCCTATTACCGAATGGTAAATGTTCGTCCGCATGCCGAGTGGAGTCTCGGCGTTTAATAGCCCGCTGTGTTCGATCCAGACAGCGTATATTAGAGAACACGAGTCGGGTTGGCGTGCTTGTGATGTGCCGCTGTCATGATCACTGCAAGCAGCAGGAAAGGCATTTCTGTGTGAGTCACATTTTGATTAAGCACCAGTCTTACTTTGCCTGTTTGATATAGTTCGACCTTATAGGAACCAAGTGAGTTCTGAGTTTTGGGATCATTCTTCCCACAGAGGTCCAAAGAGAGAGTCTAACATACAACAACACCTGTGTGCTTCTAAATTCACTAAAGCTTTAGAATTACAATAGAATGTTCAATGGAGACCTAATAGAAAGAAATACTTAGATTTACAGCAGGTTTACGGTTACTTCCTCTTTCTTATCCAACTGGAAGCATTTTGCATTCATAAGTTTCAGTATCTTCTGATGTTTCTATGGCTATATTCACACAGTGAGCCACTCAATTCTGAATTCAGTGTGAACGGTTCACTACTACAAAGCAAATTGCTGTGCTCACAAAAAGACATAGACAGCACACAGCAGCGCAACGTTTACCAAAGCAACACGGACGATTTATTTGAATGTTTTTGAATGTTTGTCGAAGATTTTTTTTAAATGGTAAACTCAGCATTGCTTGCTTCAGCCACCGTTCACGTCCAGATTTACCACGTCTGGCTTTTACAGGTGCAGAATTATGATACTTCTAATGTTCATGACATTGCGCCGTTCACGGTGCTAAGAAAGAAAAAGTCGGTTATGGGTCGCATTTGCCGGTCATGAGAACACAACCTGTGTTGTTTCTGACACCGTTTGCTGAATTTCCCGAACATATTCGTACAACTCCAACTTTTTCTTATTTTGGTCACAGTCCAGATACAAACTTCATCAATGACAGTGGTTGGAAGTATAGAGACTAACACCATAGATGCACACTTCCTGTAATATGTCAGGCAGCAGTTCTGGTCAGTCCTGCACAAGTCGAGGAGATGGGCATCCAGTTTTCCCTATTTACTTATCCGATTTTTTAATTATAATTTTTTTAGAACATTTATTGAAGTTGGTGATGTGTATTTGCATAATGTGATGCAGTGCTTTGACATGTTTGGCTGATTTAATAAATCCATATCAGCTTGAAGATGCTGTGCTGTTGAAAGATGTTATGGATATTAGGGAACTGCCACATTGATTTCTGAAACCTGTGACAGAACCAGATGAAAGCTAGCGTTTGTCTCTGATGTTTTAGTTCGGGGTAAATATTTAAACACACATTTTTCTTGCCGGTTACACCTAATGTACGTGGACACCCTGTCGCATAACACAGTAAAAGATCTCTAATGGGCTTTACCAGGCCTCTTAATATGGTTGGAGTGAGAAAACAAAACTTTATTTAAATATTTTGGCCAAAAATGTTTTTTAATCTAATATCTCAGAATAATCATCCCCCATCACTGTTGAGGTTCATAATTTCAACCTCCATTAAAAACAAAAGGACTTGACATCCAAAGCAGCTGGTGGTAAAATCATCCGTTTTTAGATTTTAGAAGTCACATGAACCCAATCTTTCCATGAACTAAGGTATCCTACTGTGGGTGTTAAATAATCCCAAGAAAAGCAGCTAGTTTGCAACCATATCATTTTTGTATATCTACAAAAAACAATTGAACTATACAGCAAACTTAAAATGAACCCTGGTAAAGTGGTCAACACATAAGCTCATATTTATTTTTTCCCGCTCACCGTAACCACTTAGCTTTGGTCTATTCTTCTGATGCACAAAACATAAACAAATAGTCTGCTAAAAAACTAAACCGACATTGTGTGTGTTGCAGGCTAATTCTAGAGTGCCACATGTCGATGACACAAAATATGTAGCAACACAAATAAGCACTCTTTGGACACCCAAGATTATTATTGCACACATATCTCAACTGTTCACACGTGGTTTCGGTCTCTTTAACTCCGTCGCTGATTTTCCCTCATCGATAATTTTAGAAAGCATGCAGGACCTCGGTAGGTTTTAAACTTTGTGCTGTAGAACAACAGACTCTGGTTTCTACAGCAATGCTTTCTGGGTAGATAATATACATCAGTAGTGGAGAACGTGAACACATGAAACGGATGTGCTGCATGAATGGTTTTACATGTAATAGCACTTAAGAACTGTTGACAGTCAATAAGTAAAACTTCAAGAGGGATGATACTATTAAAATAACAGTAAACTGACGTTTTAACTAATTTAAGCTATTTAAGCGTAGCTAAGGACGCATGAGTGCATGAACATTTTTAAAAGGAAAACATTAGCTCTCCTTTTTGTAAATAACAGGAAGTTTTACCACCAGTAAAAATATATTTCTACATTTGCAGCCTTACAACAGAAAGTCTTCACTCTAACATCTGTTCCATTATAGCGTGGCTCGGGTTATGGAGTAAGATCGCTGTCAAAAAGGTGTATGCGCAACTCTAACATTCGTATTCATAAGTCAATAAAGTTCTTGTACCCTAAATTCTTGTTTTTATGTATGAATCTTAAAGCTGTGAGTGCAAAGTCTTGTGACTACAAATCAATTTTTTATGACTACGAACTCTTCCTTTCCCTGTGGACACGGATTCAACTTTGTGGGTACGACTAATAAAAAAATGTTACGATGGCATCACAGGGCCAAGTAATTGATCCTTGATCACATCAAACACAGAACCCTAGAAACTTAAAGACTCGTACCAACAAAGTATTTGTGTACACAGAGAAAGGAGGAGTTTGTAGTCGTAAAAATTAGTTGTATTCAAAAGACTTACATTCGTACTCTCAGACTCACTAATAGTTCAGCAGAATTTTTGTTACAAGAACTTTGTTGAGATATAACTACGGATACGAATGTTCGTGTTGTGCATAAACTTTTTTTGACAACGGTCCTACTCCATACGAGTTGGCTCAAAAAAACGACTAGCATGGTTAGCATTACTGAGCCTAAACATGTGAAATATGGAAAATACGCACATCCCCATTTTTTTATTTGAGAAATACACATTTCCCGTTATAGGCGAGTTTTTAAAGGCTGCGTGTTTTTGTGCCACTTTACCAAGTTAATGTGACCTGCCCAGGGTGAGAACACATCACTGTAGAGCATGAACACATGATAAATGCAACACATACAAAGAGTAAAAATTGATTAATAAAAAAAAAACCTACAGATAAAAGTTATATCTACCTGGCAAATTCTCAACCTCAGGATTTCATTGTAAACTTCGTCTTGTAGCATCTAAAAGAGAAAAATAGAACCAATGGACTGAAAAAGGTAATTTTACCGTTCACCGCCATAAGCTGTTGGCACGTGTGCACAGAGAGGACCGGGACTATTACTATGTTTCCAGTAAACGTACTAATTATCTGTTCTCAAGTGAGCCTGACATTCGGTTCAGGTTAGTTGAGATTCTGAAGTATTTTTGGCAAAGCCACTAGCTCTCTGGGAAACTGTTATGCCTGGTGAAGTAAACAGAACTATTAATCACAATGCTGCTTATGTTTTTACACTCACGGCCAATCGAGCTAAATATCGTCTGATTCTGGTCACCAGCTGATCAATGTGTGCATTTTCACCTACACACACTAACTTATTTCCTTACGGTTATCTGAATTCTATCAAGAGTAATCAGCAGAAATCAAGCCGCCAACACAAGGAAGATTTTTTTATTTTAATTTTGTCAGTTCAAGCCTGTTTTACAATCACATCATAATGCAAAGTGTAACTTTTTAATGGCTTCGAAGAAAATGTCAGGCCCTGAGAAAATTCTTGCCTAATACAGCTGGCTCGTTCCAAGATGTCATTTATTAGCCTTGTGTTAAACCTTTCCACGAGGCCATTGTGACATTTTAGTGGTTAGAAAACGAAGAAAGCCAGACTTAAATCAGAACACTGACTTATGACAGTGAGAACATGTAATACCTTTTGGAGACGCTGGCTTACACCGGTGTGTTCAGCAACTTATTCCTGTTTTACAGATTTAACTTCCTAATACCTTTTGACTTCGCTCGTGCTCAAGTTTTGCCCGTGGAACTTAAGTTGATTTTTGTTTTCAGACCCCGAGCTCTCGCTGCACTTGCCGGAAACTCTGCATGAGATCAAGCTGCGGCTCATGAGACCTACGCCGCCCCCTTTTCCCCGCTCGGATTATCGGTCTCTGAAATGCAGAACAGCTCATGTAGCATTTTGAAGTCTTCCCTGCGCTTTAAATTGCTACTTTGAGAGGTTTCCAAATTCAAAAAAATGTTTTGGGTTCGTTTGGCTTGAAATATATATCCAGGAGTAATTTAAGCTTTCTGCTTCCTTGCTTTACTTTAACCTAATATTCCAACCACTGTTTGCTACTAAAGCATTGCTAAACCTAAAAAAAAACCAACAAAAATCAACAGTTTTTTTTTTCCTTTTTCCTCGACACTGGCAAACCGAACTGTATATTTAATTTACTTCCACTGGCAACAAAGAGAGAGGCTTGGCTGGAGGGCACAGCCGGCTTAGTCAGGGCTCTGGTCCTTTGAAAGATCCCAATGCCTCGGTGAAACGTGTGGCCTTTGTGACCTGACATGACCCTTTTGTGTCGACGCGGTTGTATAAAGCGGAGAGAAGTACAGAGGTTCTGGAACTAACATGTTTCAGTGTGGCATACAAAAAAAAAAAGTCTACTAGACACCCCCACGTCCCCCCCCTCCTCCATCTCCACTCATTAGCATCTGCTTCTATCAGGCGTACAGTACCGGGTACATGCGAAACAATCTGTTGTTTTACACACTCAAATATATTCACAGGTTTTTAGTTCTTGCGGTTGGTACGATAGAAATTCATCCGATTTCGAGACGTTTTGGCTTGAGGAAAAAAACGACTTTAAAGTAACGGTAAAGAGATTACTTTTGTTAAAGCAGGATACGTACAATTTCACACTCTGAAAGTTACAGATTTGCCCTTTAACACTGACAATAAAGGGGATGAATTTAAATACACAGATTTTTCTGTAGAAGTCGAGTCCAATATGTTGCAAATATATTCAAATTTTCAAATAAATTTGCAACTTGGGAGGCAGAAATGCACTGTGAAATGTAATAGTTTAAAATCCTGCAGACAAACTGTATTTTTCCCATAAAGGTTTTTTATTTATCATTTTATTTCCACCTAAACTCTGTGGGATTTCCAAAGCTATAAAATCTATAAATTACACTAGTAGTCTTTATTATGCATCTTTCACAAATCTTTTTTTTTACGTATTACCTGTAGTGATTAAAGAAGTAATGACTTGTTTAAAAAAAAAAAACCCACTAAAATATGGTTCTTGGGTAGCAGTGGAGGAACGCAGACTTCAAACTCCTCAACATAAAATTTTTTACACAGCAACACTTTAGGTTTCTTAAATGTTTCAATCCAGCTTTAGTAAATCCAGCTCCCTTAGTCGTGCATGTGCGTTCATTTCTTGGTGATGGTTATTAGTATGCAGAGAAAATTGGTGCTTCAGTCAGTAAGAGCCAGAATTTTTTTTTTTTTTAAATCTACTTATTACTGTTGTAGTTTCCCTCGCTTTGCACTTTTCTTTATGAATAAAGCTGTTGTATTTATTGCATGGTGTGATTTCTTTATGTATTTTGCATTGTTTTGTTAGTCCCACTGTGAAGGATAAAGTGAAATTAAGATGTGTCATTTGGAAAAGCTGTTTGAAACACATCTGTTCACACAGTTTCGACGTCCAACTATTTTAGGAAATCATTTTTCTGTTTTTTGTTTTCACAAGATGCAATTGACACCCTCGCACAACATACCCGTTTGTATCAGCAGTGTCTCACACAGGCCGGGATTTTTTTTATAAATTTTTTTTTGTACACCACCTACTGTCATTTTGACAATGTGCACAGACGATGAAATAGAATAGAATAGAAAAAGACTTTGTGGCAAAGCATTAGAAAATAACATATTACATTTTAAATAGCTTGCTCTGTTTGAAGGAAATTGTGCGTCTAAGGATAAATTGAGCTTATCTAATAGTTTTTTCTTAGTTATTCATAAATTGCCAAACATCAGAACATGTTTAAAAACATGTATAATACTGAAAAATGCGCTGAATGAACAACATCTAATATACCTGCTCATGGTTTTAACCTGACAAATAAGCGTCATCTGAATGCATATTGTAATGTAGTGAATATGACTATACCAATCGTATATCTTCATTAAATTAGATTATGGGTTCAGATGGGATTCATTTTTCAGATTACAGATATTCTTTCAATTTTTTTTTAAATCCCTAAGCCTTAAATGAGTATAAATATTCTTTACGGTATTTAATTTTTTTGTCCAATAGTTGATGTTATATTTTCATTCAAAATGGCAAATTTTCATTAACTGTTACTGGAAAATGGCCATAGTTAACAGAGACCAGAGCTTTCTAACGGTCTTGTGTGTGCAGCTTTTACACATAATGTGAAAAATGTCCTGAAAAATTATATATATATATATATATATATATATATATATATATATATATATATATATATATATATATATATATATATATACACACACATTCCCATTACGTTGATTGGCCACTCAGACCTGCCCTTGAAAGTGAGTGTGTGATGGAGCGGTGACCTATCCAGGGTTCACCTCGCCTCGCATCGAGGCAGCCAGGAGTCCTGCAGCCATAAGTCACACAGATCAAATGAATCAATACATTTTATAGTTCTCCTTTTAAATGTGCTTTTGAGTTCCTCTTGCTTATGAAGTTCTTAGATGTTTTTTTGCAACATGTGCATTTCTACGCCTTGCGCCTGAGCTGCTGTGCCATTATATGAATATATTTGGAAAAGCTGAAAGGGTCATTTGTTATTATAGAAGAGCTGATAATTGTGTTTTCTCTGCATTTTTTTTTTTTTGAAGGACTGTTATTATTTTTGCGCCATTAACTGGTATCAAAATTAATGATACATTTGGTGAAAACCCTGAATTCATCGCCATTAATTGAGGTAAGACGATTAACCCACAAGGAAAGCTCAGTGCATGATAAATGAGTTGAAACCTCTCAACTCAGAGCCACCTGCAGTCAGAAGTACTCTTAGTTGTTAATGATCAGCAGTGGCAATTTTGCCATCAATTAAAGTGACAAGGGGATGTTAAAGGTATCTCCACGGGAAGTCATGTTTTTTTTTGTTTTAGCGCTCCGGTAGCTGATGAGTTTGTGAAAATGAGCCGTGCAGACTGCTGACTGCAGCAACACGGTTTCTCTGTATGTTCCAGATAAACCGCAGCCGCAATTACCAGGTGAGCTTCTACGGCGCGACAGCAGCATGAGGAATGTTCGGAGGTCATCAGAGTGAAGGGGCTGGCATTGGGAGCTGGGAACGCCCTGAGCTTTAAACGTAAGGCCGAGAGATGCGGTCAGTGAAGGTCGGCAGATTAAAGTCAACATTTTTTTCTAAATTTTAAAATAGAAGTTCCGAAACTGGCAAGAAAAGTTTCAAAGTCACTGAACTTTTATTGTGCCCAACACTTATTTTGACCACAAGGGTTCATTTTTCTTTGATAATAACAGCAGGGGCCCATATGGCCCTTATGTTTTCTCCCTAAGATTTTTCATAATTTGTACCATTTTCTCTGTGGGTGTAATAAATAATTGTACATCCATTGAGCTCAGTCAAACTCCTAACCTTCTGTAAATCTGTAGGTCACAAACTTGTCGGAATTAAACACAAGGGATGAAAACAAGAACTTATGAAAATAATTAGGGACAAGTCTAATGTGTCTGTAAAAGTAGAAAAATAAAAAAACTGAGGACACACAAAGTAAAGCCACTGTCAAACAGATGGAAAATGGAACCAAAGTTGTTTTTGTTTTTTTTCCATGACCGAATTAGGGTTTTAAAAGCACCAGTCTGAAAGCCATATTGGATTTTATCTGACGTCAGACGGGCATCATAATTCTGCACCAGAGGAACCCAGATGTGATAAATTGGGAAACAGACTGCAAACAGTGGCTGAAGCAAGCAGTGCTGAGTGCTGTCCTTTTTTAAAAATTAATATCAGTTCCTTCATCTTGCTATATTATGTATCTGTGACTGCCCTTCTATTAGTGATCCAATGATATGAAAACCAAAGCCAATATTTCCATACGCTTTTGTGGATTCAATACCTGATATACAAAAGTGTTGCTCTGACATGGGTTGAATCGCAAAGCGAGCAGGCTTGGGCTTCCCACAAAAGTCACCATAGTGATGGACCCAGGGTAAAAAAAAACCTCACTTACTCAGTTGACACTTTCACTCTTGACTACTGATTCTGATTTGAAACACCGTTGGCGGAAAACCGAAAAGCAACAATAAAATCTCTTGTTTAACCATTAAAAGTCATAGTTTAGCTTTTCGGGTGACCATTTTTAAAAACTCATATATATTCTCAGTGTTTAGCCTGACCGCCTGACTCTTTTTACAGCATTTTTTATCCATTCTGTGCGACCACAGTTAGGCTAATTGATTCCAAATAGCACAGTTCCATATGTACTGTACATGTTTTACATTAGCGGTGGGGTAAGTATCTGAGAGGATTAACGCAGCATTCGAGGTTCTGCTGCAACACTGTTAGCAGAGAGACAACACACGGCTTTTCAGCAAAGCTCAAGCAAGTTGTGCATGGATTTCAAGAAATATGGCGCTCAGACACAGAAACATCCATTTCCAGTATCTTGTGATACCCATGAATAATGGCAGCAGAGTTCCACAAGGGCTACTGGTACTTAGCTGCAGCCTCATGTATAATGGATGATGAAATGTGTTGTATCGCTTCAGCAACCTCGGCGCTCTCGTACTGCCGCATGGCAATCCTGGCGTTTGTAACACAGATGTCGGCAGCTGTGTGAGGCATGTTCAGCCTTTCCTGCTGTTCCTTTGGGACCCACCGTGGTTTGAGAAGAGGTTTCTGTTGCATAAATTTTATTTTGAATGGTTGGTGATTTATTGGCCAGAATGTTCCTGTAAGAATGTTTTTTTTTTAAGTATGCATCCCTCCAATTGACCCTTGCTTTATTTAACACTAACAAACTACCAATTACCTTAGAAGTCAAAAAGTGTTAAAGCATTGGTCCATGGAATATTGTACAAATCTGGAGTCTGTTTCGGTGCAGAAACACATTTCCCCTTGACTTGACTTTTTGGCTTTCTGGGACAGTATTGTTAGCAGGCTCAACACCAGGAGGCTGTCTATCAAGCTGCCAGTTCATCCATTACTTTGGCATGGAATTATGTGGCCCACATACAGCCATGTTCCCCAGTTAATGAAGTCAACCGATTACGTCTGCTACTCCGCGAAGGTGACAGCTCAGCTGTTTGGCTGCAGGGCTCAGAAACTATCAGGCAAATTTCCATGAGTTTTTTTTGGCAAAGTGTAAATTAATAACTGTCGATCCCCCGAGCAGTTGGTCAAGTTCCAAGGAAAGCTTTGACATTTTAATCTCACATAGCAGATTTAATCTCACAGTGATTCAGTTTAGATACTTTGAAAAGATCAGTGGGCTCCAACTTTTTTATAAAAAGTACAAGTTGAGTAAAATCTCAGGTTCCCAACTACCACACAATACCAAACAGACGACGTCAACACAGGATTTGCACCTTTTCAATTTGTAATAAAGTTGAAGGTACATGAAAGTTATACTGTACAACTTTCTGGTCTTACTACTTAACAGCAAAAGTCCTTGATGTCAGAGTTGTTAGTCAGAGTTAGAAAGCTTGGCCTCTATTTCAATATGGCTGCGAAATGTTTAAAATACAACTTTGGCTACGAAACTAAACAATTTAATTATTTGTATGTTGTTAGAAACAGTAGTACTATAGTACCCAAACTTGTTATGTTAACTATAAAGGGAAAAAATTCATACAAAGCAATCCTTTTTTTTTTTTTATTTGGTGAAGAATTGCCAAGCTGTGATCAAAGTTTTGCTACGTTTTACTACAAACCTAATTACATTTGAAGTGAATTAAAGTTTTATATAAAAAAAATAAATCAGGGCTCTCACTCATGAAGCTAGTGTACACACAAAACGGGCGCTAAGTACTTGTGAACGTCGCTTTCTATGCAAAAGTTATGATCTATAAAACACAAACCTGTTGTCATGATGAATGTTGACCATCATGACAACTATGAGCCATGTGTAAGGCAGCCTCAGCCCAAACTCAAAGTCATTTAGGACGTTTTCCCACAGTCACATTCCTGTTCCCGGTGATCCCAAGGGTAAAACATACCACAAATTAACAAAACCCCAACTCCCACTCCAATGCAGAGGTTGTGTGGAGTGTGCCATCGTTTCACTAAAGTGCAAGTGGTGATGTGTAAACTCCAGTAGAAATTGCTTTTTTCATCCATTTTTTTCTTGGGTTGCCATTATAAATCAATAAAATACCATTGATCAGCTGGCACGATAAATAAATACAGACAATTCTGAGGTGGTTTATTGTGGAACGGGGGTCTTTCAAGGGCCAAACAGGAGGTTGGACCTTGAAGTAAAACTGTGAACTATGAGGGAAGAAAATAGAGGCTTCTTCTATCCTCTACTCTAACCCAACTAACTATCATAGAGTTTATTCCAATGTCTGTTCAAACTACCAAACTTCCTATCATCATTATTGCTATAATCAGCCTACATATGTAATTAGATTCCATCGAGAGGGTTAATTTCCATTGTGATATAGGTGAATCAAAAACTTCTATGAAGCAATAAAAGTAATTAAACATAATGAATTTGTGGTTTGTCTTACTGGATTTGCGTGTTTTAAGCTGTTACCCTGTATTTTGGCATGTGTGTTGATTGAGTTCTTCCTATCGCTTGTTATATGTACCGTTTAAATGTGTATTCTCACTTTTGGAAAACCAAGCAGGAGCTGTGCAAACACTCACTCTAGTAGAGGAGAATTTGTCGAGAGGTTTTCCAAAATAAATATATGCCTGTAGCTGAAATTTCAAGAACAGATTTTGAGATGTCTACTTATTTTCTACTAAAAAACTACTTGTGAATGTTTTACTCCACACACAAGGACAAATCCCAGATTTGGATGACAGCTTTTCCGTTTTTGAAAAAGGACTTGTGAGGTAATGTAACCAAATTTAGACTAGCCACCCAGAAGTGCAAGGGCCCGTTCATGCAACCTTCAACGTTCTTGTGCACCTAGACTCAAGATCAACAAGCATACTGACACCTGTTAGCGCTAACTTCAATTTTACACCAATTGGCACATGTCATTGTAGATATTCAATAATGAGCATACAACATCTATTTCTAGTGTGAAAATTGTTTTATTGCCCCCACATCTGCAGCCATCTACTTGAAATTGAGGCTGAGACCTGGCAGTAATGGATGTCTTGTCTCTTGGGTGGATCTGCCAGGACTGAAACGCAGGGAGGGCCAAATTAATTGAAACTGCTGGAGTGCACAAGAGGGCAAAAAGTAAAGGTGAGTATTTGGGATTCTCTTGCTTGTGCTAGAACTAGAATACACACACAGACACGTACAAAAGAAACAAATACCCTGTACATACAAGGTGTTCGACTTTGGTTCTAGTTTGATCTCAATGAATACATTTTAAATATAGATATTTAAAAGAAAAATAAATATGTATAACTTGTTAAATTTGCACATGAACAGTGTTTTTACTGAAGAAAGAGACTTGGATTGATACCCTACTTAGATCTAGCCAGTTTTCATCTAAGTGAAAACCTGATGGTCAGAAGGTGTCTCTAATGGCAAATAACACTCCAAAGGTAAAGGTGTAAAAGGTGTGTATCCAGGATGGTCTGTATAATTCCAGGATAGAAGGGAGGATGATCATCTTTCCTGATCTAAATATTTGTTGTAGTTCAGACTAGTTCAGTTTTGTAGATAAAATAAGCCATAGTGATAGATGAGCACAGGACACAATAAGTAACAGCCATGAAAAAGAAGACCAGCAGCCTCTGGGGCAGTTGTTGCACAAACGTTCTGCTGGGCCACCTCCTGAACATTATGTCTGATAACCATTTTAAGGTTCCAGAAATGGTCCGAAGTAGATACAGCAATTTCAAAGTGAGAGGAGAAAGTGCCGACGTTGTTCTTCTGATGTCCACCGGCATCTTAGACTGGTTAAGCTTAAGTTGGTCTACATGCAGACTCAGTCCTGCGTCCGACCAATACCAGTATTCTCCTCTGCAAGGATGACGTGGATTTTCACAGGCCGATTCACTGAAGTTCAGTCATTTGTGTTTATAGATTGGGGAGAGAACCAATCCCTGGATGTGCCAGGTCAGAGAATAGGCTTCCCAGCTTTACATGATAATTGAAGCCAGTTGACGTGCTCCCGGCTACTGACCTGGATGAGGCTGGGTCCTGGTTTCAAGTTAGGTTTAGGTTGGACATTTGAGAGACATTTTTTCCATAATTCATCAGAGGCAGGGATAACAGTTCATGCTGGAAATTGGAAAATAAATGCCTTCTGTTTAAACTGTGTGATCTCACTACAGAATGGATTAGTGGGCTTAGAGAGAAACCATCGATAAATTCCAGTCGCTCGAAAACCGCGTATCCAAAAATAAGGACCCAAAAAGTCAAGTAGCTTCCAGGTGATCCGAAAAACTGACAATCAAGCCTGAGTTGGTTTACTAAAGTAAACTATCCGGCTGGGATTTTTTTAATGAGTCAATTAAAAAAGACCAAATGCTGACAGGCTGTCAGAAACTCTGGGGTAGATTAATTGGTTGTATATTCTAAAAAATGTATTCTTCTATGGCTGATGCACGCCTGAACCATTAAAAAATAAACTTTTTTGTTTTATTTGCTCCTAAGAAGTTTTATAATGAATTTTTCTTAAATCCTAACCTTGATGGTCACAGTTTCATTCTTTTCTCCTAATTATGTGTCTTGCTTTATTTTCAGGCAGACAAATACGAGGTCATGTTGTCAGTGAGGCGCATTTGTGAGTTGTGTGTGCGTGCGTGTATCGTGCTAAGCAGGAGGATTGCTATCTATTGATGTTGACCGTCTCTTGGACTCTTAAATCCATTTGCCTTTGTTGTGTTAAGCAGCTTTTAAGGACTCCTCATCCTTACAAAGTGAATTTGGGCTTGAAGTGTTTGCTGCAGGTTGTGAGGTCTTATTCTCCTTTCTTTGTTAGCAGCTTGAAAGATGTGCAGCCATTTGGACCAAATTCAGGGGCTTGAACTTTGAGTCCATGAGATGAGGCTATTATTGCAGACTAAAAGGAACACAAACCCCAACATAAATATCCTGAATCAAAGAAAATGCTTACTGATCCCCATAAAGTCTTTAGCTCACGCCTACACAACACTTTCTTCTTTAGGTGTTTTCACAAAACTATATACCAGTAACACATCTACTAGCAGTACGTCACCTAGTAGGTAAAGGTACCAGCTCAAAGGCTTAACGGAGGCCATTTCTGTTTTGGTGTAAAACAAGTTGGACGAAAACTAGAAACAGGTTTAGTTCAAAGGGTCTTTCGAGAGTTTCTGCCAGCAAATTGCTATGATGAGATATTCCATCCATGCATGTATTGTCTATACTCGGCTGGGCTGGGGAACAGTTGGTGCCTATATGCTGCGGTCATCTGGAAAGAGGCTGGACAGACCTTGGAAAGGTTTCAAGTCCATCACAGGACAACAAATACAACCATACACACTCATGGTCAAGAAAATCTCCACCCTGGGATTTAAATCTTGGACCCTAAGATAAGATATAAGAAAAAACGAGGCACCAGTATTACCAACTGTGCAACACTTGACAAGATATTGAAATACAATGATTTTATTAACGAAGGTGAAACCTATCATACAAACAGCTACAATGGCTGCCAGCATTTACTTTTTTAGATAAGGTAAACTGAGCTGTTTGAAGCTTTGTTTGTCTTATTCTGAACCACCAAACAAAGAATTTCTTGAGTTGAAGAAAAGACCAATGAAGAAATGTGTCAGCCTATGTTGGTCAACGATGACAGTTTCACAGCGAAGATGAAGCACTGCGATAATATCGCCTCTGTTTTCTGTAAGTGCTAGATTAATTCTAGTTTTTGCTTCTTTGTCAAGCCTAGCAAGTTTAGATTATCAAACAAAAATTTATTTTAGAGTATAGTAAATTAAAAAAAGAAGTTTTCCAAAGATGATTAGATTGATTAGGTAAAGAAAACTGAGGTACTTGCAAAAAGGTAAAAGTCTGAAGTCTAAATTGTAGTCTGAAGCCTACTTAACTCTCTAAGTGTACGTTTTTATTTTTGAAATATTTTTAAAACCACTAGTTTATTGCATTTACGACATTGGCCTCTTTGTTTTGTAGAGTTGGGAACCACAACCACCCATAAATAGCTAATGTGAACATTTTACTTCAAATATAAATTAATATGCATTGAAAAACAAATTCAACATAACTATAGGTGTAAGATTGTGTAAAGTATTAAGGTAGCTACTCATTAAAACTGATGAATGATGTTAGAAGGATAGTTCAGTCCAGTGGATTAGCATAGTAATATATCGATAGCATGTCAAGTAGAATAGCGCTTCGCTATCTCCGCTGGCCAAGCCACAATTTCATTTAAAAGGTTTAAACACGTGCTGAAAACAGAATATGCAAATAGGCAGTCTCCACAAATAATTTGGAGTTTCTTTCAACTGAAAAATAACTAAACTGTACAATGAAAGAACAGTTTTGAAATTAAATGTGTTTGGTCAATCAAATTCTTTACTAATTTTGATGAAATATTTAGTTTCTTATTTTTGTTTCCAATCTCAGCATTAAAAAACTAACTTAAAAATGAAGTTTCTGCCTTATTTCCTTTCATTTCAAACAGTCTTTGACGAAAAAAAGGTTAAAATATGAACTATGGAAACTTAAAGAACATAAAAACGTATGTATGTATAAATTGTTAATCCAACATCTGTATCTCATAGCTCTTAAAGCTTAAGAACAGTGGACTCTTCCTAGAAGATGGTTTTCTACTTACTTTTTTAAAAGCTTCTTTGTGATTAATCAAGTCTTAACCTTTATTGTAAATAACACAAACTTCCCAAATATTAACATATTTTATTTTGAAATCTCATCTTGTCTCATTCTCGTGGATATAAATAAAGTTCTATTTTTGACCTCCTGCAACTGACTGTGGTAGAGTCCATCGTGCTGCCACAGGAATCTCGCTGCGAGGCTTCAGATACAAGTCTTTTGTGATTGTAGGTGTTTGCGAGCAAACAGGCAGCCGCGAAGTTGATTCATCTGATGACAATGCTCAGTCAGAGCCGAGCCAAGAAACACAGTTGCCCTTCCTAACGAAAATTAGTCATTTGCGGTGTGACCTACTGGAGGAAGGATGATAAAACCCCTCTCTATTGTCTGAAATACCACAGCTGTCTCACACATTACCCAGGTGACTGACAGCTGCAATTGCCAAGCCGAGCAGTAAGCCAGGCGCTGTTGACAGAAGCCTGAGTGTCTGTGATGATGCTGCAGGGTGTGAAAATGCTGGTGTTACAGCATCTTCGGTTTATTATGGACCCTCAGTGTAATCTTGGGGTGTTTTATTTTGTGTTGTATATGTTTTTTTATTTATAGCATATTCAGCCTCCTTTACATTTTCTCTAAAAATAGATGCAGCTACCCCCTTTTTTTTCTTTTTTGAGACAACACACACAGTCTTTATATTTTTTACATGGTTTGTGATGTTTAGAATGAGTTTACTGTTGTATTTAATATATATATATATATATTCCTAAATAATTTATTTTTTTCCATTATACGGATAAAAAAACACCTAAACCAAGCTGGTCATAGCTGAGCAGGTATTTGGCTGTTTGTTTTAAATCAGACCCAGATCTGCTTTAAATGCTACAAAAGCATAAAAATTAATGAATGGATGAAAACAAATTCATGTCCCGCAGATTTTAGATTTCTCCATGTATAAAACAAGTTGACGTTTAGTTTCATTCTCTGCTCATTTAACAATTCTGCTCCCATTAAAGCCCCTTGACGTTAGCGATTGTGATGTATTGAAATCTAAATATTCTTAGGATGTGTTAATGTTTTCTAAAGGCTCTGAAACAAAAACAGAGATAAGGTTTTGTGTTGTTTTTTATCCGCCGCTCCTTTTGGAGGATAACCGCGATGTTTCACTTGGGTGTTTTGTTTTTCTTGGAGAATTCTGACTTTTGAATAAAGCGTTGTGTTATTCGGCCTGACAGCTCAAACAAAAAAATAACAGAGCGTTACTTAATTTACTGTACGTTTTGGGAAAGCATCTCATTAAGTTGGTGTCCACTTCAGCAGCTTTTTACTGACAAGTGACTCATTTTATCTGCTTCTTTGTGTCAACTGACAAATGAGACTTTTCATTGTCTACGCAGTATACTGACAACGGATCTCGGAGCAGCAAAACGCTTCACTTGCACTGGAATAAATCTGCCGGAGGGAAAAGAGACCTGATGCAATGCGGAGGAATTCTTAGAAGACCTGAAATTTAAAACCATGAATTATTCATATTTTTGGGCACTTTAATGAAACTGGAAAGGGTCTCCCTATCATTCATAATCTCTACAGCTGCTGTAATGTGACTCTCTCGCTGTGGGCACCCTCGGTCATTGGGTTTGTGTGTCGCCTGAGCACATGCATCAGCTACGTTTTTTTTATCCATGTAAAATCTTTTCCCAACATCTCTGGTACTTTTTCAGAGTGAAAACTACACAGTCGGAATGAAAGTCCTGTAGCCATGGTTGAGTAAAGTCTGGGATCCTTTTTTAATTTTTTTTATTTGAACTCCCTGAAAAAATTTCGCCCCGAGGAGGCCGAGCAAAGGGATGCTGTGAAAACTAAAGCAGCGATTCCTGATGCTCTGACGGTAAATGGGCTAGCACTACTTGAGACTCGCATGTCCTGTCATATCAGAGATGAATCTGCCTAAACACGTCTAAAATGGCATCTTTAAGTAAATGGACATTTTTAAATTGTTTTTCCTAAAGGCGTAGACTGCATTAAAGAAATGTCTTACAATTATTAAAAAAATGACTCAAATCTTCTAGATATCTTGGTTTGGTTCAGTTTTTTCTTGCTCTTTAGTTCTTCCATACATAGTTTATTTCTTATGTTCTTAGAAACGACCAAATTCATAGTGACCACTTAAATCTCAAAATCCCTATAGGTGGTGTGTTCACACACCTTTACGCCCCACAGTTGTACCAAAAAATTATCAGCTATTTTTACTAGAGGGATGAATTATAGATGTCTATATCCATGTTCTGATGCAGAGATTTGCAAAAATCACACATATTATATCTTTATCATCTCTGTTAAACCATGTCTGTTAAGCCTCACAGTTATGATTGTTCTTTATTTTAAGTGTACTGAGGAAATAGCAACCCAGATGAATCTCAGCCATGTTGATGTCTGAATATTAAGGTGTTAATTGATTTATTACATCTGTGAAGTTACAGAAAGAGAGGATGTTTTTTTTTTCCTTCATCTAACAGCTGTCTCTACATGTGAATTGGCATTCACGGTGTGTAACTGTAGTCAAATAACTCAGTTTATAATTAGTGTTAATAGGCTCATTCACACTCACCGGCCACTTTTTTAGGTACACTTGTCCAACTGCCTGTTCATTAGACAACGTAGCCCCCATAAAAAGGAAAGTGATTACTCATAGGAGGTTGGCCCCCTGGTTTAATTCAGAACTTCGTACCTTGAAGGGAAAAACCAGGAAATTGGAGAAGAAATGGCTTTTTTCGCTTTTAGAGGAGTCGTATTTATCCTGGAAAAACAGCGTGCTTCTGTATAAAAGGACCCGGCGCCAAGCTAGATCTGCATATTTTACTTTACTAATAGAGGAGAATAAGAGCAATCCTAGGTTTCTTTTTAATACAGTTGCTAAACTTACGAGAAATGAAAACTCTGTTATATCACCCATTCTTCCAACTCTTAGCTGTAATGAGTTTATGGAATTCTTTATTGATAAAATTTTATCTATTAAAACTAAAATTGATGGCATCCTACCAAACATAACTACTACCTCAGTAAGCAATGAGGTACTGAATGTGGCTCTGGAGCCTGATCTCTGTTTGAAGTGTTTTGTTCCAGTTGAGCCTTCTGAGCTTTCAAAAATATTTTCTTCATCTAAGCCTTCAACTTGTATGTTGGATCCAATCCCGCCAAAATTGTTTAAAGAAGTATTTCCTATTATTGTTACCCCCATTTTGGAAATGATTAATTTGTCATTAGTGAAGCGTTATGTACCAGAGGCTCTTAAGATAGCTGTAATAAAACCCCTACTTAAGAAACCTTCTCTTGATCAAGAAGACTTAATAAATTACAGACCCATATCTAACCTTCCTTTTTTTATCTAAAATCCTTGAAAAAATTGTTGCTAATCAACTAAGAGAGCATTTGATGAATACTGACCTATTTGAAGAATTTCAGTCAGGTTTCAGAGCTCATCATAGCACTGAGACAGCTCTCCTTAAAGTTACTAATGATATTCTCATGGCCTCAGACAATGGGCTCGTGTCTATTCTAGTTCTATTAGATCTCAGTGCTGCTTTTAACACAGTCAATCACAATATCCTCATTGAAAGGCTCGAACACACTGTGGGGATCAAGGGAACAGCACTAGGCTGGTTTAAATTATATTTGTCTGATAGATCCCAGTTTGTTCATCTAAATGACAAATCCTCTCCGCATTGTAAGGTTACTTGTGGAGTACCACAGGGTTCTGTACTTGGCCCAATTCTATTTACTATATACATGCTCCCTATTGGTAAAATCATCAGACAGCATGGTGTTAATTTCCACTGTTATGCTGATGATACACAATTGTATTTATCTA
>JAVLVB010000211.1:1628479-1649712 GCA_032876305.1 Orestias chungarensis | reverse complement strand
TGGTGGTTCCTAGAATCTCTAAAAGCACAATGGGAGGCAGATCTTTCAGTTATCAGGCTCCTCTCCTGTGGAACCAGCTTCCAGCTTTAGTCCGTGAGGCAGACAGCCTGTCTAGTTTCAAATCTAGGCTTAAAACCTTCCTGTTTGATAAAGTTTATAGTTAGGAAGAGGTAGAGAAGACAGCCTAATCCGGTTGGGGAAGGAACTCAGTCTTGACAGACGGTTCTCCTTTGCTATACCTTCTTCAGGTCTCACTCTATTAAGGTTAAGTTATTTAAGTTTTTCTATAGTTATGCTGCTATAGGCTTAGACTGCTGGAGGACAATCTGACCACTTCTCTCTCTGCTACTTTCTTCCTTTGTCCAATCTACTTAATTACCGTTATTTCAACCTTGTTAACCTTTTGTTTTCTCTTAGTGTTCTTCTCTCCATAGTAACCACACCCGGGCTGGCGTTCTGTTAGCTGAGACAGCTTCTTGGATGAGAACATGGGTTGAGATGCTTCCAGTGACACTCTACAACTGCTGCTATAATCTCTATTATTTCAGTATCCTGTGCTTCTAATTTAGCTTTCTGTCTTTTCAAACCCCCAGTCGGTTGCGGCAGATGGCTGCTTGTACTGAGCCTTGTTCTGCTGGAGGTTTCTTCCTGTTAAAGGGGAGTTTTTCCTCTCCAC
Source organism: Orestias chungarensis (assembly GCA_032876305.1). Taxonomy (NCBI): domain Eukaryota; kingdom Metazoa; phylum Chordata; class Actinopteri; order Cyprinodontiformes; family Cyprinodontidae; genus Orestias; species Orestias chungarensis. The sequence continues at coordinate 1,649,036 of JAVLVB010000211.1, read as the reverse complement.
TGTCGCTACATGCATGCTCAGTATGAGGGATTGCTGTAAAGTCAACGACAACACAAGCCATTGTTTTTGTCTGCTGATTCCAGAGGAGTGAATGCTGCAAGTCAATGACTCGATGCAATCTGCTGGGGTTCCTTAGATTGGAAACTTTTTCAAATTGATTTGTTTTGATGTATCTTTGATTTTAATTGATTTTCTGTGAAGTGCCTTGAGACGACACCTGTTGTAAATTGGCGCTATATAAATAAATTGATTCTTGATTCTTTATTCATGCAAATTCCTAATCATCCAATCACATGGCAGCAACTCAATGCATTTAGGCATGTAGACATGGTCAAGACGATCTGCTGCAGTTCAATCCGAGCATCAGAACGGGGAAGAAAGGTGATTTAAGAGACAGCCGGACTGGCTGGTCTGAGTATTTCAGAAACTGCTAGTCTACTGGGATTTTCAAACACAACCATCTCAAGGATTTACAGAGAACTGTAAGATCTCTGTAGATAAGATAAGAGAAAATATCCAGTGACCAGCAGTTCTGTGACCAAAAATGTCCTGTTGATGCCAGAGGTCAGAGGAGAATGGTCCGATTGGTTGGAGCTGATGGAAAGGCAGCAGTAACTCTAATAGCTACTCATTAAAACCAAGGTATGCAGAAAAGCATCTCTGAACGTACAACACGTTGAACCTTGAGGCAGATGGGCTACAGAGACACAAGACTACACCAATTACCACTCCTGTTAGCTAAGAACAGGAAACTAAGGCTACAATTCGTACAGGCTCACCGAATTGAGTACCTTAGGTCCCTTAATACCAATTGAGCATTGTTACAATGCTACAACCTACCTGAGTACTGTTGCTGACCATGTCCATCTCTTTATGACCACAGTGCACCCATCTTCTGATGGCTACTTCCAGCAGGATAACGTGCCATGTCATAAAGCTCAAATCATCTCAGACTGGTTTCTTAAACATGACAATGACTTTACTGCACTCAAATGGCCTCCACAGTCTCTAGATCTCAATCCAACAGGGCAGGATGCACATTAACACCGGAACTGAACAAATCTCACAGGCGACCCAGTCCTCAAACTTTCCCTACCAGCTGTGGTCAGCCTCGCTTACCAATAGTCTTTTTTTTTTTCAAAATGTATCACCTTTTTATTTTTAATAAAAATTTCATTATTAACAATGTTGACTTGAGTTGTTGTCCCATTTGATCTCTAATATGGATCATGAGTTAAAAAAAGTTTCTTAGTGCTTTAGCTAGGTCTGTTACCTGATAAGTAAATTCGCAGGCAAACATTTTATCAAGGTCACACACAGATTAACACATCCATGTGGACATATGCTATTTCAGGTCAGCAAGTTTTGTAAAATAGAGGTGTACAGAAGGAAAACTGAGCTATCCTCCTGTGACACTAAGTAGGATAAAGCAGGTATCTACAAGTGATGGATAAATAGTTCTTGCTATTATGTCAAGCTAGAGTAGAATCCAATAATGGAAATGTGCAGTTCCGTTAGTAATACCGTATTTGGGGTTTTCAGGCATCTGCCATCTCGGGTGGCTCGGACACCAACCAATAACAGCCACTTAGTGGCAGTTAGCGGCCCTACGGAGGCACCAATGTTGAGAGAAACACTCCGAGTGGAGAAGAGGTGGTTCAAGTAGAAATTGCAGTTATGGCTCTTACAAAACAAAGGCCAAATATTTAACGTTTTGACATTGTAAACTTTTACTATTATTGATCTATTTGGCATTATTAAATACCAATGTGAGTGTTGTGTTTATATCTTTAAATGCTGTAGAATCCACCATGTTCCATTTCCATGGTAGACAGAAGTTTGAAGGTCTAAAGGTCACATCAGTTACCTTGGTGTATTCTGTTTTGCCTTTCTGTTACTACTTCTACAAACGGGCTCTTTTATAGCGCTTACAGCTGGAACAGCTGACACATTCCAGAATGTCTAAAATATATTTTTCCTGTTGAAATGGCCTGCTGCGTCTCTGTTCCACCTTAGTTCATTTTCATAACGCTGGACCAACACTTAAAAGATGCAAACCTTGACCATTCTACCATCAGTTACTACTTCCACACATATTTTGCCATTACCATGACCCACCTGACATGTTGTATTCAGTGCTTGAATATAAAAGTCTTTTTTATTTTTTTATTGGCTGGTCAATAGCCAATTCCAGTGATCAGCAATTAATCAGTGAATTTTAAGAAAGAAAAAAAAAATGGGACTTGCACCGACAAACTACATGATGGAGAGCGCTAAATTCCAGAGAACCAATGAAATGAACTATATACTGTTTATGATTATTGAAATTCCGAGCAGCCAACTGATATTTTATAGTGATGCTGTTAATTTTAGGTTTGTGTTTGACGTGGCACCTGGTTGAACGGAGAATCTTGTGTGTTGTCAGTGTGTGATCTCAAATAGCTGCAAATGCAAATATTGTCTAATTTATTGGGCAGGTCTTGGTCAACCTCTACCGATAATCACCAAATCTACATCCCAGTCGAATCGTTCCAAATATGTTATGGTTTTAACATTACTCAACGTAAGCAAAACATGGTTGTCCATAAAATCTAGCCAAAAGGCCCAGATCTATCAATTTCCCTTTAAAAATCATACTGTCAACTAACCAAAGAACATTTACAGAACAACATTTAGATTCTGTTTGGAATATAAATGTATTTCAAATGGCTAATAGTTTCCCTTCCCTAGACTACCTCCAAACAAAAGCTGTTCTTTGCTGAGCTCCTTGTTATGCTCAAGTAGAGCTAATGTATAACACTATTAGTCTGTTTTTCCTTTTCTTTGTACACACAAAATCCTTAGTCCGTCGAGTTTTGCTTTTCATATTCGATTTATTTAGGGCTTTTATCCACTCGCACAACCACTCCGTCCTTTTGTGATAGCATTAATTAAGTCTGTCTTGTAGAAAACCAAATTAGAATGAGTAAATAGCCTCTAGTGCCTGCTTGCAGACATCCAGGTTATTATGATTAGTTTTGCTCTGTGTCTGTAGTTGCTTGAGTTACTAAGCACCCTGCAGTATTGTTTTGGAGTATGGCAACACAACAGCAACTCTTACTAAGAACACCTTTTCTTTCCATGAGGCAACACTCATTTTTTAGACCTTTTTTTTTTGTGTGTGTCCGATGTGGTAAATCATACCCATGTTTCATTCTAGCTTAGATGTCTGCTGTTTAAAGTTCTTTTGTTATAGCGTTGCAAATTTTTCCCCGTCTCACGATTTAATTTGATTCAGATTTTTGAGGCAACAATTCAATTCAAAACAAATGATTTCTGCTTCAATCTGCAGGTGGGAGGAGCTAATTTAAACAAAATGTTGAAATGGCCTTCGTGTCTGCAGACATGTCCCGTGATCTGATGAAAGTAAAGTGGACCTGTTTGGTCGTATTCAAATCAAATCAAATATTACGTATTTATAAAGCGCTTTTCCTTAATTAGAGCAAAGCAAAGTGCTTTACAGGGATACAAACAGTTTAAAAATAAGCCTTCACACAAAAGGTATACATAGTTACAAGGAAAACAAACACACGCACCTTTCTCACAGTCACATGCGCACACACAAACTTTTCTGTAATAATTCTGGTGGTTATCAAATAAAAACAGTTTCTTGACGGACCTACAAAATTTAAACTATGTTTAGACTGATTTTAAGGGCAGGGAATGAGGAGAAAAAGGTGGATGTTAACTTCTGGTTTCAGCTACATATACTTAATGTATGAACTGCAGAAGGAGCACACTGACCCTTAAGCAAACACAACCAAGGACAGGCCTGGTGTTGCAACCATTTGTATAGAGTGCCTCAAACTTACAAAATTGGCCTTATGTTGCTTCCCAGGCACATGGTGTCAGTTATTAAGCTTTCTGATTTTTCTTGACGTTCTCCATCCTTGCTGCTGTCCAGCAAGTGGGTCACTCACCTGCTTTTTAAATTTTCACACCACCTACAGATCAGCGGTGGTAGATGGGGCCACTTGTGGGGCCCGGGGCGGCGGCTGCCTGTCTTTTGCTTGGTTGCTGAGTTGCCCGGGTGGGGGTTGGGGGGCGGGGCTGGGGCTCTGGTGCCTGGTTGTGGGGCTCGCCTGTGCCCGGGGGGTTTGGTTGGCCTTGGACCTGCCGGCATGGTGGTGGGTCGCTGCCGGCATCTGCCTAGGCAGTGTATTCTGGGGTCTCTGTTAGGTCTGCAGGACTCCACAAAAGAGTGTGGAGGTGGGGGTGTGTGTGACAGGGGTGTGTTTGTGCGTCTCATCCTTGCGGGATTGGTATTGGTTCGGCTGGAGGTGCGTGGTCCTGGGCCCATGTTCCCACCCAGAGTGAATGCAGTGAGTACACCCCCATATTCTCTTCTCCCCAGCCACCTCTTGGTCGACCGGTAGGTGGTCTTCTGGGCTGGTGGTGGCTCTCGGGGCACGGTCGCAGCTGCCCTGGGTTGGGCGGACTTATGCCCCTACTGTCCCCTGGTGGCGGCTGGGAGATGGGGGCGCCGTTTCGGACCATCTGGTTCTTACTCTTCCTGTTTAAGATTTTTGTCTCACTGATTCCTTCCTATTTTTATCTCCCTCCCTCTCTCTTAGCTGGCCAAAGTAGTGACTGTGTCTTGGCTCTGAAGGGACGAGTGAGAAAGTGTGGATCCCACTTACTCTGTGAGTACTCAATCAGGGAGAAACATGCTTGTCTTTGGCCTTTGTGATTTATTGCCAGTCATAAATGACCGCGACCGATGCTGTTTTTCCAGGTAGAGAGCCAGTGGCAGCACAGTTATCTCCTTTTCCTTGGAAATGTTTGTCTGAATATATGTCCGTGTTTTTTTTCTTCTATTTATTCTTAACTGATTGTCTGTTTTTTAAATGAATATTTGCATCGGTTTTACAGTTTGGAAATTACATGTCTTGCCTGCCAGTTTAAGCAATTAATATGATCAAGTATTTTAAAAAATGACACCACGACTGTTTATATAATGAAAGCCGTGTACCACATATGAAGTGATGGGAGTCAAATAAAAAAATCAGATGGATACACATGGATCAGAAATAAATAGATTTCAATGTTTTGAAACCTCCACATGTGATAAAGTATTTTAATCACCTGTTTGGTGTTCCATATACATGTTGAACACGTCATTATGTCTTTAAACAAACCATAAACGTATTTATTTAAAAATCTATAGAAGCAGAGATTTTAGTTTAGAAGTTTTCACACTCCAATACTAATTTTGGCCAAATTAAGATTGCTGCCTAGGGCTATTATATATATAATAAATTGTGCCAGCAATTTTGACATCAAATTGCAGCCTGAATAAACTACAGACAAATTGATAGATAAAGTGTCCTTGTTCCATTTAGTTTATTTAAATAGCTTCCTACAGCTCAGTGCTAACTCTGACACAGTTTTTTAATGCTGATCATGAACAGAGCTTAGTTAGGCTCATCTTTACCTGGTAACTGACACTATCAGTGTTATTGTCTCTGGAGCGTAGTAGCGACTAAATAATGCGTTTTTGGTTACACCTCAGAGCGAGCCAATGTAAAAATCCTCTAAATTTCTTTCACCTGCCAATATCCCTGTATATCTCTACTCTAAGTACCATAACCAAATGTAATTAGACTGCAGGATTTAAATCATTTTATATCGAAAGCATTAATTAGAATCAGTCGTAGTCACAATAACATTCCACACATTTTCATGCTTTGCTAACTTGGGGAAAAACAAACAGTCGGGATTTAGAAAGGCGAGCAGAACTATTTAAGATATCCGAATATCTGAAAACCGCTCAGATTCAAACTGAAAGCTGAAATATACCAACTGATATTAGGAGTTTTTGTTATGAGTAAACTCTGGAAACTGTTTATTGTTTGTTTGAAAAACGGTTTTGTTAAAGGAATCTGTATTAAGCTCTATAGACGCAAAGCCTTCCGTGTCATTCTCTTCCAAACACAGTGTGTGGCATGCAGAATTGGTGGCAGTATAAGAGTTTAGCTGCAGCTTCTTGTAGCCCCTAGGGACTGACAGGGTCTCGGATGAACTGTAATTTAAGATGGGGAAGCTTTTCTGCCAGATATTTCTGTCTTGGTGTTCTATAAATTAACATTTAGGAGGCTGTTTGGGTGTTTTTGGCTGCATGGCAAGAACAGTCCCTGTCATGCTGATGTCTTTATGGAAAAGCAGTGCATTTCAGAAAGCTGTGCTAGACCTGGAATCTGACATGAGGAGGAGGGAGGGGTCTTAATTAATACTCAGAAGGCTGCAGAGAGATCATTTATATAGTCGCATGTTAAACCAATTACTCGGAGTGTAATGAAGTGGAACATGGCTCACCAGAGTTCCCAGGACTCCCTCCAGTTCCCTTTTTCTACCTGTCTTAATTTGGCTGCTCCACAACGGAGACCTAATCCTCTCTAAATGCTACGGCTGGAACCCCTTAACTTCAGACTCATGCGTTAATCCGGGTCAGTATCCGGCCCTCGTTAAGGAATGTCAACACTTCTGTCTTAGCATCCCGACCTGCACGGGGAAAAAAAAGTGTTACAGCATTAGGGATCTTTCCTGATGGAGAATGTCTCTTCCAGGCACCATTAGCCATGTCCTATCCCCTTTTTGATTTCTGACACCTATGACCGAGCATTGCGATTGTGAAAAAAGTTATTACCAGTGTCCCTTTTTATAGGGATAAGACCACAAAAAAAAACCCATAACCCTTACAGGACCAGGAGGATCCATAGATCATTGCTACAGAGTTGTGGTGTTTGACAATTCCCTCACTTGCAAAAACCCCCCCAGGAGTTGCGGGTTCAGCATTAACAGCTGCTGAGTGCGAGTACATGCGACCAGGAGGTTCCCTGGCTTTGAATGCTAATCAAAGCAGAGCCACATTTGTGTGGATCGGGACAAAATAAAGTTGATTAGCTGGAAAGTGAGAGTAGACAGCCGACTGCGGTGAACACAAATGAGCATCGATCACCGGGCAGAGCAGGTCCGCTAATGCCTTTTAAGAGCTGCAGGGGCTTGTTGGTCAACCTCTGAGATGGCCATTAATGCTTCCCGTATCCTCACGATGCACTAAATGCTAACGGTGTCATCATTCTTAATTGAGTGTTGGCAAATGATAGTCTTGTGATTCACCAGGACATATGAATTATGGGAACATTATGAGGAACATGCCGCAGTGAGGGTTTGATTCAATAAGTGCTTTTAGATCCACTGTAGTCATTTCTGAATGCTCTCCACATGGCAGACGTTTTGAGGAGGTCAGTGTTTACAGTAAAATACACGGGATCCGTACCTTATAATTGAAACATAAATACCTATAAACCACGATTAAACCAACTAACGATGATATCTTGTGCCATGCATACGGCTTCATACATTTTTAAGGTTTTCATGTCGTCTGAAATTACCGCAATACCCCTAAATGGAACCTTGTTGGGAATTTATACAGATAACACAAACAAAATTGTTATTTTAAATGTAGAATAAACATTATAAATTATTATTGTTAAGTAATAAAATGTATCAATAACAGAACTGTATATCGCCCTTAACAGGATCTAATTGGTTACTGAAGTCTTGTCTGTGCTGTTGCGCTTCAGGGAGTACTTCTTGGTAACAGAGGTTTTACGTTTTGTTTCAGTTTTTTAATTGTTGAGTATTGTGGCTGATTTTGCCGACGTGACCGCGGTTGGAAAAGCCGGAACGACGTCAGACGTTTAATGTAGAACTACAGGGTGTGGTTCTGGAGTCAAGTATTCAGGGTACACCATAAACGTCAACGTCTGGATCAACGTCACAGGAGCAGAGAAAAGCGAAGTCCTGCATTTCAACCCACTTCGAAATAAGAGCAGAGGTATAAAGGTTTAACTACTTCTTAAGAGTAAATTACCAAAACTTCAACACAGATGCTGAACTTCATTCTCTTGACAGTAAATTATATCTTTAGAATTGATCCTGAACAATGAATGTTTGGGAAAATAAATGACTTAAATGTTTTCAACTGTATCTAAAATCCAGTGGTTTAAAAAAGCGTCTTGGCAAAACTAAGTAGTGGCAGATTTAAAGTTGCTCCATGAAATATTCATAACTCTTTGTTGTGGATTTATCACCCCATATGATCCACATGTGACAAATATTTGATCACATGATCTACAAGTGAATGGAAAATATTCCTGTTTTTTATTTTTATTATGATTTCTTTCTGAATCCGAATGTTTGTGAAGCAAAGTGTGGTTCACATGGCTTCATGTTTTTTCACGTGGCCTTTTTTCAGTTGGAGACCACAAATCTGTTCACCCAGAAAAATGCGGAGAAGTGTGGAAAAACTTTGGAATTGTGGTTTAAAAATGTAGGGAGAAAAAACAAGCTTCTCCCAAATATAGTAAGCAGCAAAACATGACTTAACATAGCAGCATATCTGACCCAGTTATTTAGGCCCGCAGATTATTTAGTTATTGAGTCTTGGAACATTTAAGGTAATCTATAACGTAGTATGAGTGGAATGTATAAAATATGAACATTGCATAGCTATGAAATACAGAATATGTCTAAGAACAAAGTCAGTTATAACTAACTTTAAGCTCCCTGTAGTAAGGCGCTGTATGAAGTTCCATCCATTTGCTTTTATTAGTTTACGGTGCAGATCTACCACATCCAATATGGCGGATGTGCTGGCGTAATCACCCCGCTGCAGACCAAAGCATGTGTTTGTTATGCCGACGTCACTATGCGACCATTCACTTTTGGCTGGGGTTAGTGTCAGTCAAAAGTAAGAAAATAATTAATATTTTCACATTTCTGCGAAAAAATGCGGGGTCAGCAAAGAATTTACATAATCCTGCAATTTCTGCGTTTCTATGCTATTTATGAAATGAGTATGCGGCTATTTAAGAATTATGCGCACCCCCGCATATTGTTGGCCCTTTCCTTGATTTGGCGTGATTTACTGCAATCACCACTTGTTACAACATGGCAAGCTTCGGAGAAGCAAAAGCGATAACAATGTAGTTCAAGTCTGAGAAGCTGTAGGAAATTATAAGCATGTAGAAACTAAATGGTGTCTTGACATGTGTTAACATCTAAAAAGACGTTTTCCACATGTTAATTATTAGGCCGCAATTATTTTTTACTGTTGCTTTTTCATGTCGTCAACTATATATAACGTGAGCACGGACATTTGTACGTCCATCAAATAAGATCATTGATCACCCCATCACTGATCTACATTTGGGGCATATGCCATCTGAATCTGACGATTCCATGTGGGTGTTTCTCCATTCTGTTAGCAAACATAACTAACCAGCTTTTCTTCTCGTATACTGCTCAGTAAGTGCATCTGAGTTTAAAATTGATTGATTTAGGATTACCTGAAGCAGACAGATTGATTCCAAATATGCATTTACAGTAAATAAAACGATATCTGGAAAAACATTTCTCAGTGATTTAGAATTTTGCTACAGTCCAGCATTAAAGCTTTTAATCTAGGTCCAATAAGCATTCACTTTTTTATAGGATTCATTTGGAATCTGCTCATCTAGTTCCTTAATTGAAACAGAATTACTTTAATATCCAAAAAATGTAAATATAGCATGAGGCAGATGGGCTTAAAGCAGAGAGCTTTTCACATCCCGGATCAATAACCTGAAAGAAAACATCTCATGTTGTTTGATGGATACGGTTTCCTGCGTATTTTTTCTCGAGACCAGGAAAATAAATCAGCTCGGCCTCATAAGAGAAAGCGCCAACCAAATCCCCCATTATTGATCAGTGCTTCTTCATTTGATTGAGACCCCTGACAGGGCACCGGGCAGCATGACAAACAAAAAGTTGGAAGGTTAAAAAAGTGGAAACCAAATCAATAATGATGGTTGACAAGATGTGACTCGGAGGATCAGAACCGAGTCCTCTCAGAATAAATAATGCAGAGCGTTGGAAGTTCATAGCTCTCCCCATGAACAATGATTTTTGCTGTTCTGGCTACAGGCATCTGTGTGCAGCAGTTTACTGTGGGAGCCAAAGCTGAAATATACATCTAATTAATTTCCCTTAAGGATAAATAAGGTATTTTTGATATGATTTTGATTGATTAATCATGATTCAATACTGATTTTTGGGGCCACTATTCAGTTCCGAATAATTTTTTTATTCGCAATGACTTGATTGATAGTTTCTGCTTCAACCTTCAGGTGTGTGAAGGATGTTCGTCATCTTTTTTACACATCAATCCTGTATCAATTAAAACGAGACCTTAAACTTGTGTTTTTCACAGAAGTTTTGTTTTCCTTAGGAAGGGAGATGGGGCTATTGAAACCCAGATCAAAGTATTAAAGTATGATTATGACTCAAGATAAAAAGACTATAACTCTTCTGACGTCTTTGCTGCTTTTGTATTTCTCACTTTTAATGCATGAAAAGCTGAAACAGCAGGTAAAAAAAAAGGAAGTAAATAGACTCAGACTGCAGCATAGACAAAGTCTTAGAAATTCACAAAGCTTTGCATTTTGTTTTTGTCTGTTTTGGCAAATTTCTAGTCTCACCTTAACCAGCTGCCGTCTGGTGCGGTTCTACTGTTCAGTCTGTTCCTCACCAATATGGGAAGAAATGTCGATAAACAACGGATGATATTTACAACGTTGCTCAGCAATGACACTCCTTGAGGTTCCGGTTTTGATGCATGAATTTGCATGAAAACATACAGAAAATTATGTCAAGTAATTAAGAATAAAGTCTAAAATATTGCTATATATCATCCTGTCTAAATGTCTAAACATAACTTACCCCCAGATTTACAGTATGCGCAGCTACTGACATGGTTTACGCAGCATGAACTTCACTGTCCAGGCTACAAACATTATAAGGTCCTTCGCTTGGCAATTCGCTAAAATTTGTTGTTGTTTTAAGATAAAAAAGCAACCATACTGTATACAATAATAGAAAAGCTGATGCAACAAAATACATATGCTGAACATGACAGCAACTTCCTGATTTGAAATTGCATGCAGCTTGAGTGAGTGGAGATGATTTATGTTTTGATACATGGCCATTAATTATACATATGTACAAGATATATAACCAAACAAAGCCTGGGGAGTTAAATCAGCTTTGACTTTGCTACATTTAGCTACGATATTTAGCCAAATAAACAAATAAATAAATTTGGCTATGTAGCTCCGGCTACTTGTTCCTAGTTTTTCTCGTGTCTCAACATGTGTGTAGAATCTTTTCATGCATATTTATTTATACAGTTAAAGTTTAAAGGAAATGCTGGTGTCCTTTGAGTAGGCCCTCTGGCAGGCGCTACAGGTGCATCAAGGCCAGGACAAATAGACTCAAAAACAGCTTCTTTTTTATAAAGCATTGACCACCCTGAACTCAACTGGATTCGTAACTGTGCAATACTCTCATCTCTGCGCAATTCAATGTCATTATAACAATATCTGTTCAACATTTTATATTTATATTATATTTTTTCGCAAGTGCAATATCACCACCACTGTCTAATTATCTAGAAATGTAATTATCTGCATATACTCCATATTCTTATACATTGTTTTACTGCAGATCATTCTCATTCGTTATTTCTGTACATATTTTTTTAGAGATATTTATTAGATTTTTTTTCTCACGGCACTGAAAGGAGTGATCTTCCAATCTCATTGTACAATCTGTAAAATGACCATAAAAGGCATTCTATTCTATTTTATTAGAGGTTTTGAAAATGTGGATGTCGTGCTCTTCTAGCTTCCTGTTGGGACCTGCCTGCTGGTAGATCACAATACACTGCTCCACCAGTCGGCGCCATTTTGAGGCGGTGCAAAGGTTCTCATTTACTATTAAAAAAAAAGTCCTTCCACGGCGGAGGGGGGCTGAAAGAGTTAATTTTACCTAAATTGAGCGCCCAGGCCCAATAACTGGAAACAGTCCTACTATATAAATAGACAACATCATTCTTCTGGCAGAAGCTAAACTCAGCCTCGTCTAATGGGTCACCAGAAGGAGGAGCGTGATTTATCTCTTCATGGCATGTTTTACACCACAGATTCAAGTGCTTGGCATTGTTCTGGCTCAGCCATTGGAACCCATGTCATGATTCTCCCTACACACGGTTGTGGAGCAAATCTAAAGTCCACATGAAACTTCATAGATCTATAGCTGCTGACTCTGCAGGAATCCAGTGACCTCTGCTATTTAGCGTGACCCTGCTTGGTTGTTTTATCTCATCTGTCACATTGTTGCTTCCTTTGTGATTTCTTGCTTCCACATAGCTATAATACCACTAAGAGGTGACTCTGGAGTATTTGTGTGGACATTTTACTGCTGGACATAATGTGTCCTATGATGGATATTGGATACTGGAATTCACTAAACTTCTGAGAGAAACCCATCATTTGTCAAAATGGCTTTAAAAGCAGGCAGGAACTCAAGAAGAAGAGTGTTATTTACATTTGGCCTTATAGGTGACTGAGAGGACCACATTTTTAGATGCACTCTTGGCCCAATGATTGAGGCTACACTCACACACCAGGCTAACCCAAGTTCAACCCAAGTTTTATTTTTTCCCCACGTGGGACGCTTCTGATCTTTTCAGCCCCAGCAAAAAACTCTGATTTGTGCAACTTCCATATATGGTACTGAACTGCATATATATTCTGTATTTGTTAAAGGATTTGCAGTAGGAACGTTTATGTTGCTCTTTGCATGACGGTTAAGTCATTGAGGTGAGACATGAGACAGACGTGGTTAATTAATACATAAGTATAATGGCGGCCGCATTAGTTTCCGAACAAACGACCATTAAGAAAAAAAAAACTGCTTTCATCAACAATTCTTAAATAAACCTCATTGACTCCTATCACTACTTTGAGAGTCTGGGGTCAGTATTATCTCTCAATAGCAATACTGCTTCTCAAGAAGCTAAAAGCTTTCTGGTGATTGTAGGAGGAGCAACAGCTCTGTTGTACAGTACTGTAAAGGATTTTTCGGCCTATAAATAATTGAACACACTCCTTGTTGAGGACATCTTTTACTTGATGCAAAGCTTTTGTTTCAATCATGAGCATATTGATGTTGGAGGCTTTCAAGAAATGTGCTCAAAAGGTTTGCTTACCGTGCTGTAAATGTATTCCCTCCCCTTGAACTTTTTTTCTTCGTTTTTGCTGCAACCATAACCTTGAACGGACTGTGGATGAATTTTGTATGAATAACTGAAACAAAAACAAAGAAGACCGCATTGTTCATGGATGTTTTATGACCTATATGCTTTATAATGGTTTGTTCTGTCAATATTAATTTGAAGGAATTCTGTTTGTACTTTTAGGAGGTATAATTCATGACCCTTCAAATATTTCCTTGTTCTTGTAAATGGCGGTCATTAATCAAAATGACAAAAAACTGAAGAGGAACAAATGTGGCAGATGTTGGTTTTTTCTTTTAAATTTGGCCAAAAATAAAAAGTCTAAATCTCAAAACAGTTGTGTTTATGTACACTCACTGGCCACTTTATTAGGTACACCTTGCTAGTAGGAGAACCTCCTATGGCCTTCAGAACTGCCTCAATCCTTTGTGGCATAGATTGAACAAGGTATTGGAAACACTCCTCAGAGTTTGGTCCATATTGACATAATAGTGTCATGCAGTTGCTGCAGATTTTTTGTTAGCACATCCATGATGCGAGTCTCCCGTTCCTCCACATCCCAACGATGCTCTATTGTATTGACATCTGGTGACTGTGGAGGCGATTTGAGTACAGTGAACTGTTTGTCATTTTTAAGAAACCAGTCTGAGATGATTTGAGCTTAATGACATGGCGCGTGGATGGACATGGTCAGCAACAATACTCAGGGTGTAGCATTGGAACGGTGATCATTTGGTACTAAGTGCCCCAAAGAATGGCAAGAAATTATCTGCCACAACATTACACCACCACCACCACCAGCCTGAACCGTTGATACAAGTCAGGATGGATCCATGCTTTTATGTTGTTGACGCCAAATTCTGACCTTACCATCCGAATGTGGCAGCAGAAATCAAGACTCCATTCTTCTATTGTAAATCTCGGTGAACCTGTACGAATTGTAGCCCAAGTTTCCAGTTCTTACCTGACAGGAGTGGCATCCGATGTGATCTTCTTATTATAACATTTGCCTGTCAATTTGATCTTTATTAAAAATACATTTTACTACCAACAGAAAAATACAGGATCATTCTGTACTAAAATAAGTTTAGTTCCAAAACAAACATGGATCTCTGTCATGCCTAACATAAACACATACCTGGCCGATTACTTTTAGAAATTAAATGTGTTATCACATTTTATGTTCCTTGCAATTATAATATAATTCCCTAAAAAAATAAACTAATTGCATATTTTTCCTTCTCATGGCACTTTTAAAACCACTCCTTTGGTCCATATCCGGTTAAACTCAGTGCAACTCACCTTGTTTCATTTTATTCCGGTCTCAAGTCAGTAAAGCATCCTTAAATTCAGTTTGAAGCCTTTGCATTATAATGTATCCTCTGTCCACCTTATCTCTCTTCATTTGTTATTGTGTCAAATCACTACTATTGTGCTTTACGACCCAACCGGCCAATAGTTTTCCGAGCCTACACACTTCACCCACCTGATCTGTTGCTGTTTATGCTTTTTTTCTTTTTTTTTTTCTCCACTTGGTCTTTAGAGATAGCGGAACTGCAGTATATACTATATATCAGCTCCCACAGTATCAGCTGCTAGCTCACTCCACAGCATGAGATTCAGGCCCTGGTTATTTGGTTGAATGAATTATTAATGGCAAACCGGTTTTTCACATCCTACTGCCTTTTTTACGCTTTCTTTTTTCCTGAAGACACGATGCAGATTGCATCCCCTAATGTTCACAGAGCTCATGTGGCCTCCTTCTCTATTTTCTTCCAGTTCCAGACAAAGGGAGCGTATGCCCAGGAAGTGTTCTTCACTGTCTGTCAGAACAGGAATCTTTCACCTTGGAAAATGAAGATGTTGCCATGGGAACTCTTAATCCTTCTGTCACTCAAAGAGTGCCTTGCCGGTAAGAAGCCAAAACAAGTCTCCTTTCAGGACACTGATGATATGCATGCATTTTTCACAAAGTTTGCACTCTTTTCTCTAACCTGTGTTTAGTTACAGCAAACTCAAATAGAGTTTTCCTTTTATTCATTTTTATATCCGTGCAGATTCAACACCCCAGTTTGATGGAAAAGTTGTGCAAAACATCTTAGACGTGATTAAAATTCCGCCTCGGTAGCAGATCATTTCTGAACCAGAGTAGCGTATTTTAGATTCAGTTGAAGAAAGTCTTTAAATTCAACTATCTTGCATAATTGTTAGGAACCTTTAGCATGCAGTGCCAGCCGGAGGTTTATATATCACATATACTACTCACAAAAACAGGATAAGCCATAAACTTTTACCAGATTCCACCACTGTTGCAATGTGGGCAGTCAATACAAAACTGCTCTACAGGTTGAGAATGATACACTGACAAGCCCGACTACTGGAATAACAAATTAATCCAGTCACTATGTCCTTGCATAAACAACCTCTATCAATTTGATCTACGCGGACCACAATTCTCCACCATCCTCAGTAAGCAACTTCTGTAGTTCGGGGTCACTGGAATGGAGTGGTCCACACTTTCTCCGACTCTAAAACCAATAGAAAGTGGTAAATAGACTATCAGTGTCAACCACGCATTACAGTCAGTCATACACGCAGTGACGCACACATTAAGACACAATTAATGGAAAGCTACTATGTCGCCCTTAGTTACTCTTAAGGAAGAGAGGCTGGCATGCGCCCGCTGAATACCACCAGCAGGCAACCGACCTGGTCGTCTTTCTCAGCCACCATCACCAAGAGTCTCAGTACTTTTTATCCTAGAAATTCAATGACCTGAAGGGGATTGCATGCTTTTGGTAGATTTAGATACAATTAGTAGATTCAGCAAAGTTTGATTGATGTTCAAGAGCTCATGCCTGTTTGTTTTTTTTGTAGTGGCATCCCAACCACGGTTTTGGGAATAGGACATATAAAGACACAACTGACATAGATGATGACTGAGAAAAACCACTTGACATGCTAATTATTGGTGTACATGTAGAATAACCCGTAAGAGACTAAGTTTCTCTGGTTGTGCTAAAATGGATTCCCTTATGCTTATTAATAGATATTATTGGTCTGAACTGCTAAAATAGGCACTTATAAGTGTTTTTAGTGGGGTCTCATGTATCTTAGTATTTTAGCTATTTATGGGCCCCTCAAACAGCAAATACTAGGGCTTCCCTTTATTAATACTACTGGTGAATGTATGTAAATGTTTAACCATCAGTGTCCATGGCTAAGTTTATTTTAAGTCACTTTTAAGCATTCCTGGTTATATTTATTCATCCTTGTTAGCAGCTTTTCCTCCTTTTATCTGCATGGAAGGAAGCACGGCACAAAGAAATCTGCTCCCTCTGCTTAACACTTAATTATATTTTTACTCCCTCAACAGCAGCTTGCATGCAGGGGATGCTGTTAATCTAACTGATAAAGAGACATGTGGAATAACATCAGGCTTTAGTCTTCTAAATACAGTTAAGGCTTTACAATCCCCGAGAAAAACCTTTGCAGCGTAACTCGTCCAGCTCTGAGATTTACAATCAACATCCAGATTTGAGGGATATAATGTGTGCACAGATCTAACCGACCGTTTATAAGTCGTCACACAAATATACAGTGATATTTATACAGCATATGGAGCCGGCTCTATTGCATTGTTATTTATGCCTCTGTTTCAATTGATTTAGCATCCTATCTCAAGTCAGCACTTCCACTGGGGTGTATCACCAAGTCTGCAGATGCAGAGCAATGAGAGCGGAGGCCTGGGCTCTTCATCATACTCTGCAAGTACTGTTGTGTTCAAAATAATAGCAGTGCATTTAAAAAAAAAAAGGCAGTAAAGCTCTGTATCCTTATACCAGAGTTTATATTTCAATGTATATAGGAATGCATTGGGTATAGACAAAAACATGATGAAAACTTCATTAGATTTGTTACTGCTCTGCAAAAAGTAATAAAAATAAATAAATATTTGGAGGATTTTGAATTACAGATGTAAACCGTCAACTGCACAAACTGAAAAGTGCTGAAGATTTTTCTTTTTCCGGTTAACCACTAAACTCATACTTTTGATTGTGTAACAACTGGTTCTGAGAAATGCTGTGCTCTATTTGGGTCAAACAAATTCTAGCATCTGTCCACGGGTACCCCAGCACAAGACTTTGGAATACGTTCCACATGTTCTCCAATTCCATCATGGGCCACTCCATGATGGAACCATCCATAGAAGATCGCCTTTCCCTTTTTGTCTTTGCCGATCAGTACTGCCCCCTATCAGTGCGGCACGGTACTTTTTGCCAGTCAGAGAGATTCACAAACATTCATTAAAAAATTATTTAGACAGCCTGTGAAGCGTTAGCATGTGTTACACATGTGAAATCAAACATTTATTGTTGATATGAAGTCAGCAATAACTGCCTATTTCATTTAATAAGACGTGAGGTTCAGCATCGCGCTGCCAAACCTGTGATCACAACAAACATAATTTTCCATCTCATATGTTGTAGCAAATCAACCAAGGCTACACAAAGAAGGATAGTTACACATGGACACAAAAACAGGAATCAGTCACATTAGGCCTTTAGAACTTATTAGTCTAATTGTGTTTCCCTTAGGATGGTTTTTAGATTAACTAAAAACCATTTTAAGCAAGCTTATAAAATGTTTTTGTTCCATTTCCATATGCTTTTGCAAACATTTATGGAAACTCGACTGGGGATTCTTACGTATTTCAGCTTACCAAACTAAACTTTCTTAAGAATGTATTAGATATGCTCTATGAATGGATAAAAATTACATATGAAATATATAATATGATATTTATTTTTAAAGTTAGAATTCTAAGGGGTTACAGTTATGGGATTAATGTCAGAATTATGAGTAATTCTGAGATTTTGTTATTTTTTTGTATGGCTCCAATGCTCTTTAAGACCTACTTACTTGAAACATAACTCATAACAACTCCTAGTTTCTATTTGCACGCATTCCCAGGAAACCTAATTTGGGGTAATGTGTTATGTATGCGCACTTGTTGCAATGGTCAGTCGGGTTGCCGTGTTTATCAGACAGGCTTTTTTTTTTTTTTTTTTTTTTCAGATAAACGAAGCTCCTGATCATTTTTCCCCAAGAGAAATAACCCAGCTTTTAACGGTTCATTAATTTGTTTAATTTAAAGGACATTCCAAGCAGGGCAGAATGTGAAACGCCTCTCTCAGAGACAAGAAAGGGGGGAAACAAGGCCCTTACCTGAGGCAAAGACTCCCACTCTCATTAGGATGATCATAATGATGACGACGTGGGAGGGAACACTCTTTGTCCTAGTCAAGGTTAGAGATGTGTATCGGGGGGAAAAAAAGAAAAACATCTCATCTTTCATTGTCTCAAGTGAACAAAAAGAAAATTAACATTTTTCTTCCCAGGCCGCACTGGTGTGCAGCTTGGCGCATGACACACGGCGTCATAGGAAATAGAGGGTGTGCAACAGTGAGCACCCGTGTGTGAAAATGGATCTTCCCAAAAAAAAAAGTTAGATTTCACGGGAGTAATTAGTGCACCATCGGTTAATTACTCCTGTGTATTGATAGTTTGGCAGCGGCAACAAAAACAATGAGCTTTACAGGGCGCACACACACACGGACTACATGTACGTAGACAGCAGCTCTGCTCTAATTAGATTAAAACCATTAGAGAGGCTCTATTCTGAAAACCCAGGCTCTTATGTAAACATCTTCTGAAAACGTATCCTACTTACATAAAAAAAGAATATGAAGCAGAGCATAAATGAGTGGTGGCTAGGGTGCATGGTATTCTCTCCGAAACATTTTAAGACATTTAGAAAAAATATGTGATTTTTAAATTCTTTGTCTGCAATTACAACGACTTACAAAAGAACTCTTCAGCTTTTTCCCATTTGCTGCAACAAGTGGCAATCCATTCCTCTCTGGCTGTTATGTGACATACAGGCTAAAAGCAGTCCACGGATGTTTACCCAAAGCACTCTGAAATTTTTTACATTTCACTTAAATAGAATCCAGTGCAAACTTGTGAGTTCAAGGATCTCGGCTGCTCGCGCACAGACAGCATCATGAAGACCAAAGAACTGAGCTGACAGGTTTAAAGCAGGGTTAGATGATGAAGCTAACCCTGTATAAAAAAAGAGAAGATAGTAATGGAAAAACTGTTAAAAACTGCAAACGGATGAGATTCCATTAGTGTTGAAAAGTAAAACACCCGTAGGCATTTATCGTAAATGCAACACTTCCAAAACTAAACCAACATGGCATTTAGCAAAAGCTAATGCCAAACCACTAAAATATTGAACTCCTCCATACACACCACATGGCAATGACAAAATTTGTGTTACAGCATATAACCTCAACTTGCTTGTTATTGCACCTTTATCCGTGTTGTTGTGTCCTTCAGAAGGGGATTCTTTGGTTATGCCTTTCATTTATGGTGTTATAGTTTTTAAATACTGTTGATTCTGCCTTTTTGACCACGGTACAGGCTGTTGTTCTACAATGATGCATTCTGGGTACTTAACAAAGGAATAATGTACACAAGAGAGAATATCTGCGTTCGTCCATGCATTTGTTACTTCAAGGCTGGACTATTGTAACTCTTTATTAGCAGGAAGTTCACAAAAGGCAATTAAAAGTCTACAGTTGGTCAAAAATGCTGCAGCAAGAGTTCTGATGAAACTTAAAATAAGAGAATTCATATCTCTCCAATTTTAGCTTCCCTTTGTTGGCTCCTTGTCAAACTTAGAATAAATTTTAAGATTCTTCTATTGACATATAAAGCCCCCACTAATAAAGCTCCATCCTATATCAGAGATCTGATTACTCCTTATGTCCCTAACAGAGCACTTCGCTCTCAGACTGCAGGTTTACTGGTGGTTCCTAGAATCTCTAAAAGAACAATGGGAGGCAGATCTGTCAGTTATCAGGCTCCTCTCCTGTGGAACCAGCTTCCAGTTTTAGTCCGTGATGCAGACACACTGTCTGGTTTCAAATCTAGGCTTAAAACCTTCCTGTTTGATAAAGTTTATAGTTAGGAAGAGGTAGAGAAGGCAGCTTAATCCGGTTGTTAGCTGCGACAGCTTCTTGGATGAGAACATGGGCTGAGATGCTTCCAGTGACTTTCTACAACTGCTGCTATAAACTGTATTATTTCAGTATCCTGTGCATCTAATTTAGTTTTCTGTCTTTTCATACCCCCAGTCGGTCATGGCAGATGGCTGCTTGTACTGAGCCTGGTTCTGCTGGAGGTTTCTTCCTGTTAAAGGGGAGTTTTTCCTCTCCACTGTCGCTACATGCATGCTCAGTATGAGGGATTGCTGTAAAGTCAACGACAACACAAGCCATTGTTTTGGTCTGCTGATTCCAGAGGAGTGAATGCTGCAAGTCAATGACT
>JAVLVB010000211.1:1597851-1628379 GCA_032876305.1 Orestias chungarensis | reverse complement strand
ATTAATTGATTTTCTGTGAAGTGCCTTGAGACGACACCTGTTGTGAATTGGCGCTATATAAATAAACTGATTCTTGATTCTCGTTAGAGAAAGCCAAGATGAATCTGGATGTGAGGGTTTGAAGTTAACAGCGCTGACATGGAAAGAGAAGTGATATCATCCCTTTAGCAAGAGTTTTTATTATATTTTTTTGTTACAGGAAAGTTAAGCAGACTAATTGTAAACAGCCGTAAAATTAATAGAATGAAGAATCAATAGTTAATTTATCTTTACATTGCCAATTATATTATTAGTATCTATTCTCAAGGCACTTCACAACAACAACAACAAAACAATAGTAATTAAATCATAAATTACAAATTAGTTTAAAAAAAAGTTTCCAATCTAATTAAACCCAGCAGATTGCATGGAGTCATTCATTTTCAGCATTCACTCCTCTGATATCAGAACACCAAAACAATGGTCTTGTGTTGTCGTTAACTTTACAGCAATTCCTCATACTGAGAATGCATGTAGCGACAGTGGAGAGGAAAAACTCCCCTTTTAACAGGAGGAAACCTCTAGCAGAACCAGGCTCAGTAGAAGCAAGCCGTTTACATCCACCTTTTCTAATGCAAAACTTCTAATTGTGCATAAGAAACAGTTGATGGAAAGACGGCCAGCGACATGAACCTTACACTACAAGTACCTGACAGCAGTTATGTTGGAAAACTTTAATAATGTTCGTAGAAAAAATAGATAAACATTAACTTGACCATCAGACAAATGGGACCTGTAAGAAAAGGTGCTTGTCTGTTTGTTTCTTTACAAATCCAACTGCTCTAATATGTTGAGGTTCACTTTCCTGTAGGTGCCATGTTTCATTCCTAACAGGAAGTCAGGGTTATTTCAAAGAATTCTGACTGGTGGACATGGATTTGCGGTACGCATCCCCTTATATTTAAGACCAGGTTCAGTGACGCATTTGTGAGTGAGTTTTGGTATGTATAAAAAAACATTTGCGAAAATGATGCCACGTGTACAAGGATCTATTTGAAACGACGTGACACAATGCCTGACGTACTTTACAGTAGAGTGCTGGAAGTCTCTGGACGGGTTCATCTGATTTCATTGAATAAAAAGAAACGGGTACCGGCTTCGACTTTACAAACACAAAATAATTTGTCCTACATATAAACCCAACTTCTTACACTGAAGTATTTGGTTACATTACAAATTCGGCAAAAGTTCCAGCATTCTGAATACTTTTGAAATCCGCTAAATGAGTATTGATATACATTTGGAATTTAGGTTAAAAAAAAGTCCCTGTAAGTTATTAGAGAATAACAGTAAAAGTATGACTTCTGTTTTGGCTATACCTTCCTTCTCGGCTGTTAAATATTCTAGTTTTTATTGGAAGGTCTCGGAAGGCTTTCTCACCTGCATTTGAAGTTTACTCTCTGCCTGCTACCTGTTTGAGGTCTCTTAACAGATGTTTCTTCTGCGCTTTAAGATGGGGCATTAGCTGCACTGAAGGACAGGGAAATATTCCCCCTAGATCTGCAGCAAAGTTTTCTTGGCTCAGTGTTTCACTGGAAGCTGAAAGTTAACATTTGCTCCAGTCTCCAGTGGATTTCATTCAGTGGCAGGTTTTTTGTTTTTTTGTTTTTCAGGGACCTCTCCTGTATTTGGCTCCAAGAACCATCCTGTGAAAAAGTTCCAGTTGATTTGACCTTATTTCATTTCACTTTGTTTAATAGTAGGACATTGTTCACTTGGGGACATTCAGAGTTTGAAAAATTAAATGGAAGCTTGATTACACACACACATATATATATATATATATATATATATATATATATATATATATATATATATATATATATATATATATATATATATATATATATATTTATTTCGGGAATCCATTGAGACATCTTTTGTTGACTGCTTCCATTCCCCACAAGTTTTTGTTGTCGTCTGTGAATTGCTGGTAATTCTAACACAGTTTTTCTCTTCTTACGTTTACTATTTTACAACAGCCAGCCTCTAGACCTTAACATGTGTAAAATCACCAGTTTATTAACAAACCAGTGTAATGTATAGTTTTCGTCAAGGGATCTTAGTAATTGTAGACTGTAGAAAATGGGATACCAATATTTCCCATATTCTAGTGGAATTAGTCTTATGGTTCCCATATCAAATCTTTTTCCCTTGTGATAAGATGGCGATCATATCACATATGGATTTTGTCAAAAATCTGTCACATACTTGTATAAACGCTTTCTCAACTAGAAATAACCTTTATGTTCCCTAAATGGAGAAATGTATGTGTTTTACCAGCCAAAATTAGCAAATTCACACATTTAAAATAGATAAAAACGCCTGTAAAGGCAAATTTATGACACAGGAAGAGAAAACATGTACATATGTTAACATTACCATACTGATATAGAAAAAAATGTGAGTGAGAAAGATAAATTTAAAAAATTTCATATGGTTAATACACACTGTATATGTTTGTGTATCAAACAGAATATTTCAAAGAAACAGAAAAAAATCTAAATAATATTAAAGATGTAAAAATGTATTTATTTTGGTGGAAGCAGTAATGGTTATAAAGTGACAGAGCTGCTGGGAGGAAGGATCTCTGATAGCTCTCCTTCGTGCACCCAGGATGCATCAGGCGCATGAACCTGTTGCTGATCTGGAGATCAGCAACAGGACAAAGCAGTTAAACTGCTGCCCCAGCATCCTACACTATACAAGGTAGTGTAGGTAGTCAGCCCCCCCCCCTTCTACTTTACCTGACATTGTTCTGTCACTCATACCCAAACATGTTGACTTTAGTCTTGTCTGTCCAAAGAACTTTGCAGGGTCACAAAGGTTCAATGTTACAAACTTTTCTAACCTTATATCTCCAGCGAGTCGCTCTCCAGGCAATTCTTTACAGCAAGCTGTACTTGTTAACTGTTTTTTTTTCTAACCATGCTGTCATGAACTTTAAAATAAAATATGGTAACTGAAGCCTGTAGATGCAGAGATGGAGCCTTTGGGTTTCATGTCATTTCTTATACCGGTCCACTGTCTGACCTTGAAGTCAATGTGCTTGGACGTCCACTCCAGGGAAGAAATGAGACTAAGAATGTTCTCCATTTCTGTATAACTGTTTTTAAAGTTGAAGTATGGATTCTAAGGGGTTTGAAAATGGCCTTATGACAATTCCCAGATTTTCACAAAGCAGTCGCTTAATTAGGATTTAAAAAAAAACGGATCAAGAATCAGTTTATTTAATAGCGCCAATTTACAACAGGTGTCGTCTCAAGGCACTTCACAGAAAATCAATTAAAATTTAATCGGATTAATATGAGATCCAAGAAGTGACAGTGGAAAATATCAAATATGAGGAGGTCCACTGACAGTAATTAATTAGTTATTAATGTGTCAATGACTTATTGAAACTGCAAATATGTACAAAAAACAATTATTTGTAAAGAAAAAATCATTCATTTAAAAAAACTACAATATAATTGTTTCATCATATAATAAATGGTATATTCACCCATCAAACTCAGTGGGTGGGATTAAGGCTGCTTCTGTCGAGATGTCTGATTGGCTAATCCAAACAGGAGTTTGTCATCCAGTTTTGACTTTATTGACTTTACTTTCAAACTTCCACTGAAAATATTAGCTCAAAATAATCCAGTTGTCTTGACTTTCTCCCTCAAGCAGCCAATCAGATGTCAGGGTATCTACAGACACTGGCCTAATCCCACTCAAAGCATTTAATGGCTGGCGTTGACCGTTCAATGAATTTAAGTAGTGCTTCAGCACAAGAAGATGAAATAACTATTTAAATCATGAAAATTATTATATCTAGTTTTTAAAAGAAAAATGAAGTTTGACACTTCATCTCTGCATAATCCAGTAACCCTTTTCTATTAATATGTTATATGTTTGTTTTACTTGCTTTAAAGACTAATCGTTGTTAAACTTTTTTTTCTTGCATTAGAGCATTCCAAAGTAAACTAAACTAAGGCGGACTCTGCAGAATGGATGCAAGGTTGTCTTTGGTTAATTGCTCTCTTCTCGCTGTGTGACATGATGCTTTATTACATGCACAATCTAGTCAGAGCGCCATGTTGGGAGCTAATTATAAAAGGTGTGGAACTAGCATACAGTTTCCCGAGTGTTGAGTGATCTCACTCCGTATTGTCACGGTGAGGCTTGTTCCGTTTCATACTACAGCTGATGTCTTATTTATTCTTCTGTGTTTGTGACAAAGAGAACGCCCGCTACGGTCCCGTCTTCACCCAGGAGCCCAGTGACAGTGTTTTTCCCATGAGCTCCGGCGACAAGTTGGTGTTCATTAACTGCAAAGCGAAGGGAAACCCACGTCCACATTATAGGTACGTGCTCTGTGTTGAAGTCAGGATTAAATGGCTGTGCAAACAAACCCAGTTCCAATTCAACGATAGTATCTCATTAACAAAAGGTAAAAACTGTATATTATAAAATATACAAAATTATATAAAATATTGTATTTTGGTTAATTTTTGGACACACCATTAAATAATGTATAAGGTATATAAGAGTAAAAATGTTATTGCTTCCCTGTATTATCAAAACAAGTTTATTCAAAAACTATAATAATAATCTATTTTTAATTTACTTTGAGACACACACTGATATTGAAATTTGGACCGATACTGATATGAAATATTAATATCGCACAAACAGAATTAAGCTCTCTTATTTGTATTCTGGATTTTTGCTTTATAGAATCTTTAATTCGTCCATTTGTGGAAGAAATTTTACTTTCTGGGCAAATATTCAGTTTGGTTTGGATGTGGATATTGTTCTTACTTTGGTACATTTGTCATGATGCATAACCATGGTAACAAGTTGGTACACAACAGTGATGATATAAAGAAAGCTTAAATAATGTCTTAATTTCAACCAAAAATCTAAAATGGGTTAAAAAGGAGGTGCCATGAATCTAGAGTGGAATCAAACAGGACGTGGAGAGGAAGTCAAAACCATCTCTTCCGTTGATCATCAATGTGAGATCGCTAGCTAGCCAGCTAAATTCCCAAACATATCACTAATATCAGCCCAGTGCTGATTATCGGACCAACACCAATATTAAAAAAAAGTATCAATCAATACGGATGTTGATGTCGATGTATTGTGCATCCATTTACACAATACATATATACATGGGTTCTGTGGGATTCTTACAGGTGGAAAGTGGATGGGAGAGAAATAGACACGGACTCTGACCCGAGCTACAGCCTCGTAGAAGGGAACCTGCTGATCAATAATCCTCACTTCATCAACCATGGAGGAGTGTATCAGTGCATCGCCGCCAACGCGTTTGGAACGATAGTCAGCAGGGAGGCGAAAGTCCAGTTTGCATGTGAGTAGATGTTTTTCGGGCCAGTTTGTTTTCCCCCCTCTAAATTGTTGGAACATTTGCTTCCAAACTTATCTGTAATATAATACTTACTTATATTGAGGTCATCATCATAATGAATGTTTTGGTAATGATTATCCCATTACTTCCCATTACCCCTTGAAAATTTCCATTTTGTATCACTTTCCAAGCACCAACATACCTCGTGGAGCCACTCTTTTTCTCCAAATCAGCTGCAAGTCCTTTAGTCCTTGCTTCTTGTGACTGGAAGTTTTTTCCATTCTTCTGAAAGCTCTGTTCACAAACTCTCCATCTACTCTGAGTGAGCTAAAAATGAATATTTACAGAGATTTACCATGCAGTGTAACTGATCTAGTAACGTTTCAACCTTCATAAAATATTTTCATAACTTTTGTGATTATACGTCGACTTACAGCTTGTTAAACGACACCTCTGTCATGTTCTGAGGGGTCTGTATCACTTTAACCGGCGCTAAGCCTCTTTAGGAAGGGTGGCAGGAACCCTGACACACAAAACAACTAAAAGTATTCTGACAGCTTTACGGCATAAGTCACTACCCCCGTTTCTTATTTTCAACATCATCATATAATATTGTCTCGCCACAATTAGATTCATTACCTCATCGCTAGTCATCCTTCACACAGCAGCTGTAAACAGAAATGTACTTCAGTCCAACTGATTTCGACCAGACCTGAAACTTCTTTAGTGTTGCTTTTAAAAGACCAGACCATGAATAGTTTTCTCCTTTAAGCCAAACAAATGTCAGCACCCAACAAGTTAAGATTGTAAGGTCTGCTGTCAGCCTTTTAAGTATCCTTACCCTGAAGTATTTTTCCGTGTATTATAATTGTAGTCCAGTTGGTAAATCAGCAACTTTGCACAGAAATAACCCTACAACCATAGCTACGCAGAAGTTTGGTGTGTATCGATGTCTGTTCAGTAAAGTTAAACTTTTAGTGCCAAAAACAAGTAACATTTTTTGGGACCCTCGCAACAGGTGACTTCTACTTACTCACTGTAGTAATATTTACCCTGTTAGCATGTGTTCTTTATAGGAAATACTGTTTTGGCAGTTTCCTGTAACACAAAAGTATCATTCAATAACGTCCATTTAAGATTATTTCCAGCTGTCTGTTTCTGAGATCGTTTCATCTGAAACAGAAGCTAGAAGATCACGTCTGCCTTTTCATCCTGGATCTAAAAAGAAAATCTAATAAACTGTTATCTTGGCTTCCAGGAAATTTGGTACTGCTGCCTATTGTTTCTTGCAGGAAGGACAGTAATGACGTTTGTGATCCTTCACGCTGTATCTTGCTCCACCGTCAGATAACAGTTAGTATATATCCAGTCTGTTAATGTCAAAGTGAAAACGGATTTCTACAAAACAATGACGATAAAAATAGGAAATATAAAATAAGCTGTGGCATTAATATTCACCCACTTCAAGTCAATGTTTAGTAGATGCATAACTGGTTGCAATCAACAGCTTAGTCTAGATCTGACTGGCAAATCTAGACTGTAGTTTTCCTCCAGTTAAACTGCTCCAGCTCTGTTAGGTGAGGGGATCTGTTCAAGTCTTAGGTCATGTTGAGGTCTGGGTTTTGACTGGTCCACTCCCAGAGCTACTTCAGATGTTCGGAAGTAGTGAGGTGATGTGAAAAACAATAATATAATGGCTAAATTGCTTTAAAGTAGGTTTAAAAGTCTAAATCAAACACATCATGTACAAAAATTGAAGGTAACATATTCAGAATATGTCTATAGTTTAATGGTCATGTATCAGTCTGCATTCAAAAAGTTGAATTCCTTCTTCTCTCAAAGGTTATTGGTGACACCGGTGTGTTTTATTGTAGTAAAAGGATCCACATAGATTAAATCCGGGTCTGTTGTGTCCAAGTGTCAAAGCCAAGCAGTCTCCGTACACGGAACTCCAGCTCGGCCCCATACTGCATCACAGTTAAACTCTTAATACATCTTGTAATTATCAATAGATGTATAGAAGGAGCAAAATAAATAAATAAATAAATAATATCAAGCTAAAATCATCTCACTAAAGTTGTAGTTGTGTGTAATGTAAGATGGCAGGACTGGATTTCTGTTGGAGTTTTAATTAGCTGAGCTCTGATTTGACCCACGCTGATATTTGCGTGACCCCTCCTGAGACCGCCTGGTATTTCTAGGACTTTAGGATTGATAAGTCTCCCTGCTATTTACTCTGTCATGCAGTAGACAGCAGTATTTAATTAAAGGTGAAAGCTCTGCAGACGCGTCCTTGGCCCGGCCTCTTGCAGGTCCTGGTGAAACTGACAAAGGAACCTGTTGTTTTCTGCTAGGCGAGAATGCATAGAGACTTGAGGAAATGTTTGTACACCTTCAACTTTTTCACTTTTCTCATGTTGAAACTAAGAACATCAATGTGTGTCGTATTGGGATTTGATGCAGTATGGCACCTAAAAGTCAATGTACATGGGCGAGTTGCTATAGCCAAACCTTTGGTCACTCGTCCCAATGCCAAACGTCGGTTTCAATGGTGGAAGGAGCGCAAATCTTGGGCTGTGGACAATGTTAAACATGTATAGTTCTCTGATGAGTCAATCTTTACTGTTTTCCCCACATCCGGTAGAGTGGTGTGGAGAAGCCCCAAAGAAGCGTACCACCCAGACTGTTGCATCCCCAGAGTGAAGCATGGGGGTGGATCAGTAGTGGTTTAGGCTGCCATATCATGTCATTCCCTTGGCCCAATACTTTTGCTGGATGGGCACGTCACTGCCAAGGACTACCGAACCAATGGTTCAAACATTGTATCCTGAAGGCGGTGTCGTGTATCAGGATGACAATGCACAAATACACAGTAAAATTGATGAATGACTGGTTTGATGAACAGGAAGTTGAACATCTCCCATGGCCTGCACAGTCACCAGATTGAAATATTATTGAGCCACTTTGGGGGTATTTGGAGGAGCGAGTCAGGAAACCTTTTCCTCCACCAGCCTCACATTGTGACCTGGCGTATATCCTGCGAGAAGAATGGCTTAAAATCCCTCTGACCACTGTGCAGGACTTGTATATTAAATTACTGTGGTCTAAAACCAGGTGTTTCAGTTTCATTGTCCAACCCCTGTATATATATAATATATATGATGCCCCTGTAAGTAGAAGCGTATTTTCATGCAGTTAAAACTGCAGGTTATGGGTGTACAGCTCTACAAGCTTTTAATACATCAAGATTATTGTTGGCATCCTTTGCAGAGATGTAACACATGAAGTGATAGGAGTCATGCGAAAAACCATATATGTTAAAAAGAATCATGTGGGACCAATGATCACACGTGTACAGCTTTGCAGTAACATATACTGATACGCCTGTTATGAAAAGGTTCCGATACTTTTGTTGGTAACTTTCTATGATGCTTTGTTTTATAAGTGATCTTTAACGCGGCCTGTCTCACGTCTTTCGTCTCCGACAGTTCTACAGAGCTTCAACCGGAAGCCCAGGAACATGGTGACTGTGAGGGAGGGCCAAGCTGTGGTTCTCCTCTGCGGCCCGCCGCCCCATTACGGAGGTACCGAACTCCCGACTATAACTCTCCTACTCCTACTGGTCTCAGCACTCATTTATTGTCCCTCCGTCTGCTGCTTACTGTCCTCCAGCGACAGCGTTGTGATTTTTTTTCTTTCTTGTCTAGCTCGCCTCCCGCTGGCGTCCTGTCCCGTATTCCTTATCTGCCGCCTACCCAGACCCCCGCCTTCATCTGTAGTTCACAGCCTTACACTTCCTCACCTTGAACTCACTTTTCTGGCCCATGTGATCTGTGACAGTGCTGTCATCTAGAAAGTGTCCGCAGCTCCATCTCATCCAGCTGTCATGTACGTTGTGTTTTTTTTTTCTCCCTCCTGGTAGCGGCCAGGTTATTTGCTGGGTAATAACCGCCGCCGCTGGGAGCTTTTATCCTCCGCCTCAGCTGTGAGTCGGCTCCTCCGTCTGGGCGCCGCTGATTTGCGGGGCCCGTCAGAGGGGTCTGCACCGCGCCACTTCACGCCTCCTCGTCGGCCTTTCTCCGGCCGAATCCTGCCACACATTAGCATTTTTTGCCCTCCAACCCTTTCACCCCTTCGCCCTTTGAATATTCCCATCTCTTTAGTTTTCACCCTTAATAGGATCATATTGACACGCTTGACGGGATTTGCGCGGGGTGATAACGCAGGCTCGAAGTGTCGCGGAATTGAAATGTGTTTTTTTTCCCCTTAAATGCCTCGACGTCCGTGCGATAAAGCTGCTTACATGCATGTTGGTGCAATTCTGGAGGAAGTCTACAACGCGCCTTATTAAAGAAGGATTCATGCGAAGCTCATCTGAGCAATCAATACTAAAGTGGCCTTAAAGGAGCCGTGCTACGAGTTAAACTCCGTCGGAGGACACGGGATTATGTGCCTGCAAGTCCTCTGTTGCTCTGGGACTGCGGCTCTTAAACAGAGCCGGTCTCTGAAAGTCCCTAATCATAAAAGGTCTGTCAGTTCATGCCCTGACTTTCCTTCTAATGATTTTGAATCACAGTTTTTCCCTCAAGGAAGCGAGTGGAACTTTTTAGCAGCTGGCAAGTCAGACAGACTGAGAACAAAACGGCGTTGGTCCGATAAAGGGGGGGAGCTGCTGTAAAGGCTAAATACCTCCCTCAACTCTCTGCAGACTTCTCTAACTCCTGTCTCTCAGTTGGAGTATTTCATTGTACAACTCTGACATACTCAGACCTTCTTTTTGCATTTTTCGTTTAATCTTTATGACCAAAGTCTTTAACAAAAACCAGAGCATTTAGTCCCAGAATCACATTTTAAGGAATATAACTTGAGTGCCTAGTGCTTCCTGCCTTTGAGCTTCCAATTTAATTATTTAACTTTCCCACAACAGAAGGTTTAAATTCAGTCCCATTTTCTCTGATGCTCTTAATAAAATCGGCTTTTCTTCCTTTCTCCACCCAATTATTAACAACTAGTACTGTCTGGCTGTGATTCATTCAGCCAAAACATTTATTGGATTAACCATTATTTTACCATTAGCCCGCCTGAGATAGAATATTCAATGTTCAGTTTACAGAGCTTATCATAAAACATCTATGCAAGTGAAACATCATAAAAGTGTAAAATAGTCTTATAAGTGAGGCGCTCAGAGATTTGTTTGAAAACCAAAGGAATAAACTAGATAAGTCATCAGTTTTTTGTATCATGCGGTAGGAAGTAATCTCTGTAGAACCCTTAGAAAGAAGTCCCATGAATTTAACATGCAAAAAGTCCCATGTGAAAACCATGCGCTACATGTGAAGTGATTTGAGTCATATTTAAAGCTGCACGCATAAACCAAACAACTCGCTTATTAAACTAAAGCTAGTAGGTATTCTTAATAACAATAACAATAAGTCATTGAAAAACATCCTCAACTGTAAAAAAATAAATGTTCCAAACTCTCAATATGAGTTTTTATTGATCCACTCATAAAGTTCAAGTATTTTAAAATTAAACTTTTATTTTTATTTTTACAGAGAAATGAATAGAAATATATAAAAACTGTGAGAGTCTCTATCTTAAGGAAATTAACAATTAAAAAACCCCTGTATGTGAAGAAGAACAAGAAGACGTTGCAGGCGCGAAATTTTTATGGCAGTAAAAATGGATGCATTTATCCGTAGATCATAACAAGGAAACTAAGAAGAACGAAAGCCAAACTCATAACTGCTCACTTCCATCATCGTTTACGTCCAGATTTACCGTTTCTGGCTTCTTCCACTGCAGAATTCTGAATGATCTCACATTAATGATGTACAAAGCGACATAACCGTTCAGACTTCGAAAAGCTAGGAAATAAGCACACTTTGTTGGTATGATACCACTGTTGTCAGTAAAAGTAAAAAAAAATTGTGAGATTGCAAAGAAAATACATCTCAAATGTAGTGATTGATAAATGTGTTCATGGCCTTTCCCCTCTAATCTTTTTAATAGAAAGTAGAAAGGTTTTCTTTATGTTTGCTATTGTAGAGTGACGCTATCAGTGATGTGTCCTCCTCCCATAATGGAAATAAAGTGAAACAACGAAATATTTGTACAGTTTAATTCGCGTCTTTAATAAAAAAAGAAATAAAATACTGTTTCAGGCTTCAGTGTTTCTGTGTTATGAAATCTTTCACATATTATTGCGGGTCAAATATAACGTATTTCGGTCTTTCTGTGTTATTTTACCTTATTAAAAATGACTTTTTTTGCCCTTTTAATTTCAAGTCTAAATTATTTAATCACCATTTTCCTGTTTTTGGAAACCTTTGCTTATTTTTTAGACTCCGTCCGACCCTTTAAATCCCCAGCCATAGCTTTCTGGAGTCTGTTTGAAGAATATTTATTAGGATCCTGGGTATTATATAACATCAGAAGACATGCGTGTTGAGTTTTCGTTCCTTTTCTCCTTTTCCACAGAGATCAAATACTCCTGGGTGTTCAACGGCCAGCGCAGCTTCCTCCAGCAGGACGCGCGGCGTTACATCTCCCAGAGGACGGGCAACTTGTACGTGGCCAAAGTGGAAGCGTCGGACGCTGGCAACTACACGTGCGGCGTGAGAAACATGATGACCAATGCCACTGTGCTCAGCTCTCCGACGCCTGTGGTGGTGCGGGGCGACGGTAAGCATCCGCTGTCCAACCGTACGGCAGTTCTGTGCAGCGAACGGAGAGAAACGGTTTTAGTCTGGAACGTTACACTGTTTCTGTTTTTTAGCTTTGTAGAGGGGTACGCATCCATAAAGCCTGCGGGGGTCACGAGGTCACGTGTGCTAGACTAGTGTAGAGCAAAAGAGCTCAACGATACAAATCTCCACCTCCCAGTCCAGCATAGATGGAATATAAACTCAGCCGTCACAAATAACTCCATCACCGTAGAATAGATGTTTTTATTTTCTGATGAAACCAGCAGCTGGTTTTGTTTTAGAGTCTCTTTTACGTCTAGTAAGAGTGAAATTTGTATTAGTGATCAGTTGAAAGATGAAATAAATATTTATCCTTTATTTGTTTATTGTGTGAACACAGAAAAAGTAATTTGAATAAACTGAAGCTGGATTCTGTTTCTACCTTTGGATCAGAGATAAAGTTAAAAAAAGAAAAAAAACTACACTACTGTAAAAACTTCAAATTATATTTTAACGCATCCTGCTGTTTTTAAATAAAATTAAAAATATACAACAGAATAGAATATATTTAATTGCTCCCAAGGGGAAATGGCTTAGTAGTCGACAAGCTACTTCATCCATAGTGTTAAATATTAACTATACAATATTCAAAAATATATAATTATGTAATTTAAATATGACCGGATATAAATACAAAAATAAAATAATTAGGATCTAAATTGAAATAAGAAAAATTAGATTAACTCAGAGCTGGGCTTTGTAAGTCATGTTTGTATCTTAGAATTACCTCAATAGACAGTATTGTATGCGTTTTCTGACGGCCAAATTTGCTGCACTCCTTAGGAAAACAACGAAAAGTCTACGTAATAATTTGGATTAGAATAATTTTAGCAAGAATGAAGAATGAGTTTATTTATATAGCGCCAATTTACAACAGATTTCGTTTCAACGCACTTTACAAGAAAATTAATTAAAATCAAAGATACATCATAAACAAATCAATTTGAATACGTTTCTAATCTAAGGAACCCCAGCAGATTGCATCGAGTCATTGACTTGCAGCATTCCCTCCTCTAGAATCAGCAGACCAAAACAATGGCTTGTGTTGTCGTTGACTTTACAGCAATCCCTCATATTGTGCATGCATGTAGCGACAGTGGAGAGGAAAAACTCCCCTTTAACAGGAAGAAACCTCCAGCAGAACCAGGCTCAGTAAAAGCAGCTATCTGCCACGACCGGCTGGGGGTTTGAAGAGACAGAAAACTAAATTAGATGCACAGGATACTGAAATAAAAGAGTTTATCGCAGCAGTTGTAGAGCGTCACAGGAAGCATCTCAGCAACTTTATGATGGATTAAGATCGCGGTCAAAAAGTTGTATGCGGAACACTAACATTCATATTCGTATTCATATTTGAATAAAGTTCTTATACCCAAAAATCAGCTGAAATATTTATGAGTCTGAGAGTATGAATATAAAAGCCGTGAATGCAAAGTCCTATGAATACAACTCTAATTTTTACATCTTCCTCTCTCTGTGGACACAAATACAACTTTGTGAGTACGGGTAAAAAACTGTTACAATGACATCACAGGGCGGAGTAATCGATCCGCGATCCCATCAAACTCAACCCGCTCCAAATGTAAAGATGGCGGAGCAAAGTGGACCGAGTGGAGCAACCACTTGCTTATAAAGATATATATATATACTGATCTTACCTGTGATACTTAACCTGAGGCTGTTGCTCAAACGGGTACACTGTTGTCCGCCATCTTTAAATTTGGAGTAATGTGCATTGACAAATAAATATATTTGAAATTTCAAATAAAAATTTTAAAGCTATGAAAAAGTAAGTATTTTGTGGGGAGTACATGCAAAATCATCAGTATTTAAATCAATATTGTTCCCCAAAGAATTCAATCAAATAGGCTTAACACATTGGTATGCCAGACTTTTCAGATTCAATTAATAAAGTCAAAAAAATACCATGAGAATGTTTTTCTACAGAGGATTCAATCATAAAGGCTGTAAACAATTGCCTGTCACACCATTCAGATTTAAACTTATAAAGACTAAACAATGCTATGAACTAAAATGAGGAAACTTGTGCAAATATTGTTTTATGACTTCAATTTTCCTCTGTCCCTCCTGTAGTGGTGATGGGCGAATATGAGCCCAAGATCGAGGTTCAGTTTCCGGACACCCTTTACGTTTCCAAAGGATCCTCAGTGAAGCTGGAATGCTTTGCCTTAGGAAAGTGAGTGTCACGCACCGGAGCTTTCCTCTGCTGCAGAAAGCGAACACACACATGGGCTCTTGTGGTCAGCGTGACCTTGCGTGTGTGCTTCACCTCCGCAGCCCCGTGCCTTCCATCTCCTGGAGGAGAGGCGATGGAAATCCACTCCCCGGAAAGATTAAGATCAACCACTCCACCGGGGATCTGGAAATTCCATATTTTCGCCCAGAGGATGCCGGCATGTACGAGTGCGTCGCTGAGAACAGCAGAGGGAGAAATGTTGCGAGAGGGCAGCTGATATTCCAAAGTAAAAAAGTTTTTCAAAGTTTATTTGCTACATTGTGATTTATTTTTCTCTGTTTGAAATGCTAATACTAGCTAGAGAGATGTATCTCAATTTGTGATTAACAGTCCAAGTAACACTGAGGACTTTGTTAATCCACTGTTCTGCTAGAATGTCTGAAATCTTTTATATATCAGCCATTCTTAAAAAGCAACTTTCGAAATAGGTTCGTTTGAAGCTAACCATGCAATAAACCAAGTGATCTCTGAATTAGGGTCAGGGTTATTCAGGTTGTATTCAGGTTAAACTGGAGGTCTGGAGAAACACTTACACTTACACTGCAGGCAGTGTAAAAAAGTGAAAACAGGTTTTTCGTTACTCCACTGAACTAAAAACAGCATTTGCCTTTCATAATGACAGGACCAAACTGGCGGAAATGTTTCTTGGATATAAATGAGGGTTAGGATTTCTGTGTTACTACGTTATATCTAAAGATGGACCTACACAGCAAAAGCACAACATTTTATTCACAATCTTTGTGTATTACAATTTTTTTAATTGAGATTTGTATATAGATAATTGAAATGAAAAAATTCTCCCTCCATGAATGTAAACGCTCATAGAGTGGTGTTACTCTCATAAATATAAAGTACCACAGTTAAACCCTAAACTCTTGTCCCCATGCAATACCATTAACGGTCCAATCAGCGTCATCAGCTCTGGTCTACAATCAGTCAGACAAAACTCATGTAATTCCTTTCTTTTACTGAATACTGTTCTGTTGTCTGTTAAGTGGAGGCTAACATTAGTCTGTGGCCAATCTATCTAATCTAACAAGATGGTAATAACAGACTATTGTTTACGCATCTCTCTTGAAGAAAAAATGGATTTCAAAACCAAGTATTTTCATTATTCTATTTTCATTTAGTTTATATACAACCAATTTACAACACATGTCGTCTCGAAGCACTTTACAAGAAAAACGTTTTTATTCCATCCATACATTCATACATAAAACTAACCAGTTTAAAAAGTTTCCGATCTAAAGAAACCCAGCGGATTGCATTGAGTCGTTGACTTGCAGCATTCACACTTCCAGAATCAACACACCGACACAATAGCTTGTGATGTCGTTGACTTTACAGCAATCCCTCATACTGAGCATGCATGTAGAGACAGTGGAGAGGAAAAACTCCCCTTTAACAGGAAGAAACCTCCAGCAGAACCAGGCTCAGTACAAGCAGCTGTCTGCCACGACCGACTGGGGGTTTGAAGAGACCGATTTATTTCCAACTGCACTCAACTGTTTTGAATAATTAAGCATTTCAAATATAAAACTGTAACAGTCATTATATACTGTAGTGATTTTTCTTGAGTAAAATGGAAGAATAAAAAGGAGCATTTGAAAATCAGTTCATGCAATTCTAAATAACACATCCATTTCTTTGCATGTTCGGAATTGTGTAAGTATATTAAAACTGATTCAAAATTGAAACTTTGGACTTTTAAATTTCCGAATCAAACATAAGTAAACCGTGGTAGCCATGCATTAATAAAGCTAAAAAATAATAATATTTAGACTATTAAAGAAAATAATCTCTTGGAGATAATTTATGTAGGTATTCATTGATAATAAAATTAGTTTGAGGTCAAATCCGGATGTTTATGTGAGTTTTGCTGCAAATGTCTGTTGGAATAAAAAAAAATCAGAAACCTTTTTGTTTGTCTGCCAAATCCAGCATTTCCCACCATGAGGTTTAAAAATTTTCACCAAAAATATAATAAAATGAAAAATTGGTTAGAAAAAAAATTAGGGTTGATCATATATAATTTTTACAAATAATCATGTAAACCTGAAAGAAAAATCATAAATTTAAGAATATGTCTAAAAATTTTCCAAATCAATTTGTATTTAAGATGTTTTCATAAACAATGCTAAAGGCTGCTAACATTTCCCAATTCCGGAGGCTTCACAAGATAGAAGTCTTAAAGACCGGTGCAAATTGTGGAAGTTTGTACCTTTGATACCGGAAAAATACAATGAAATCTGACATCCTTCAGTAGTAAAATACAGTTAAACCTTAAATGGTTTCTTACAGCTTATGTTATTCCCATTAAAATACCCTAAAACATTACATATATATTATTTTGATCTTCTCAGACATTGAACATCTTCAGTGGACCCAGATATTGAAAGATGCCCAGATGGCCATCGATGCCAACCTGCAGTGGGAATGCAAAGCCATTGGTAAACCCAAACCCAGGTATCAATGGTTAAAGAACGGCCAGGCTCTGATGACGAAGGTACGATTCAAAACAGAACATGTTAGCTTGTTTTAGGTGATTCTGTTTTACTTGCCATTGATGTTGGGGGAAAAAAATGTGGCATTTTATTTTCAGGAGAGAGTTCATGTTGAAGCCGGCAGACTGACCATATCTAAAATCCGACTGTCAGACTCGGGGATGTATCAGTGTGTGGCAGAGAATGAATATGGATCTCTTTATGCCACCGCTGAGCTCAAGGTTGTAGGTATGTTTCATTCTCTGTGATCCTCAGTCGAGGCATAACCGGCGATGCGTGCGGAAGGACTTGAGAATAAATAAATTTGCGAGAACAGAATAAATAAGCTCTTAACAGAAACCTGGCCTTCGCTTTTGTTATTCTAAAATCACTTCAAACAAATGGAAAATCTGGTGGTTAACATGTAACGTCTTTGCTGGTGACACGATTGACATTTTGGCTTGTTGCTCCTTCACAAAGCGAGACAAATGGCCTCAACACGGGTCTCTTCCTCAGCTTCGCCGCCTGACTTTACCCAGCGGCCTGTGAAAAAGTCCACAGTGATCCAGAGAGGGGGAGAGGTGGTGTTAGACTGCCGGCCCAATGCTTCCCCCAGGGCCGCCATCTCCTGGTGGAGGGCGGGCGAGCTCCTGAGGAACAATAAGAGGTACGTTAACGTCTCAACAAGTACAGACAATTACATATTTTTAAAACTATGATAGTCTCATGACATTTTACAAAAGAATGAAAAACAACAACTATAAAGTCAGATATGTGCAACATCTTTATTTTTATACTTAATATGTTGGCGACTGGATCCTTTAATTTCCCTCTGGGATCAATAAAGTATCTATCATAAAAATGACAAAAGTCCCCTCAAGTTGAAGTTAAAAGTCTTCTGGGATTGATTTCAAAGGGTTACCCAGACGCAGATCAAATTACTATTGATACTGATTCTGTCAGGGAAACGATTTAACTTCTTGAAGGGTTATATAATCTTACTTTGTTCAGCACGCCTGCTCAAAGTATTAAACAACTGAACAGTCGAGAACTACTTACTTCCCGATATCAAAATTTCAAGAATAAAAACAACAGGATGTCATCCGGAAATCAAACGCCTTTCTATAACACTTTGAAAGAAAGAAACAAAAAAACGTCTGTTTCTTAGAGTCAAACTTTAGTCTTTAATGTCTAAACTGGGAATAACTTTCGAAAAGAAATAAAAGCAAAACTGTGTTCCAGAGCAAAAACAGTTAGACAAGGGCTGCCTCTGTTAGATTCTAGGTAAAAAAGTACATCATTTGCAAACGTTTTAACTTTTAGAGGGTCTTAACATCCAAAAATTTTCAAAGACGTTTCTAAGAGCTAGAATTGGTTTTATCAAATCACCATAAATTACTTTTTTTTTTTACCATTAATTCTATGTATAGCCTCTAATCGGCCTGGTGGTGAAACAATTGTCTCACTTTAATATAATTACCAACACTAAGCTAAGGTTCTGATTTAGCAAATATATTTCCCTGTTAACCATACGTGGTTTCTTTGTTTTGCCTCTTTTTTCCTTAATTTTGTGTGAAATTCTTCTTTTTAATTAACGGCGTAGTCTTCCTGGTATTTTAAAAAACACCTTGCCTGAAAGTATTTCTAAGCAACGCAATTCTCTAAAGTTCAGTAGCCTACAGTCGCCTCCAATAGTTCATGTTACTTGTTACAGATACAGATAATTCCGTTTAACATGCAATTTAAGTTATTAGAATTTGTGTTTGTAACCAAGCAAAATTTGGAAAAAGTCCATATTATATTATATACTTGCATAGAAATCTATGTATATAATGTTAGTACAAAGCTATTATTTAATGAATGCAAATCCAAGCAAAAATACGTATTTTCCTCTCTAATTGATATATTTCTGTAATTTTTTAAGACATATTGTAACGTAATTCTCTACACACCATGATTTTCACTCAAGGCAAAATAAGCTTTTTAATTCTCATATTTCTGTCTGGTGAGAGGAAAGTAGTTATGGGAACATTTTTGACTGAACTTTCCATGCTTCTCACTTACCTCATGATTGGTACTGTGATTTCCGCTGATTCCATGGCTCTTCATCTTGTTCCGTGAATTGCCAGGAAGAAAAATGGGGAAGTGTCTCATTTATTTTGTTTTTTGTCTTTACTAAATCAAAAAGTTTGAGTTTGATTGATGATTTCTGAAGCGTTTTTCTTTGTTGCCATGGCTTCGCTGCACATTCATCATATTTTAATGGCTTTAATGAAAAAGCCCTACTACCACATGCAGGCATGTTCATGCAACCAAAGGCTCTGTCTGTAGAACTCAAGACAGTAGTTTTGTGTAATTTTTATATTTGTCTGTGCGTGTCATTTCATCATTAGTTGTAGACTTCCTTTTCACTTCACTTCAGACTTCCAGTACAAGTCAGACTCCAGTCATCTACAGAAATGCTCAGATGACTGTAGTTGTTGGGTGTATCAGATATGGAGAAGATGCTGAGTACAAAGAGCTGGTGAAACGCTTTCTGCCATGGTCTGGGAACAATCATTTGATCTTGAATGTGAACAAAACAAAAGAGATGATTGTATATTTCAGGATAAAACAGGGTCAGACCAACCCCTATTTCCATCCTGGTAGAAGAAGTATAGATGGTTGAGGAATACAAATACCTCAGTGCTTATCTGGACAACAGACTGGACTAGGGACGCAATAGTTAAGCCGTCCACAAGACGGGACAGAGCAGACTTTACTTCCTGAGGAAGCTGAAATCCTGTACGGTTTAAAGTAAGATGTTGCAGATCTTCTATAATTCTGTTGTTGAGAGTGTCACCTCCTCTGCTATCAACTGTTGGGGCAGCAGCGTCAGAGCAAGGGACCTAAAAAGGCCCAACAACCTGATGAAGAAGGCTGGGTCTGTTCTGGAGACAAATGTGGAATCTCTGGAGAAGATGATGGAAAGAATTATTTTACATAAAATCAAGAAAATAATAGACAACCCTGAACATCTCTTCAGTCAGAGGCTTCTTCAGCTTAGTTGCAAAACAGAACTTTACAGAAGATCTTTCATGCCCACAGCCGTCACCATCTACAACAACTCCTCAGTTAAATGAGTTACTCCAAAAACATTTAATGTCCCTTTGGGATAAATCAAGTATTTTTGATTGATTGATTGATTGATTGATTGATTGATTGATTGATTGATTGATTGATTGATTGATCAATAAAGTTTTTGAAGAAAAAAGAGGAAACAACTTTGCTGCTTCAAAATAAGAGCATGAAAATAAACCTTTAACTGAAACAAGTTGTATTCAACTGAAGTTTACAAAACAGCCAAGTTTAAAATGTTTTCAGAAATGTTTATTTAGTGAAAGCTGATTAAGCTAAATGTTTTTAAGGTTAAAAAACCAATGCTAAAGGGCTACATCTACAATTAGCTCTGCTATTAGCAAATTAGCTTATTAGTGGACCTTTTGCTACTGCTCCCCCATAAAACAGATCCCCCAAAACAACAATGAGTAATGATTTACACTGCACTGCGATAATTAGGGTTAATATTACTTAAAGTTAAGGGGCTAATATTTCTGATGGAAACGTCTTCTTGGTTGTAGTCAGTTAAGTTATTTCTCTCCAAAGCAAAACACATGAAAATAAATAGATGGCCGAAGCTTAAAAGAAAAAAAGTCTGACCCCAGTTCTGTTTGATTTGTCTATTTGGCTTTTTTTTAAATGTATTTAGAATGTGAGTTATTCTGTAAGTTAGATAAAAGTGAAGTTTTATATCACTGCTTTTATTTCCATTTTGCTTTGGGCTCTCATATGGATCGATACGTACGGCCACATTCCCACAGACGTCCTGTAACTCAGCAGACCTGCCTCAACATGTGACCAGTCAGATCGTGTATTCATCATATTTGTCATGCTCGGTCTTGAGAAAAAGGTGAAAAATTACCCAGCTATTATACAGCGAGCGCTTTTGCACAAAAATAGAATCCCATGGCCTGGAACGGAATCCGTCTCTAACGCAGATAGTTGTGTACGTTCCTGTTTGTTCTGCACCTCATTGCCCCTCAGGTCATGTTCTCAGTGCGCCTCCATCACTCAGAGTTTGATATTTTTGTCAATAAATCAGCACAAAGCACCGTGTGTCAGATATGCTCTCTGGGTCTAAGCTTGGCCCAAGTGAAACCATATTTATTCCTGGGAGCTAGTATGAAATCGTTTGATATTTCAGTCGGATGCTCATCCCATTTCTGTTTGATAAAGTGAATTGAAGCAGGCAAACGTAATCAGCCCTATTTATGCATATGTTAAAGATGTTTTGTGACTTGAAACCGAAATGACCATTTCAGGCTATTAAAAAACGACGAGCAAATGCAAAATAATCAGATTCTTCGCTATTATCATACTCCTTGTATAACTGAAATCTGAAAAAAATATTTGCCCCCTTAAAAGATTTCCCATAAGAACTTTTCAAATGATATTTATCAAGTGGGAAAATACAAACAATTTACTATTTTAAAGGGGGTATATATGCCTATCTGGACTCATACTTTCTCGTCACCTGCTGTTACGGAAACGTTGCATATATCGACAACATATAAATGAATATCAGCAGTTTAAACAATCTAAAAGAAATATGTCTTTGCATCATATCTGTGTCTACCTCCTGGAAATTGGCCTATGTCTCTTTAAGAAGCTCAACCCAAACAAACTACATAATATTAAGTTTGGGGAAAATCACAACTCGGGATTTTTTTACGCAGTTCCACCAGGGGGAGCTGATGCTGCTGCCGCTACTCTGGTGGACCTGTGGGTAAATAGCCGCCGCATTCTAGTAGCAAGCGTTCGAATGGCTGGGATTCCTCAGTCAAGCATGAATGAGTCAAAGCAACACTTTTGGTGTTTCGGATGGGGGAAAGACTTTTCCTAGGCTTCGGGTTTAGTCGGTCCTGAGCTTTGCTTATCAGCTGTACTCAGGGAGTTAAAGACGCCATAATTTACCTGCTGCAAAATGTTCATTTGTACCTGATTGGTAAAGCAGGTCCTGTGAAAATGTGCCATTGACACCATTCAGCCACTGCTGCTGGGCTAGAAGCTGTGGGTGATGGGTGTCAACAATCTCCTAGATGGCATATTTTTATGATAAGATCCTAATATTTAGTTATTACATACCAGAAGCTATCTAAGCCATTTTAAATGGAGAGTATTATAAAAATTGGGATTTTTTAAAATCTTTATATCATTATATTGTATAATTTCCTCAAAAATATACTCAGAGAGTTGGTTTGACTCATTTAAGCATGTTTGAAACTCTTATGGAACCCATTCAGGGGCGCCTAAACGCTTGCTCCTGCAATGCTCCACCCATTTACTGATAGCTCCACCCAGAAAAAAGGCTCTTAAAGAGACAGAGGCTAATTTCAAAGCAGTGCAAGAAGCAAAATCAAGTTGCTTTGAAGTTGATTTTGTTATACAGTATTTTCAAAGCAAATGAAGGTAACATACTTACTTTATCGTGCTATATGGTCTGACTAGGCTAAGCAA
This sequence comes from Orestias chungarensis, assembly GCA_032876305.1. Taxonomy (NCBI): domain Eukaryota; kingdom Metazoa; phylum Chordata; class Actinopteri; order Cyprinodontiformes; family Cyprinodontidae; genus Orestias; species Orestias chungarensis. The sequence continues at coordinate 1,605,942 of JAVLVB010000211.1, read as the reverse complement.
ACACATTTCTGCAACTTGTTTGAAAATGAACAGATTAAAATAGAAATAAAACCTTGTTTTAGCCACAAATTTGTTCACCACTTTTCATTGCTTTTTCTTACCTTTTTCCGTTCTCTTCAGACTGATGATCCTGGAGGACGGCACTCTGCGCATCGCCAACATCTCCATATCTGATGAGGGCAGCTACACGTGTGTGGCCAGAAACCATTTTGGAGCATCCAGCAGCACCGGAGCTCTAGTTGTAAAAGGTCTTACCGTTTTTTTGCTTGTTTTGTTTTGGGTTTTTTTTCAGATTGTCTTTAAGCTTGGAGTTTACATTTTGTAAGCGAGGAGGAGAAAAAAAACCCCTCAAGCGTGACTCTGATAATGAAATATAAAGCCGCTTTATGTTCTTGCTAGCGTGTGACAGACATATAAGTCATCCGTGGTTTTGTCAGACCTGACTTATTGCTCATGTAGCCGAGTGGGACGAACCGCCGCTGCATCTGGGATTGAACAATATTTTTATTCATTGGCATGGTTTGGGGAAAAAAAGGTGGATTTTAAACTGGGAGTTTTTTTAATTATTTATTTTCCTAGTTGAAGTTGTAATAGCAGTGTGTTTAACTATTCATGCCGAGTTATAAGAGGCATTTGCTTCCTAAGTGAAATTATTTAAGGTCACTTAATTACACTGATAGACCACAATCTGTCTCTCTATTCCGGCCAAATTAAGCTTTATTACCTTGTTCATTCAGCCACATTTTATAGGGAATACTTTCTACTTATGCCCAGTGACAAACGATCTCCTTTTACTCCGCCGCTCTGCTGCAGAGCCCACCAGAATCGTCGTTCCGCCGTTGAGCTCGGACGCCAGCGTGGGACAGAGCCTCGTCCTGCCATGTGAGGTTTCCAATGACTCGTCCCTGAGCCCCGCCTTCAAGTGGTTCTTCAACGGCAAAGCCATAGACTTCAGCAGGCAGGAGCACTTCGAGATGATCGGCGGGGTACGATCATGTCTTTCATGTTCCCTGTGAATGTAGCTTCTTTAGAAGAAAAAAAAAAGAATATGGGATTTCAAACATTTATTTACAACTGATTATTTGCAGTCCCTTGCAGAATTATTGATACCCCTTCAACTTCTCCACATTTTGTCAGATAATAGTGCATTTTAAGTATTTTATTTCTAGTTTAGTGGTAGACCTAAACTAAAGAGTGGAGGATGCACTGCTTGTGTAGTTGTGTCTAGTAGTTTAACAGAAGAGGAGTTTCATGTGCTTCTGCACCGCCAGTCTCTGATGATCTGTTGGAGTTTGGAATATCACATAGCAGTCCCAAATCAAGTGCCAGATGTAACACTGTGTCTTACGTTCCCCAGGTTCCTGCTCAGCACTCTATTCTTCGATCTCACATTGCCCATTACGATCAAAGAGAGAGAGAGAGATATGTTTTCAAGTTTTCACCTCCTCGCTTTTTTTTTTAGTCCTTACATTTCACTCGTCTTGGATTTTTAGGGTTATTTCGGGAATCATTCGGACGCGGTGAAGCACTGCGAGTAAATCCTGTATGTAGGGAAATGCACGTGTAGCCAAGGGGAAAAAAACTAATCAGGTGGTTTTTATTGACAGTACTTAAGATAAAGAGAATGATCATAGAACTGTTTGATGGTATGGTTTATGATATTAAAAAAAACATAATTCTCGTGTCTTTCCTTGCATGTGTACTACCCCCTATTTACCTTCTTGCTTTTTTTGCCTCCTTAGATCCTACCTGTCTTACATCCTCGTCTCTTTTTACCTTCCACTTTCTAGTTTGTTCTGATTTGACAATTCAAGTTATTTCACTGTATAAATATTTGTCATATAGTTCCTATACGCTTTGGTGTTTCATATTTTACAACGATCGCAAATGAAATGTGTTTATGTGAATAATTTCTTAGGGAATAATGAAAAGCATAATTTAAATTTAATTCCAAGATTGCCTGTTATGAGTGAAAGAAAAGTAGCGGTAGTTGCAATCCCAAACAAGGTTGGTAACAATAGGTAGCATCACTTCAAAAGCTGTTTTAGAGCAGAACTAAGGCCTCCTTCACACAACAGGCAAATGCAAATAAAATCAATTTTTATTTATTTTTTTCTCCATGTGAAACTTATCTGTTGCATACTTTTCACAACGTGTGAAAGTCCCAATTTCAGTCTTTTTATTCTGGAGAACAAAAAAAAAGGAATCTTGCCACTTCCATATGTATAAGTAGAATATAAACGTACTTGCTAATGTCGCATTTGTTACACTTTTACATTTGACATGCGTCATAAGTCAAAGCAAACCGAGTTTGTGTTTCTTTTTTTCTCAGCTTCCTTCATCTTTTGTTCCTTTTCTTTGTGATGATATGGTCGGCTCTTATTGTTCAAAAACCTGAAATCGATCCACAGACGGCGGGGTCCATTGTTACGTCCACAAAACGATTCGCTGCTGAGAGACGTCTAGGTTCTTCTTCTAGGTTGTTTTGAGGTCGTAAACGATTCTGAAGGCAAGTCCGATGGTGGTTATATTTACTTGGTAATGTAACGGCGCTGCTGAATTCAGCAAAAAAAAGAAAAAATATTATTAAATCGAGCATCAAGTCCTGCCGTGTGAACGTCGTCTCAGAAGATGGACAGATTGAAATCTTGCTGTGTTGTTTTCTATGTTGGAAATTTGTTTCAGAAAATCAATGCGTACTACCTTTTGTTACAGCCGTTTAAAAGAAAAATTGTATACTCACATAGCAGTGGCTTTTAAAAGACTTGTTTTTACCACCCTATCAGGATCAACAGAGCCGTCTCCATCTTTCCCAGACAGCAGAGCTGTGGGCGAAAAACACACAAACGCCATCCACTCACACGCAGCTGAACACACAAAACAAACCTACTGGTTCAGTTGGTCTGATCTTTGTCTCGGTTCCACACCGTCTTCAGGTAGATGGCATGTGGTATCAGTGACTAGACAATATCCTCTTTTTTCCACCCTGAATTGTCTCCCATGCGCTTTGAAATCACAAAAGGAAGAAAGAATCAGTGTGAGCTGAACATCTTCTACTAGTGACATGAAACACCTGGACTGGGAATCTAGATTACAATGAAAGGAACGCCGGACGTTCCGTGTTTCCCTCTAAGATGGGTTCGACATGTGTGTGTGTGTGTGTGTGTGTGTGTGTGTGTGTGTGTGTGTGTGGTAAATCATGGTACCTATTTAATGCAACCACCATCACATGTCTTTGTGACCGCTTTAAAGACACCAAGAGACGTCTCACAACATGTCGACGTTTACGAAAGTAACAATGGAAGCTGTGGTTGGATTTTAAAGCTGCTGAGCAATAGGAGGCGACCGTATCGTTACAAGACAAGAACACGGTGAAGAAAGCTAAGAAGGTAGAGAGCCAAACTCAGAACTGCTGGCTTCAGCAAGTTTATGTGGTTAGAAAGTATATTTTATAGTTATTTTTATGTCACTTGTGTAATTTCAACCCACTTTTATTTATTGTTTCCACCTAGACTTTTTCAATAAAGCTGTTAGCTGTCCTAAATTCCTGATCAGCATGCAATAGATTTTTGCCCAGAATTCAAAACCCTCTCCATATCAGCACAAATACTTTAAAACTACTGTCTAGCATGGATGGTGGGAGGCTAGTGATTTTGGCTTCACGAGAAAAATGATTCTAAACAAATCAGTTAATCCATGCAAAGTGGTTGAAATTGAAAAAAAAATGAGTGTGTTGCAATGGCCCAGCCAAAGGCCGGACCTCAATCTGACTGAATAGCTTTAGTGGGACCTTAGAAGAGGCATGCTGGCAGAAAAGCAGGCAAAATTAAACAGCTTAGAGAGAAAATCGTGGCTGAAAGAAATCTGTCCTACTCCTTTTTATTGTTGTTATTTAATGAAGATCCAACAATGTCCCAAGGATCCTGGATGTCACTCAGAAAATCGACAAGAGATTTAGTCAAAAAACAGATGTTTCTTTTTCACACACCCGCAGGTCACAATAAATCTTCACAGATTCAAGAGACATATTCTGATCAAAGCCGTCCTGCTGTTGTTAAAAACCTTGGAATAGAGATTAATATTATTTTTGTAATTATGGAATTGAGTTAGAACATTTAGGATAGTTTCTTTTCAGCTCGGAGTCTTTTATTATTGCCCGGCTTTCAGCTACATCCATTTAACCCATGTATGTCAAAATGTTAAGTTATTCCTATTCATCCTCTTAAGCCTTTTAGTCATATTTGCGAATAAAATTCTAAGAGATTTGGTTTATATTTCTGTTAAGTCCTTATTATTGTAATAGCACAAAGTAATTCAATGATCATTGATGGCAGAATAGGCAGTTTACAGTAAACACCAAACGGGAGAAATCGCACCAAACTAAATTGATAATTGGGACATGAAAGCCGGAATATGAAGTATAAGCGGGTAGATAAATGCATATTTACCTGTTGAAATGGTCCAGTTCACATTCAGCATAAAATTCAACAAATAAAGATTTGTTAAACTTCAATCAATGAAATAAATAGAAATCCAATATTTTACTTTGGTCTGCAGCAAATTTCTATATTTAGTTTCTTTTTATTGTGTTCAAAAGCCTTTACAAAGTGGATTGGGTAAAGCTGTGTAGAATGTTTTTATGTCTAGTAGTATTAGTAAGGATAGATTATGAAACACTTAACCCATTAGAAATGGCCAGTGTTGATGTTTAGAAATACTTGAATAAGACTGGGCCCACATTTTAGAATAAAGCATGTTTTGCCACATAATATCCCATTGCGCACATAAGCATTCTGCATTTGTTCTGGTATAAAACCATGCCAGATTATAGTTAATTATGTAGTTAATTATATATGTTTTGCTTTGTATTGTAGACTTGAACTGAATTAGGATGGTCCCACCATAGAATCAGTGCGTTTGAGATTTCAGGAGTTTTATTGCTTTTGAGAAGAACTGTGACGTTCTAGTTTGCGTCCTAATTGAGAAAGTCGCATCCAAAACATATAAAGAAAATAGCTGAAGCTGCAGTCCTTTGCTACCCCTTTCCTACCAAGGGATGGTTCCATGCTGGTGCTAGAGCCGGTTCGCCACTGGTTCCAAGTGCAAACCGACAAAGAACCGTTTGTATTTCCACACACTGGTGCTGGCCGGATAGCTACGTCATTGCGTTGCTCCATGGGTATGCGTACGTCAACATTACTCAGTAGATTTAGAGCCAAATCCAACCGCCACAAGACCACAACAACACTTTTTAAGCTTGTTAATAATTTGCTCACCAATGCGCTCAGACCCTCCCTCAGCCATCTCTCGCTGGATGTATTGAAACACTGCTTTGGTCCTTGAAGCCCCCTCAACTTTGTTTTGTACTTCAGTGGAGGACCACACTGCGAGCAGGAAGTTTGTCTCCTCCACTGACCACTGCTGCTTTGACTTCAGGTCCATTTTTTTTCTTTTGTCACACAAATAACTCCAGTGTTGTTTAAAAACTGCCCCTACAAAAAGGTAAAGATTGTGGTGGTTTAGAATTACCAAACTTACAGCACTATTTTCTAGCTAATAGATTTCAAAACATCTCACATTGGTTTAAAAGTAACCCACAAGATGAAGAATGGATGGATATAGAACAAAAAATTCTGTGATAATCTGGAAATCTGTGATTTACTATTGATTAGCCCGAGCTTTAAACATCATACATGCTTTAAAGGCATCAACATTAGCTCTTCTCTGACAGCATGGTGGGCATTTCTTAAAATAACAAAATCCTCACTCTTTCCATGTAAATTAACACCCATTTGGAACAACCCTGACATCCTGCAAAACAACAAAATGCTAAACTTTACAGTATGGAAAAACAAAGGAATAAAGACTCTGGAGCACATAGTTCAAACATGGTAAATTTATTTCATTTGAAACACTTATAACACTATATGAAATAAATAGCAACAGATTCTTAGAATACCAACAAATAAAGGCAGTAATTAATGAAACATACATTGTTAAGCAACTAGATCTACAACTCCCTCCAATTTTTGGTTGCTAATATGCTGTAATACCTTTAGAACCCTAAGAAACCCAAATCTACAACTTATACAATATAAGATTCTTCACAGAACTCATTACACAGGACAAAGGATGTTCAAGATGGGTCCTAAACATACATATATCTGCTCACAGTGCACAGATAACACACCTGATGATTATCTGCATGCCCTATGGTACTGTGGATTGAGGTTTGTCAGGATCTCTCAGTGTGGTTTAAATGTGATGTTCCAGCATGCCCCACACTATGTTCATTGGGTACCCTGGGTGGCACCAGCATAGAAATTAATTTATCACCTATAGTACTCACTGCCCTATGTATTGAAAAGAAAACTATTCTCCTAAACTGGAAAACAAGGAAGAACTTATCTATTAATCAGTGTAGGAACCTTCTATTACAGCATTTCAGTATTGAAACAATGTCTGGCTCTTCAAAACATCCTCTGACTGATAACTGCAATCTCTGGTCTTCCCTAATTAGCTCCATCACTTAGCGGGGTCGGTGGGTCATTGTCTCACTGCTCTAGGTTGCTCTGGAGTTGGCTATGGGGGCGGTCGGGGCGGAGGGCGCGAATATGAGTCCAGGGGTTGGATAGCTCCAGGTTGGGGCGCCGTGTATCTGGTCCGGGGGTCTGCATTGCTGCCCCGTGGGTGAGGATTTCACCCTTGTGAGTAAAAAAAAAAAAGTGAATCACTTGATTCCGGCTGAGCAAATCTTCCTTATTTAAAGGTTTAGATTCTCTGTTGAACCCGGCACGTCCGCTGAGATTCAAATACAATGCTCGCATTTTCCACAGAGCACGACCAGAACACATGTTTGTAGGAGGGTGCTTTGATGTGTTTTCAAGGGGAAGGAAATTTAATTGAGCAAAGAAGGACAAAGAAAACGAATTTTGACTTGCTAACCATTCATTTGAGCTGTCAGGGTGAGTGTAAACAAAAGCAGAGGCCGACCCGAAGCATAACAGGCGTTTCAGAACAACCGGGTTTTTTTTTTTTGAATCTGTCTCTGTTTTTCCTCCTATATGATCAACAGCGAAAAGAAACTACTCAGTCATGAGGATTTTCTTTTTCTTCCTTGATATTTTTTTTTATGCAAGCTTAAATTTTTTTTTGCTCTCCTTTCCTTTTTACTTCACCATTAGGCATTGACATTTCTTCGTTTCTCTCTCTCTCTCTCTCTCTCTTTAGGGGTTTGCCGGTGACCTGATGGTGAGGAACATCCAGCTAAGGCACTCTGGGAAGTACGTGTGTAGGGTACACACTGACGTCGACACGGTGTCAGCAGCTGCAGACCTAATTGTCAGAGGTATGTTAGGCTTCTCCTTTGTGACACTGCTTGTCATTATAAGGCATTGCCTGTGGAGGGTTTTCATGGCCCGCTGTTCTGTAAAATCTGTGCTAGCATGCGTGTGTTTGTGTGTGTTAGGTCACAGGTGTCTTCGATGCTCTAAAATCCGATTACGAGATTCCATCCTTTTGTTGTCGATAATGGGATGTCTGTAAGGGGAAAACAAATTAAAAAATAAGGGGAGCCGAGTGAAACCTGTAAGTTCAGGATTGTCACCAGGTTTGCTATTTTGCATCATTCCTGCAACAGACAGACCTTTTCATGAGAAACTAAAAGCAGGTTCTTCAGATTGTTTTCTAGGATGTGGCGATATTGCTTTCCCCCTATCCTCTACTGTACGCTGTCATTAAGTTTCCTATATATACTCAGTTGGTAAAACAGATGCAACCATTTGTAGATACTATAGTTCTCAATGGAGTTGAGTCAGTTTAAATAATATTTCAAAAAGCAAATCCCCTTCTTAAAAACACAGACAAGTACCCTGCATAATAATCACAGGCAAATTTAGTTGGTGCCACTTCTGCCCCTGAGTCTGGGACTAAATTACTGGAACTGTATTAAAGTTTTCCAAGAGCCACATTACAGAACTTCCAGAAATATATATATATATATATATATATATATATATATATATATATATATATATATATATATATATATATATATATATATATATATATATATATATATATATATATATA
>JAVLVB010000211.1:1564186-1597751 GCA_032876305.1 Orestias chungarensis | reverse complement strand
CAAATTATGCAGCAACTGAAATGCAGCAAAGGAAACTTTACAACAGGTCCTGACTTTGACTAGAGGATACTTTAGCTGATCGTCCAATTTACCTAATCGAATAAAAGCCGGATACTTTGTGGTAGGGCTGCAACTAACCATTATTTTTATAATCGATTAATCTGTCCAGTTATCGATTAGTTGCTTTTTATTTTTAATTTTATTTAACCTTTACTATCCCATATAATTTAATAAAAATTAATTTTCATTAAGAAAAACGCAAGGACAGGAGAATTGTGCTGTTCACTGCAATAATTTAACTTTGTTTAAAGGAACAACATCAACAAGTATTTTTTTTTTTCTTCATTTTTAGGTATTCATTTTAGTATTTAAAATACAAAAATAAGTCGAATTCCATTTAACCGATTGAGTGTACTGCATATTAACAAAAATCTCAGCCCTTAACTTAGTTGGACATTATTTTTGTATGAACCTCTGTCTCTATCAGCATGCTTAGAACAGAGTTTGTAAGTGGTAGACATTGCTGGGGGTGAGCATCGTCTTCCACATGTATTTGCTTGTTTGTTTTTTTCCGGCATACCTGCAACTCCAAATTAATAATGGAATGCATTAACAGTATTTATCTTATTAGCTATTGGATATTCTACCGCGCTGGCTATTACGGTCTCGCCTCAACTCCCACATGTTTTTGTCTCAAATGTCCACTTAAAGTAGACTTTCGCACCCACAAATGTGTTTCTGCAGCCCTATCCATGCACTGGCAAAACAAAGCTAACGATTGGCTGATTCCTTCTTCTACTGCTCCACTGGTAAATCACAGGATTAGGTAGCTCAATACTGCCACATGTTGACCACAGATATAGCAGATGTGTTAAAATAGGCCGCTAACGGTAAAATTCGATTATAAAGCAACTAGTCGATGACTATATTAGTTTTCAACTATTCTAATGATCAATTTTAATCGGTCAAATCGATTAGTTGTTTCATCTCTACTGTGTGGTTTTTCTTTAAGGGTACAGCTGAGAAATCACAGAGACTCAAAATAGTTTTGAGCACTTTGACATGTACTTGCTGTATCACAATACTGGTGAATCCTGAATTTTTTCGAGGAATCAAGTCATTCGCACTAAGTCACAATATCCACCTTTGGGAGTAGGGTGAAGACTTCTACATTATATGGGAAACATTCTCCCCTTCACAGAAAATCAGGATGTCTCTAATAAGAATATAATCTCTATTTCTGACTGAAGTAGAGATTAAAGAATATTTGAATACAAACTAAGTCGGACTGAAATAGCCCAGCCATCGCAGGTTATATTATTTTATATTACTTTTACCACCAAGCCTCCAGTTTATTCCTTCAGCCTCAGATATTCTCCTCTGTCTGTGCCTCCGGTACAGCACAGTCTATCCCTCTCTGTCTGTTTGTGAGCATGTTTGTGCGTCCCTGTCGTGGGTGCGGCGCATCTTTCACTCTCCTCGCTCTCTGGTTGCTCATCAGCCCGCACGCCGCCAATCCATCTACCTCTCAGCCCCGCAGTATATCAAGCCCAGTTCCTTCAACCTTTCATTGCCAGCTCATTCTTACAGCCAGGGCAGATTATTGCGTGCCGCCCGCACTCGCGCTCATCTCCACACCTGCCAGTCAGTCATCCAGCCGCGCACAGATCCTGCTCTGCTCTGTTTCACCAGCCACAAGCAGCCCCCCCAACCACCCACACACACACACATACTCACACCCACACCCCTGCACAGTGCTCAAATCCCTGGTAATAAAAACCAATAACGTCTCTTATTCTTTCCAACCATCTGTGTTCGAGTTTCGGTTGTTGTTCATGTCACAACCCGATGAACTTTAATATTCACTATTGATGACAATGGTGCTCTCAATAGAGCAAAGTGGTGAGAGAGTCACCACACCGCAAAACACAAAGCTAACTTGAAATTAGATTTTTGTTTTTACATCAGGTTTGTGGTGCACAGATGTTAATGTGGCCGTTGTTCCATATTTGTGATCGTGGTAGGACCTCCTGGCGCCCCGCAGGGCGTGGTGGTGACTGGCATCACCGACACAACGGTGCAACTATCCTGGAGCTCTGGATCAGACAACCACAGTCCCATCACCATGTACATAGTCCAAGCTCGGACCCCCTTCTCTATTGGCTGGCAGACCGTGAAAACAGGTAACTGACTGGCCTTAATGCATTAAAAAAGACTTTAAACACAACTATTCACAAACAAAAGTACATGTACTTCTCATTTATACTAGCTTGTTAAAGTTCTAACATCGTTCAAGCTTAAGATTGCTGTGCAGCAGCTGAGCTACTGGCTGAGGAACTGTTAGCAAAGGCGCTGTAATAATGTGCTAGCCATACATACTTAATAGAAACAGAGCAATGTTATTAAAGTTTAGCAGTAAGTCATTGTAAAGCATATCTATGATGACCGCTGTTTATCCCGGGTCTCTGGTGGCCGTGTTTTTACTAGCCTATGCATTCATGGCATTAGCCCAACTAGAGAAACCTGTGAGGTGCGCTTATTTCCTCCGAACTCCCTACTGCATCTTTGTGGAGACTTACATCCAGCTAGCTAGCCAGCAAGATTCCCTGGCAGAAATATTCAGCTCCTGGTCAGAAACAAGCAAAGGTCTTCAGCAGTTTCAAACACACTCACGTCTACTCACACCCTCCGACACACAGCGCTTGGTGTCATTAAAGATTAAGATTGCCAATGTTCTGCAGGTATGCTAATGGGGGAGTAACTGTTCGCAGCTAGCATAATAATATGGTACATGTTTTGTGGGATGGTTGTGGACAACCATCAGCTTATTTTAAATGCGAACAAAACAAAGAGGATTGTAGATGATTGTACACTAAACAGGGTCAAGTCAAGCAGTGGGAAAATAGGTAGAGGTGCTGGAGGAGGACAAATGCCTCAGGGTTAACCTGGACAACAGACTGAAACGGATACATACCTGATAAAGAAAGCTGCTTGTGTTCCGGGAACCAATGCGATCTTCACAAAATCGATAAAGGTAAAGGCCACATAATTACATTTCCCTCTGGGATTAATAAAGTATTTTTGAACTGAATTCAAATTTGTTATTGCTAAATAATTTTTTTATATTGTAACTATTGTTTTGTTAGTTTATCGGCTATAAATACTTTCTAGAAAGAGTGCAATATTACAAAGTTACACTATACGTAACGTTATGTCAGAAAAGATTGTTAGTGCTTATAACCACCAATTAATCTTTAAAAATACGGCTCATGTTTTGTTTGTTTTCGTCGTTTGTAGTACTTGCGACTGTTACAAGGCCCAACATCAAGAGACTGCTCTCGGCCGCTGAAGGTTAACCCTGTTCCCAATTGGCAACTGTAGATTCAAAACAGTGAGATAAATAAAATTCATAGTTCTGCAGCTGGAATTATTTCCAAACTTAATCGTTTTTTTTTTAAAGCCAGCTCATTATGAGTACTCAGCAACAGGTGGGGGAGGCATAGCCAGGCACCTGTGTTTAGTTTTTGTCTTGTTTTAATTGGAATTTAGTCATATTTACTCATTTCACTTTTGGTCTAGTAAATCAAGCATTTAGTTGACTAAATTGACTTTAAATTTGGTCAACTGAGGGTCAGCTTTTTAAAACTTTTTTCACATGTCCGAGACTTTAATGTGGAGCACATGAGGTTCATCTGCACAGAAAATAATTTATCTTCCCTTCTTAACACTCACAAAGATTAAGAATTAACTAGAATTGACCAAGTTTGTCTCTGAAACATCTTTATTTTATATTTAATGATTAAAAACATCACAAGTTTTCTTTTCTTGCTACACTGACTTAATTCACAAACTTAATTTTACCCTGCATTGCTATATGCAGAGTAATATAACAAAGATTATCTGGTATCTCATGAAAAGTATATTAAATCAGACAAACTGTATGGAAGAAATCTCTTTGACACAGCAACTTCTAAAAATCTACTATGCCTTGATACCTTTTTGCTGCAGTAGGTAAGTTTTATAACTAATATTTTTAAAATATCTACACATACCGATTCTTGATTCTTTAATTCTAGTTCCTGATTCTGTGCCTGGACAGATGACTCATGCAACTGTGAAAGATTTGAGCCCCTGGGTGGAATACGAATTCAGGGTGGTGGCAATCAACGGCGTCGGCGTTGGGGAACCCGGCGTGCCGTCAAAACCGATCCGAACCAAAGCAGCAGGTACTCCCTCGGCTTGCTATGCCTCTTTATAGAAAATTAAGCAGCCCCCACGTGGAAAATTACGCGTTTGATTTAGCTTTGCATCTCATTGCTTTGTCTGTGAAAATCTATTGTTCTTGTTACGTTTCATGCCAGCGCTTCATTTCAGTCGGAAAATTAAAGTGAGTAAAAATGAAATTACACTTAATTACTGCGGAGAGCAACGTGTAAATAAGGATTCTGGAACATGTAGTAATAATTGTTAGTGGCGATAACCAGAAACGCGTTGATACAAGCTGAGTCAGCAACATGAAGGGCTCCTGTTTAAGCTCCTCATGTGAAAGACTTCTATCCCGCTGGTTGTTTCAAAGCGAACCAGGTGTCCTGCTGGGATTACGACACTCCTCCAGAATAATAATGCCAGTGTAATCTGGAAGTAACATCTCCATCTAACCATATATAACGTTGGTAACTCTTTAGATACTGGCTGCAAACACAATTTTGTGAAACACAGATTCCTTTTGTTTTTGCAGTTCGTGACACTTAAATTTATTAGATCAAGACAAAAAAAAAAGCCTGGATTAAAATAAATATCATTATTTATATCTTGTTTTTATTTGCTAAGAGGAAAAAAGGTTATTTTCATTGCCGCCTTAACTTAATTAACCCTCTGGAGTCCAGGGTAAAATTGGCGGTTTTTAACTACTTTTGATTTTATCTTTATATTTCAGCATAAAAAATGTTGACCCTGCATTGCTTGGTATCATTTTTTTTAGCACGACCTTCCCTTTGTGTGGATTTATAGTTACCTTTCCATTTTGACATACCAAATTAACACAGCGGACCTAAAATCACTCAAAAAAAATAAAATCAGAGTAGAAAAGAAGTCATAGTTTTTACTTTGAAAACCACAAATATGTTTAACGAACCATTTTCACAACTTAGAATACAAATATAAATTTCACATTTCAAAACCAACATACAATAATTCACAGAAACAATGTAATTTAGGACTTTTTTTGCATAAATTCAGGCATTACCTCAGGCGTTTTTTGTACAGCTATTTACAAAACAATGTAATGTATCACAAATAGTCTTAACAAACCAATTTTAGAAGTTAAGATGCAAATAGAAATTTTTTATTTCAAAACCTATGTACACTCTCATCACATAACAAAGCCATTTAAAACTATCTAAATAAAATGCAGGCAATGTCTCAGAGTTGATGCTTGGCTCTGCTGCTTGAGCCAGAGGAGATCACGACCTGGTGGGCGTGTCACGCCGTCGCCGTCCCTTCCTCTGGGCGGATCTCCGACTTGTCGGAGGCTCCTCTCACTCCTCCTCTCTCTCCTCCTCCAATACACACCACGGATCGTCCCTTTAGTTGTAAAAGTTACCGCTTTCTGGCTCCAACTCGCGCTCCGTCCAGTTTTCCTCAACTGCCTCCAGCTCAAAGAAAAGCTCCACTGCCCGCGCCACATTCATCAATCGTCTCATTATTTTATCTCACAAAATCAGCCAAAATCTAACCCAAGACACTAAACTAGACCACTAAAGACTAACTAAACACAATAAATATCACAGATCACTGAAATCTCAAAACTTACTATCACTATCTCTGTCGCTCTCTCTGTTGCTGCCGTCGTGTCAATGCCACAAATTTCCCTCGTCCCGTAGCGTCCAAATGCCGCGCTTTGCGATTAGGATTTTTGATTGATTAACGTGGTTCATCTTTCCACCAATAGGACGGGGATTTGTTGTGTTGTTGTTGTTTATTTACCTTTATTGTTTTTTCGTCTGTGAAAAGTTCAAATGCTCTGTATTTGGTAGCTGGTAAGATCTCTTGCCAAGCATTTGTGATAATTCCAGTGAGCTTTAGTCATCACATAATCTCTCTGATTAATTTTTTGGTTTTGACGAGATCATGATCAGACCCCAGCAGATTGCATCGAGTCATTGACTTGCAGCATTCACTCCTCTGGAATCAGAAGACAAAAACAATGGCTTGTGTTGTTGTTGACTTTACAGCAATCCCTCATACTGAGCATGCATGTAGCGACAGTGGAGAGGAAAAACTCCCCTTTAACAGGAAGAAACCTCCAGCAGAACCAGGCTTAGAACAAGCCCTTTGAATTGTCTAATACACGAAAATGTGCTATACAAATAAACTTGCCTTGCCTTGCCTTGCCTTGCCTTACAAGCAGCCATCTGCCATGACCGACTGGGGGTTTGAAAAGACAGAAAGCTAAATTAGAAGCACAGGATACTGAAATAAAAGCGTTTATAGCAGCAGTTGTAGAACGTCACTGGCAGCATCTCAGCCCATGTTCTCATCCAAGAAGCTGTCTCAGCTAACAGAACGCCAGACCAGGTGTGGTTACTATGGAGAGAAGAACACTAAGAGAAAACAAAAGGTTAACAAGGTTGAAATAGCGGTAACTAAGTAGATTGGACAAAGGAAGAAAGTAGCAGAGAGAGAAGTGGTCAAATTGTCCTCCAGCAGTCTAAGCCTATAGCAGCATAACTATAGAACAATTTAAATAACTTAAATAACTTAAGCCTATAGAGTGAGACATGAAGAAGGTAGAGCAAAGGAGAACCGTCCGTCAAGACTAAGTTCCTCCCCAACTGGATTAGGCTGTCTTCTCTACCTCTTCCTAACTATAAACTTTATCAAACAGGAAGGTTTTAAGCCTAGATTTGAAACTAGACAGGGTGTCAGCCTCACGGACTAAAGCTGGAAGCTGGTTCTACAGGAGAGGAGCCTGATAACTAAAAGATCCGCCTCCCATTCTGTGAAGTGCTCTGTTAGGGACATAAGGATTAATCAGATCTCTGACATATGATGGAGCTTTATTAGTGAGGGCTTTATATATCAAAAGAAGAATCTTAAAATCTATTCTAAGTTTGACACGGAGCCAATGAAGGGAAGCTTAAATTGGGATGCCATCCAACTCGTTAAACATCCCCAGACTATCATACTCCCACCCAGGATGCGTTATCGTATTGTTTATCGGTATCGTGATGCTTTTCTTGCTGATAAGAATTGTGGAGTGCCATCACAATAACAAATTCAAGGTTTTGTTCCATTAGAACAATGATAACATCAGAAAATTATTGAATGTGGTTAGCGGTGTCATTAGGAAGCTAAAGTCAGCAGAGCTTGCTTCAGACATTGTTTACGTCCAAATGTACCAAGTCTGGCTTCTTCTGCTGCAGAATTATGACGCACGTCTCAGGTCAATTACTTTAAACCTTGATGAAATACAAAATGCTTCAAAATCTGTTGAATACGTAACGTATTGTTTAGGGTGTGAAAAGATCTGAACTGAAAATGCCTATAGGTTGCTTATAGGCGAAAGAAAATCTGATTTGCGTTGCTTGTTTGTTTTTTAGTGTAAATGTAGGCATTTTGTCATTCATCATAAAAAAAGGTTTGATGTTTTCCAACATTTAACTGTAGCAGCAAACTAAATCAGAAGAAGTGTGCAAACAGCTGTTTCCATTTCCATAACTGAATGGTTTGTAGTTGTAACAGAAAATGCAGCACCTGCCTCTGTTGATGATTATGTTCCGTTTTTTCCCCCGTTCAGCTCCCAAGGTTGCACCGGTTAATGTGAGTGGCGGCGGGGGAGGTCGAGGGGAGCTTGTCATTACGTGGGAGGTGAGTGGATGATTTTTGACCGAGCGTTGGCCGTGGCAGAGTGTCCTGCCTTTGATGAGAGATGAACCTCGGCAGAGTTACTGTTCCTGCAGAGGAGTGGCTTCAGTGCAACTGCTTTTTAATTAAAAGCACAGCCTTTTGTGATTTGCTGCCTGCTGACTCCCTGTGTTGTGTAAATCTAAATGAGGATGCTGAGCCAGAGCAAGTGTCACCGTGTAAATCTGAACCTCGGTGTCAACGCTGCGGTTTACACATCATTCAGTGCCCTGAAAAAGTATTTGTACCCCTTTGAAGTCTACAAGAGTTTATTTAAAAGTAAGAGAATAGTTGTGGGTTTATTCAGGTCGCATAAGAGAAAGCCCAGCAAAAGTATTCACACTACTTACATTTTTTACTTATTTTGTCGCAGTTCAACGACAGAATCTGATACTATGGAGCAACACAACACAGAATACAGCCCACAACCTTTGGAAATTAGCAAATGGAGTCCTTCCATCTTTCAATCTATAGTTTAATTCACACACCCAAACATCCTACCACCAATTTATGTCCATCCATCCAGCTACCCATTCATTTATCCATCCATCCATCCATAGATCAATCTATCCAGCCCTGTGTCAAGCCATCCATCCATTTATCCATCCATCCCCTGGTTTACCAATCAATCAATCCATTCCATTGCCTTTACACCCATCTATACCTCCATCCATCCCACCGTCCATCCATCCATCATTCTGTCTGTCTGTTTCTCCGTCCACCCATCTATTTATCATCTATTCATTCCATTTATCTCCAATGCATCCACTGGTTTTGCTCATCCATCCCATCCATCCATTCATCCTTCCCTCAACATTCCTGGAGAGAGTCTCCAGCTCATTCTGAATTCCAGTGAAGTGTTACCAGACCAAAAGGGATTTTTACAATCTGGGTCGTATTCCTTATTAGGACGTACCTGAAAAATAACACAAAAGCTTCCAAAAAAAAGTTTTTCTAAACAAAGGCTCAACAATATAGAAGGCATAAAAAATATGACAATTAAACTAGTATTTTTAGTCAATATGTAAGTATTATTAAGTTAAAACAAGCTTGTACATTTTGCTGAAAAGTTACTGAGATGTTTGCAGTAGAAACTACAACAAAAACACTTTTCTGTTTTTGCTGTGAAGGTCTGTAAATCAGTCGATGCTCAGAGGCTTTTATTGTACTTCCTTTATCACAGCCGGTTCCAGAGGAACAGCAGAGTGGAGAGGAGTTCGGCTACCTTGTGGCTTTCCGCCCACTTGGCAGCACCACCTGGATCAAGACGGTGCTGGCTTCAGCGGACGTGTCCAGGTACGTGTACAAGAACGACAGCCTGGTGCCGCTGTCCCAGTTCGAAGCCACCGTGGGCGTGTACAACAGCGTGGGAGAGGGGCCGTTCAGCCGTATCGTCAAAGTGCTCTCTGCAGAGGAAGGTGAGGATCAGACGATGACCGGTTTACAGTCGGGGTGTGGTTGTGCTGTTAAATGAAACTCTGCATAATTCATTGGACTTCCACAGAGCCATCTGCTGCACCAGGGAGAGTTTGGGCTCGCTCCGTGTCTGCCTCTGAGATCGAGGTGTACTGGGAACCGGTTCCTTCCAGGTCCAGCACGGAGAAGATCATAGGGTACGAGGTACGAAACAGAAACTTAAAACGGGAATGTTCAGAGGAAATGCAAATCCCAAAATGACTGACCGTATTATAAGCAGACACGTCTGAATAGTTCTGTGTGAGCTACAACAACGTGGACTATTGCTTCTAACAATAGGCCTTTAATCCAAATCGAGCGTGTTAGTCCATATACTCTCCAATTGCACAAAAACACAAGAAATGTAATAAATAGAGAAACTGGTGCATCATATATCATTCCCATCAACAGCAATGTCTACTGAGATGTCCAGGGAAAACCTAGCTAAAAATACTATTTTCCTGCTAGAACCCAGATATCTTACTTGGGAGGCTATGCCCAGGTGGCCTGACCTGCGCAGAGACGCATGAAGCCAACTACATTGTTATCCACACTTACTGTTATGGGATGAGAGCAGTCTGAGGCTCAAAACTGGAGTTTCAAGGAGTATATTCACCATATTTGGCTTTTGTTTGTGCTGCAATATTTTGTGATTACTTAGTTATCCATGATTCTTTTTTTTTTGTAGGTTGCATTTAAGCGAATGCATCTAAACAAGAAAAAAAATCAATAATAAAAAAACGTTTTTTTGTTGTAATTTAATGTCATTTAATTGTTTACATCTAGTCAGACCAGATATGCAGTTAACAAATACAGCTAAAAAACAAAACAAAATAACAGTTTTAGCTGTTTATTAAATTAGGCTTCCCCAACAGAATGCCACTAAAAGTACCAGTAATCATTTTTAGACCCACCTTCTCTTACGATTTTTTTCCCCCTAAATTTGATCTTTCTGTACTTTAAAACCAAAACCTACAAATAAAATATTGGCTTATCATGTATTCTTTCAAAAAGTCAGGTAACATTTTTAGCTTAAAACGAGTTTAATTTACCCGCAATGCGGCCGTAGAAAAATGGCTTTTGTGCGGCCGCATTCCAGAGGAGGGCGCCGGCGAGAGAGATACCCATGCATCTGACAACAGGAAAACGAAACCGCACTTTATGCACTTCGGTTTTCAAATTGTCAACAATCACCTCATGTTCTCACGTACATGGACCTGTTTCAGCGTTGCAGCGTGGTGCCAACTTCTCAACTAACAATTGCTGATGTTTTAGGGAGGCCAGGATGTTAGGACAGACTGCATAGGACGGTTAAGTGTGACAAAGTGCGGCTCTGAAGCTTTGACCGTCATGACAACAAAGATTAATCTTTTAATTAAATATTCCACTGTTTTGATAGTATAGTTTAAAAAACATTTTTTTAATTATGTTTTCATATAACAATTCATCAAGTTGCGATCTGTGATATGGGTGGCATGGGTGGCCGCCCAGGGCAGCATCTGGTCAGGTTGCGTCACAGTACTCTCGCCACAGCAGAAGGGAGAGAGGGAGGTGCTTGGCTTCCCCAGGGTGCCATACAGGCTAGGAAAGCATCTGCATTCATGTTATTGAAAACCTTTTAAGAATTAATCAGTAGTTGATCAATAACATCAGTCAACTTCTGATTAACTTATTAATTGATAGTTTCTGTCTCTAATTGATTCTGTGCTCTGCAAAAGTATTCACACACCTTACGGTTTTCTTTTTGCTATTTGAACATGTTAAAGGCACAAACTCCAAGGTGTTCTAATGGAAATGTAATTTGTGCACTTGTCAAGTGGCAGAAATCTTTTCCTGTCTTAGGCATAAATGCCTTATGAATTATTTATTTTTAAAAGTAGTTTTTAAAACAACATCTGATAAGGCTATAAACCTACAGAACACTGACTATGCAGGGGAAGGCAAAACGTTTTTGTTGTGTTTGGGATGTGGGGGTTGACAATAAATAAAACTCTATGAGCTTCAGTTTTCAAGACCTGCCAAATATGTTGGTTAGTTTTTTTTTTTTACATGTCAATTTGTCTTTAATGCCACTATACAGTGCATGAAATCAATGGAAAATAACTTTTACAGACATAATTCTGCACTTATGCACAATGTTTTTAAACCTCAGCAGTGCTGAGTCCTGCTCTTTTTTTTTCTCTATATCCCTCATCTTGTCACGTTCTTGTGACCATACGGTCCGCTCCCACTGGTCAGAAACTGATTTGCCAACAGACGGCGACATTCATAGCGACTTTGCGGAAACATGGCGCTGCTGTGTGACGCCTACTTTCTTCTTGTGCACCTCATTCACTTTCATAATGCCTTGGGATTTCGAAAACCCTTGACAATGACGTCTGATGGCATTTGCATTAAATTAAGAGAATAAAGGACTATTTTAAAAAAAACTAAAAAAGTTCACCTAAGTCACCCAGTTCAAAGGCAAAACTACCAAATAGTTGTAAGCGTCTGATTTACCTGACGTTTATAAAATCAGTGAGACAAATGGTGATTAAATCTTTTTACTCGATTGTGTAAACTTGTGGATCCACCTGTGCATCCCCGTCAAAATAAATTATGTTTCTGACTTCAAAGTGACAAATTGATAATGTCAAACGGATATCAATACATTTGCTCCTTACTGGAGTCCTTGAAAATAGTTGTGATACAAACTATGTGAGCTGAGGAAAGTACAGGGATAACCTTGATCTGTAGCTGCTCTTGCATCTCCCTGAAGAGAACCGGCCAAGGAGAGTGAAACCTGAGCGCTCTACCCATTCATTACGTCCTGTCCCAACACCAGAACTCCAAGCCTAGTTATCGCATCAGAGTCTAACGAGTCTGTACATGGAACAATGTATGAAAGCAGATATAAGGGAGGAACACAAGAGTATACGCTACATACAACAACACTATAACAGGAGTCAATCGTTTTCTTACTGTCATAGTTACAAGATTTGAATGCTTTAAATAAGTCATTATATTTTGTGAACTTGGTGAAACAAATTATATAGATCATTACACACAGATGGATGTTTGAAAGCCCTTTATCTTTGTGAATTGTTTTGATTTTCCTATTAAAGTAAATGGAAACTGAAGAAACCTTTAAAATTAATGTTATTTCCAAATATTAGCTTACTACTAAATACTAAATGATACTACAGGCATAAAAACAATGTTATAATAATATAAGCGGTCCCATGTAGGTGTAATGGGAGACAGTGACACCAGAAAATGTGTTGCTTTAACCAGTCCATTTCGTAGTTTTGTTGTGGTTGCTGTTAAATGCAGCTTTTATTTTCCTGGAAGTCGTAGGACTCTTCCTACGGCTCTTCTCTGGGACTTTTCCTTAGCAAAGAAACCTTCCAAAGACGTCTGTTTCTTACTCATTATTGCTCGCTTGTGGTTTAAATTTTTTACATAGACGTCACCGAGGTGTAGGAGAATCGGGTAATAAATAGTTTAGAGGTATGTTATCATCATCATATTTCACCAAGAGTTGAATCAATAAACATTTCATCTTAAGGAACTACCTTTTGTGCAAAATAAGTATTTGTTAACTCTACTTTATGTAACATGTAATTTATCACTGCATGTAATACTTTTTTAACTTTTAAGCATGACACAATTTATTTAATGATTAATAAATATTTCTGAATGTCAAAACGGAGACAAAAAAAGGTAAGCTATACTATATTTTCTTAATTAAAAATTACACATTTATGTATGTTTTCTTATAAACATGGTTGACAAATCGCTCACTTTGACAGGTGTTTATAATTTCAACGCAAAGATAAAACAGAATATGATATGCTAAAAAAATGCTTATGTGTATACGAGGCAGTTACCTTGTCTGAAGTGTTTAGTGTAACATCAGATGAAATTTGTGGAAACATGTGGCTCACTGTTTGGCATGAAATCTGTCAGTCTTGTCGTTTTTTCGGCCCTAATTAATGCATAAGTAACATTTATTAATCATTGAAGTGTTTACAGATTGACCAATACAACATCTATAAAGCTTTTATTAGCCATCTTTATTGACAGTGCTAGGAACTTCCTCTTAGCTCTCTCTGGTTCTTTTTTCTGAATTGAATCAGTGTTTTTCTGAAGGTGGCAGTAGGACCAAAGAGCGGAGCCATAGGAGCTAATCTGTGTTATTCTTCACAGATTATGTGTGTCATATTCTACTGTCAGGACAAAGTACCAGTTTTACACAAAAATAATGTATACTTTTTTTATAAAAATGATACCTACTGAATCTTTAACAATTAATCATAAAAAAAAAAAAAAATATGCCATAATTACCTTTACATTCGAATTTTTAAGATACACCTGTGGGCTGATAATTTGATGGAGCTCCTCATTCAGCAACAAACATCTTAATTAGATGTTTACGGACATCGACAACGATACGATCCGGTCCGTCTATTAAGGACAGATTTATTATTGCTTATGGGTGATGGAAGTTAAATTATATTTGACCAAGTTAAGTATAATATTTGACTCCTACAATGCTATCCAAAGAACAGCTATATTTAATTGGCTAGCACAAAACAAGCCGTCGGCATACCTTTTTTTCTATGAAATAATTCAGTGCATTTCGCATGCAAAGATCTCGGCAGAGTCCCCAGTGTGGTACTGTTAGATTTCTGAATAGCAAAGTTCTGGTGCTTTCATATAAGGGGAAAAGTAAGAGTTCTTACACCTTTTGTTGTTATCCAAATAAGCACTCTGTGCAGTGAAATCTACTGAGTAGGGTTTTCTGTTTAAGGGTTTTCTAAATCTATTAATTGTAGGCTGTGTGTGTCAGAAGAATTTACTTTTCTTACCTGAAAACCAGGGAAATGCTGCTTTTGGTAATTGAATAATTTCAAATTAAATGTCTTAAATACTTAAGTAAGACTGTTTTGGACTTTTATTTGGATGTAAAGAACGCCATTGTCTAATAATGAGTCTGCTTCACTAAAAAAACTGTCTCAATTTAAACAATCATTCAGTTGAGTTTTAAAGATTCGCTTTTCTTTTCCGTACCAAACATTTACATCTAATAAATGCGGATCTCATCAGGATTTAATTAGTTCAATATTTCCAGGCAGAAGTTTTTTTTTTCGAAAACAACTTGGAGCTTAACAGGCTAAAGTCTCACAATAGCATTTAAGGATCCGGCAAAAAGGGTAAAATCCTTCCAAAATCCCAGTCTTTCATTCTGAATGTTTAAAATCTTAGCAGACGAGCAAAAACCGACCCACTTCTCGGTGGTTGCTGGGATTTTTTTCCGGAAGGAGCCTGGAATTGAAGTGCAGCGAGGAAAGAAACACCCTAGATGAATGCGTTATCAGCAGCTCCAGGCCCTGCTGCTAATCTGCCTTTTCCCCGAGCAAGATGTCTGAGAAGCTGCGTGCAGCCACCTGAATAAGTGCCTCCTCTCATGCCATCTGTTTGACATTTCCTGTCTGCTCCCACTATCTGTCGTTGAGGTCATAAACGATCTCCAAATAGATACAGATTCCGACATGCTCCTAATCCTCATACTCCTCACTTCCATCGCCGTTCGCCTTATTACTGATTGCTTTTAGATTAAATATCATTTAGGAATTAGAAAATGTGACTGTGAATGTGTGGACCTGAGCTGCTGCCATGTGGTACGGCCATGTTTCTTTTTTTATCTGTATTTAAAGAAGCTGGTTATATAACTTAACTTTATATAATGTTTATGATGCTTCCCTGAGGTTTGTTACAAACTGTCAAGCCAGGCTCCTCATTGTGAACCTTCTTTCACCGGGACAAGGTCAGGCCTGGGCTGTCGCCATCCAACATTTGTGATTTATCACATGGAGAAACATTGATTCTTACTCTTTGCATCAAATGATACATTTTTATTCTGAAATGGGAGAAAAGGCCTTTTTTTTACACTGCTCCAACTAAAAGCTTCAAAAATACTATAAATTACCAGAATTTATTCACTTTTAGGTCCAAACTTAGAGTAATGACTTTCTTACATTGAGTGTTTTTGATAGGGGTACTTCGATACTATTTGTTCAACTCCAATAAGGTACCGATATTTTCAATATTGACCCCATACCATCATTGTATTGTGTTTGTCATGGTAAATGTTAGAATAGATTTGGCTTAGTGATATTACTCAATATCACTCAGGTAATAACAGATATGAGAAAGACTCCTAGATTTCAAATTGTTACATGTTCCACTTTCTTGAGAGAAGGAACTTTATACAATAGAATAGCTTTGGAGAGATGTAGGCAGATATATTCCGAAATTCGTTTTTTGGCTGATATCGGACCGATATCAACATCTGATCGGGACACCTCTAAGTTTTGATTATTTATGTGCTTGGCAAACTAAAAGTAACTTTTGGTGCCTCTTCATCAGAACTCCTTTAAAAAATAGTTTTTTTTATCCATATTGGGAGTATATATATATATATATATATATATCCCCTATAATACTTTAAACATCTCCTAATCATCAGGAGGTGTGGGATATGGTGTAGTAATTGTTCTGGCTTTGCTTCAGGTTCTCTTCGAGGAGGAAACCTCTCAGCCGGGAGGAGCGGACCGATTGAGCGTTACCGGCAGCACGGCTCTGCTGTCCGATTTGAGGAGCAGTACGGTCTACCTGATCTCAGTCAGAGCCCGGAACAGTGCCGGGTTTGGGCCCCCCAGCCCCTCCTTCAATATCGCCACCAAGAAACCTCGTGAGTGTGAACACAAAATTGAAAACAAAACTAAAGGTGTCCTGCCTCTGACTATTATCCTATCACTGTTTATACAGATATATTTTATCTTAGAAAATGAATTATGAGTAATAGCTATTTTAATCTCGAAGTAGCTTTAAAATTGTGGCAACGTTAATTGTGTCTAGTGTAAACTGCTGCCTTGTCCTACTGGCTAAATATTTAATCAGCATGAAAAATACAACTTCAGAGCTCTTTGAATAAACCAGCAAATAATTATTATTACACTCCAAACTGTCTCTTGTGATGTGAAAATTACGCACACTGATAATGAGATGACAATTTTGGCTGAACTTCAGCATCACTGCTGAATCCTGCGATGCGACACCCTTAGAAAATGCCACGGTGTAAATTCCAAAGGAAAGTTAACCTCTTAAAAGTGAATTAATTACATTTAAGTTATAGCCCTATTTTGTAGCTAAAAATCTAAAAATATTCTTAATTAAAAAATAAAAAACCTTTACAGTAGATTTAATGATTTTCACATT
This sequence comes from Orestias chungarensis, assembly GCA_032876305.1. NCBI lineage: Eukaryota > Metazoa > Chordata > Actinopteri > Cyprinodontiformes > Cyprinodontidae > Orestias > Orestias chungarensis. The sequence goes on along the minus strand of JAVLVB010000211.1, from coordinate 1,581,128 downwards.
TGAAAAATGGGATCTGAAAACAATGTATTGCTGGATGTGAAACCATGTGATTCACAATAAAAAGCATATGCTTATTTTCACATTTGTGCTTACATTTGCTTTTTTCTTTATAAAAAAATCCTCCATAATTAAAAAAATTATTACATTATTGCTATATGATCTATCCATCCATCCTAGTTAGCTGGATTTAACAAATTACAGAAATGAACAGATTTTACGGATCATTTTGTAACATTTGAGGACTCAGACGTCAGATGTCTTGGAAAAACAAATACTTCTTTATGCCTTTTGGCCTTTGATACTGGTGTTCAGGAATTAAATTGCTTCTTTTCTGCTCTCGCTAACCTGTGGCTGAACACACATACGTAACAGCTGGTGTCTAAGAATTACAAGTGGAGCGCACAGAAATTGAACAAGCTGGCTGGTTGTGATGGAAATTAAAGTCAGTTTGCATCACTTACTTGGAGAAACAAGGGAACAGCTTGCAGTCTGGGACCGATGTGATGCTTCGGCAACCTTCTGGTAGGACAATCTGTCCTGCCATTTAGCCGGACGTTACATTGCCATATATACTGTAACTAACCAAAGAGAGCTTCAGATCAAGTCAGCCCGTTTATGCTTTTTCTGCCTGAAGTGGGAACAAACAAAAAGTCAAAATGATTACCTTAGCTTAAAAAGATGTGCTTGATATCTAAATCTAAAACATGGTTCATTATGGTACCGACTTTAACTTGATGAAAGTTCTTTTATACATATTATGTACAGTGTTGGACCTGGGTGACCTTCCAACCGTAAGAATGAATGAATCAAGCAGCATTTTTTTTTTACCCATACAGTATTTTAATTAATAATCCGTAGTCTATTTGGCCTTTTACTTCTGCGTCAACGACTGTTTACTTTGAGGTCTGAGCATTAAAAGAACCGACGTGAGAGACATTGTTTTTCTTTTTAAGCGATCCTGTTGCAGGTTTGATGTTTACGGATCAAGTAAACTAACCTGTTAAAAGAGATTTCACTGTTGATGGAAGTGTATTTTTAAAATGGTGCAAAGCCGTAATCTCTGAATACTTTAGACCCCCTTTCTAAAGAAGCTAATAACTTCCTATTGTACTATTCAAATACCAAATATGTCTCAATAGGTATTCAAACAAAAAGTTGGTCAGCCAATGGGATGTCAAGTTGAAAGTAATTTTCTTTATAATATTTTAGACATACCTTGCGATCTACACACAGTTGAATTTTCCAAGACAGGAGTTTCACTCCATACAAACATCAACGGATACTGAACCACGAATAGGCAGGTGTCAACTGTTGGCCTTTCTGCAATTATTTAAACATCCCAGGACTATATTGGGATGGTTAAATAATTACACTCTTCTCTTTTCTTGTATAATGTCATATTGTTTTAGCTTAGAAACCTTAAAATGGTAAGAGTGTTTCAGAATACAGGAGTTTCTGGATTTGAGGTAAGCATGATTTGAATGTGAAGGGAAGACTCAAAGAAATTTATTTCTCTTGACTCTTCAGTTTTCAGATTAAAATATTTCACATTAACACATTTTATTTTCAGAGATTAGCAGCATTTTGTCAGTAACCTTACCGGAAGTCTTACAGTTGCAGCTCGACAACCTTCCAGTGGGGACATTTTTTCAAACAAATTCTATCCTTGTGGGACTCACTGCTCCTCAAGGGAACCAGGCTTTAGTCCCCATGAGGACAAAAGCTGTTTATGGGTTTAAGACTATGGTATGAACGGAGTTAGGGTTAGATTTGGGATAGGCATGTACTGATAATGGTTGGGTTTAGGGTCAGGGTTGGGCTATAGAAATAGATAAATGTCAGTGGGAAGTCTCAAGTGTGTGTGCGTGCGTGCGTGCGTGCGTGTGTGTGTGTGTGTGTCAATCATCCTATTAGCTGTGAGATTTCACTGGTCGTGGCGATGTGGATCAGTGTGTACAGATTTTGGGTTGAATAAGTATGAGAGGACTCTTAATATCCACTTATGTTTCTAAAAGCATTTATAAAAGACTTCTTTAGAAAAAAACGCTACACCTCTTTCTCTCTCTGTTCACCTTATGCCTGTAATCCTAGTGAAGAGTGTCGCTATCGTTGTTCAGGTTTGCAATGAGAGCTTAAAAAATGCTCCAAGGTCCGACATCTTTAGCTCTGAAACGTCCTCCTGTGTTTTTGATGTTCTTTTCTTCTTGAGGTTTTTAGACATTAGGTTGGTGTAAAAATGAAAAAAAACATACAGTGTGTGGCGAAAGTATTTTGCAGCTGTTTTACATTTTGTCACATTGCAACCACAAAACTGGGCGTATCTTACCTCGTATCTTACAGACCCGTAAAGTGTAAGGAAACTTACGAGCACAGAAACTATTGTCATGTTTCATGCACACATCAAAATGTATAAAAATGAACATTGTATGAAAGTTTGCATAAATATACACTCACCTGCCACTTTATTAGGTACACCTTGCTAGTACCGGGTTGGACCCCCTTTTGCCTTTAGAACTGCCTTAATCCTTCGTGGCATCGATTCAACAAGGTACTGGAAACATTCCTTAAGAGTTTGCTCCATATTGTCATGGTAGCGTCATGCAGTTGCTTCAGATTTGTTGGCAGCACATTCATGATGCGAATCTCCTGTTCTACCACATCCCAAGGTTGCTCTACTGGATTGACTGTGGAGGCTATTTGGGTACAGTGAACTCATTGTCATGTTAAAGAAACCAGTCTGAGATGATTTGTGCTTTATGACATGGAGCGTTATCCTGCTGGAAGTAGCCATCAGAAGATGGATACACTGTGGTCATAAAGGGATGGACATGGTCAGCAAAAATACTAAGGTTGTCTGTGGTGTTGCACTGATGCTCAGTTGTTACTAAGGGACCTAAAGAGTTCCAAGAAAATATCCCCCCACACCATTACATCACCACCACCAGCCGGCACGGTTGATACAAGGCAGGATGGATCCATGCTTTCATGTTGTTGACACTAAATTCTGACCCTACCATCTGAATGTGGCAGCAGAAGTTGAGACTTATCAGACCAGACAATGTTTTTCCATTATTGTGTTGTCCAATATCGGTGTGCCTGTGGGAATTGTAGCCTCAGTTCCCTGTTCTTAGCTGACAGGAGTGGTACCCGGTGTGTTCTTCTGCTTCTGTAGCCCATCTGCCTCAAGGTTCGACGTGTTGTACATTTAGAGATGCTCTTCTGCATACCTTGGTTGTAATGAGTGGTTATTTCAGTTACTGTTACCTTTCTATCATCTCAAACCAGTCGGACCATTCTCCTCTGACCTTTGGCATCAACAAGGCATTTTCAACCAAAGAACTGCTGCTCTCTAGATATTCTCAGTTTTTCAGACCATTCTCTATAAACCCTAGATAGGGTTGTGCCACGTTTAAAGTCACTCAAATCGCCTTTCTTCCCCTTTCTGATGCTCAGATTGAACTGCAGCAGATCGTGTTGACCATGTCTACATGCCTAAATGCATGAGTTGCTACCATTTGATTGGCTGATTGGGAATTTGCGTTAACGAGCAGTTGGACTGGTGTACCTATTAAAGTAGTCGGTGAGTGTAAACCTTTGACCTGCTGTGTAAAATTAAAGTAACTGAACCCGAGCACTACTGACGGGCCTAATTTAGTACAGACATGGTTGCTGCTTCAGGTGGTCTTTTTGGTGCATCTACTAAGATGTGAAAAAGTGCTTCTTATGTACTTATTTAAAAATATGCATAGATATTTTTTAAATAAATGAAATAATTAAATGAGTTTTTAGGTGTGTGACACTTTTATTTTAGGGGTCACTCACTGAAACGTTTGGAAGCCCCTGGGTTTGACAATGAATAACATCAGTTTGTTTGTGTATTTGTCTACGTTATTACAGCGCCGAGTCAGCCTCCGAGGGCCGTTGAGTGGAACCTGACCAACTCAAAGATTTTCCTGAAGTGGGAGCCCATCAAGGCGTCCCAGAATGAATCAGAGGTGACGGGATACAAGGTACGTCCTTCATCGAAATAGCTGAAGTTTAAGAACAAAAGGCCTCAGTCACCGTCATCTCCACAGATGGCTCTCTCATTGCGAAGGAAAGAGGAACCTCGGCGCGTTACAATACGGATCGGCCCCGTCCGGCCCTTCAAAATTAAAAGATCTGTTCCAAATGATAAAATGAAGGCTGCAGGGAGATTTCAGCAGCTTCTAACCGAATGCGACAATGAATTATGTTTGATCCACTTTGCATACTCTGTGAACAAAAAAATACTTTTTGATTATTCTTTGCACAATATATACCACCCCCCCCCCCCCCCCCCCCCCCGAGATATGCAGCCCTGGTCATTTAAAGATAAGCCCATTGTGGAGCTGTGTTATAAGAAAGCACATGTGCTGTAGATACCGCTCGTTTATTAAAACGCCTAATGCAAAACAGTGTGGTGGGGGGGGGGGGGGTATTTCTAATATGTTTTCATATTTTCAAAACTATGCCTCCAATTTTTCTTCTCCATCTTCATGTTCCCTACAAGGGTCAACACAGGATATTTTTAGCAAACAGTGAAGCTGCATGACTAAATGTCTTAAAATAATCCCTAAGGCCCTGTTTCCTTTTCTTGTGTTTTTCATTGTTGACTCATTGGAACGAATGATATCCTCAAATGACATTTTGAACTCTAAAAAAGGCTAAAAGAATTCATAATTTGACAGTTTTTCCTTTAAAGTATCTCAGTTTTGGTCGTTTTGCTAACCGGTATGTGGGTCAAATATGAATCAGTTTGAGGATGAACTGGTTTAAGCAGACAGTGTAGTATTATGGGTTCTTACTAATTTCTTTTTGGTCAAAAATAGGTCAAAGTGACTAATTACTTATGTTAACATTGGCAAAAACTGGATGAAGACAGTTTTTCTTATTGTACGCAACATGCATAAGTAGTATTGGATATATAGATTAACAAAATCAGCAAATTTACATTGCTAAGCAAGATTGCCATTAAAAAAAATACATTTATTTCAATAATTAATATGTAGCAAACTCATTAAAATGCAACAAAATAAGAAACTTAAACATACATAAAACTGTGTCAACTTTGCAGCATATATACTTTAGTATCTTCACAGATATTATCTAAAAATGTATGGAAGGCAATCTGTTCCATCAGATTTTTAAATTTATAAGCCTTTTATATTTCAAACGGTTAAATTTTAAGCACTGAAATAACATTTTTGAATTTTTAAAATCTGAAATACACTCTTCAGTTTTTCAAGAATACATTTTCTCTACCGTCATTTTACATTTACGGGGTTTTACATTTCAAGTGTCAAAATCCAAAGTAAAAAATTTCAAAGGAAAAAAAAACTTCAGATGCCCAAATTCAACAAGCTAAATTCGGGGTTAAAATTCCATGTTCACTTTTAAAATCCTGGCCTCTAGGATAGCAAGTCAATCCAGGATTATATGGAACCAGGAAGTTGAAGCCCTGCAAAATTCACTTCCATGTTGAGAACATCACTACTAACAGTGCTTCTACATGAATTCAGTGAAATCTGGGAGATGGAGCCAAATTAATTTTCCTGATCTTATAAATAATTATTGAAATTTCATCATGATTTGCCGAGATATTTGTGCTCAAACACAAAGAACAAATTCAAGCCACAGCCTCAAAATGATATCTATGGTAACACAACATATATGGGAACAGATCAACTAAACAATGAATTTTATTGTTTTCCTTTTTTAAAGTAAACACACCATATAACTTTATCCAATTATATATATATTTTTAAACTTAATTCTATTGTTATTTTCAATAAACACGCATTAAAAGCATTAAATGTCTGGTCTTTGGTAAAATGGCGGGTCTTAAACATTATTCTCTTTTTCTCCCTGTTATCGTACTGATAGAGATTTTGTATCTATGTTATTCTTCAGATTATTTGTTGGCAGACTTGGCATGGCACGACCACCGTACTGGAAACCAATAAGAACAGCATCGAACTCCAGGTCCCGTTTGGGGAGGACTATGTAATCGAGATCACGGCGCTGACTGAGGGTGGCGAGGGCGGCTGCAGCGGTCCCATTCACATACCAAAGATGTCCAGTAGGTGTCAAAGAGTGTGCCTTCTAAATGAGTACAGGTGGAAATAGAGGAGCGCCGGGAATGAGGGATACTGTGTGACTAATCTGTTAGAGTGACTAATGCTAAATATGAGCTTTATTTTAGCGTTTTCAAGGTTTAGACCATGAAATGTTTTAAAATGGTGTTTGATAAAACCATAAATAAATGCTTGAAATATTATATTTCATGAGAGATGTACACACCCAACTCTTACTGTTTGTTATTAGTATTACTATAAAATATAGAGGAGTAATTAAAGATTTCTGGGAATTAGTGGAATGAAAATGAAACTTTAAAATACTTTAAGCATTTTATGCAGTTGTTAGCTTGCAGAATAAGGTAAAAAAAAAAGTGGAACAGAAGTTATAGAAGTAGTGGTCTCTGATAAAAAAAGACTTAAAAGAAAAATTATAAAGGGGAAAAATACACATTTTTTTAAAATGACAATATACATCAATCGATAAATCCAATCAAAAATACTTTATTTATCCCAAAGGGAAATTAAATGGTGTTGTAGTAACTCATTTAAGGAGTTGTTGTAGATGGTGATAGCTGTGGGAAAAGCACCGCCAATCCTTCTCCTTTCCTTTTCCTGCTACTCTTTAAATCCTGATCTGCTCTTATAGTCAGGAAACCCGCCAGATAGGCGTTGGAGTCGGGGATATGATCCTGCAGCCATGTCTCAGTAAAACACATAATACTGCCTTCCCGATACTCTTGCTGAGTCCTTGTCCTGGATTGAAGTTCATCCAATTTGTTAGCTAATGATCTTAAATTCCTATGATGATGGATGGTAGGAAGGGTAACACACGTGTGTTTTCGCATGTACATCATGTATTTGCACATGTTTGCGCATGTGAGAAAGAAGTACTTAATCGTGTGTGTCTTTGTTTACCTACTCCATGTTACTCCCATCACTTCACATGTGAGACAGATTTTCCTGTGTTTTTTCACATGTGAAATTGCGCTACAGTACTTCTTTTTCTAAGTGCTATCTTAAACGATCACCATTGTTTATGTCAAAAATCATACTTCGTTTCCAGCTCTGTTCTTCACAATTACAATACAAACTACAAAGTGGCCTTAAATTAAGCTTTTTTTTAAATCTTGCTAACATTTCGTTTTTCCTTTTCCTCCTAGGTCTGAACTCAAACGGATGTGTGTGTCCATTTCCAGCTAAAGTATATTGTTTTATCCTGTTTCTACTTACTTTATTAACACATCTACCTTTATACTGAAAATAAATACAGCGCATATTTTCTTCTACACGTGAGATTTTTCCAACAAGCAGCAGCAAATGTACCAATTTTTCAGCCACTGGTTTCAGAGGAGCTGAAACTGAATGATGGAACTTCGGCGAAAGGTTGTCAAATGGCCACAAAGTGCTCCTCTCAGACTGCGATACAAAGACATATCCTGCTGGGCTGCACCGCGGCAGAATGCATACATTTGTTGAAGCTTCTATCGGTATTTAAGTGCTGCTCCACGTCCCGGGTTTCCCTTTTTTATTTCTCAGTGTGCGCTTGTTTTGCGTTATTGTTAAAGTGCCGTTTCGGCTCGTTTTCTAGTGAAACTTCTATCTTTGTGTACAAGTTTCCCTCTGGGAACCAGCAATTCTGGGAGAGAACCAGTCGGTCTTTCCCTTTGCTTTTTTCCCTGTAATGACAAACAGTTTTTTTATTACTTCAGTAAGACAAAAAACATAAAAAAACTTGTAAACATTTCCTTTCTGATACCCAGTTGTTAGCCACGAGGAGCCAATGAACAAAGTTTTCTAACGCAAGGAAAACGTCTCCCAAAATAAGAGAAATAAGTTGAGGAGGTCGATTATTGTCTTGTCTTGTTTAAACACACATCAGTCTGCATTATAGTTCATAGCAGATCCAAAGTAAGCACCCCTCACTGAGCTGCTTGCCCTTAAAGAAAAGGCTTATGAATTGTTATTTTAAGGTGCATACCATGTTTTTCATGTAGAATTCACATTATCCAAAACAATTTACATGTGGTTTACATTTTTTTCACATGTGTAAACATGTGAAAAAATATGTGATACACATGCGTATCATACCTTGAAAAATTTGAACCCTGTATTATAAAAAAATAGCAACCCACTGTACAGAAATCACCCTGAGTAGATCAAACGGAGGACCTAAAACCAAGAAGCTGTTTTTATGAACCTCTTCGCTTCCTTCCTCCTTCCTGGTATCTTGTTTTGTAGTTTTTCACACTTCAGCGTTTCAGAACCACAAACAAATTTGCATTTAGACGACACAAGTAAACATGAAATGCAAAAAAATATAAAATAACATGAGTAAGGGGGCAAACACTTTTTTTCACACAAAAGCTAAAACTCCAAACTTCCTTTGGTCAACCAGGTCTGCACATTTTGGGGGTAGTGTAGTGGTCACATTTGATCAAAGGTATGAACGACCCCGCAAAAATAAAATCAAATTTGATTGAGAAAAAAGACGATTAGATTAAACACCTGCTGTGTTGACGTAACCTGAATTTGATGTGGATTTGCCAAGTCTGGACATTTTTACCTCCTGGCCTTCTGAATTGAAGAGATAATATGCAACAGCTTTTTTTACAAAATGAAGTTTATTAAAAAGTGACAAACGCATATCCTCCTGTTTTCTTGTTGGGCCGGCTCTGCACACAGACCCGGTTCTGCCGACTCAGCATTGCAGCAAACGGAGAGCTGATCCACCGTTAAAGTAATTTGCTGTTCCCTCAGCGATAAGTTAAAGTCTCCGCAGTGGGTGAAACTGCTCAGTAACCACAAGTTCACACAATTAAAAATAATTATATTAGAGCAGCAAGTAAAGGTATCCCAAGTATTGGTGTTAAGTTAAAGAGATGAGCCTGTTAGAAGCTTACGTGTTTCTATTAAATATCTCTTTAATGGCTGACTGATTGTTGCTATGAAGATGGATTTTTACCTGAGGCCATACAGTTGCTGTGATGTAGGCTAAGGTAAATATCTTCATGTGATCAATGTCGATGCTTAATTCCATAAAGCAGGCAGTTAAAGGGCCAAGCTGCTTCTTTTCTTCTTCTGTTGTTATGCAAGAAAACACAGAGTGACCTTTTGGTGCTTCAACATCTGTAAAAAAAAAACAACAAAAAAACACTTTGAGTTGCATTTTTAGCATAGTTTCTGTCACAAATATAGCAAATCCATTGAAACTGCTCTGCCTCAGAAGGATGCTGCTTGGAGATTCAGTCTAAATGTGTGTTTAGTTGTGTCCAAACCATTTACTGGTACTGTGTATCAAACCGAATGTCGAGTTGTTTCACAACAGGATGATAGTGAGTATATTGTAAATTCTGAAAGCCGAGCAGAGAATGAAACGTCTTGTTTGCGTTGCTTTTATTCTCTGCATTTTAGGACTTTTGGTTATTTAGGGGGAGAGAAAAATAGTTTGTAAAAAAGGAAGGCAAACTAAAGCTTTACTGTTATTAGAAAGTAAAACAGAGTGTCACAAAATATGAAGAGTTTTATAAAAGACTTTAAGAGCGAGTGGTGGGTGAAAGACCCAGTTTCTGTTTTGTAGCCACAGAAAATGTATATACAGATTTACTTTGCAAAAGTATTCATACACTTGAGCTATTCATACTTGTCTCCTATTACAACTCCAGCTTTCAATGCAGATCTTATTTGATAGGAAAGGTTGTTCATAATTGTGTAGGGACTACATATCAGTTTTACTGTTTTTTTCTAAACATATAAAGATCTAAAATGTGTCGGGTGCACTTTTATGACCACCATCCCAGAAGGACATACTTTTGGGTCCCTATTAAAGCGGTTGATGCAGAAACACATTAAAAAAATATGTTTCCCATAATGTAGGCCTTTTAAATTTAAAATTCATCATTTAAGGTGCCAGACACTGTTTTTCATTTTTCTTCTGCTTTTGTTCAAATGTTATTTTAGACATGAACGAAAACATCTGGTGACTCTTAAATGGACCCCATTAATGAAGCGTGGCTAAATGAAACAATAGAGTGCCATAGCCAGTTCTTGTTGATGAAAATCCAAAGCAAAAAGAAAATCTAGTCAAAAATAAATCAACGATATATTCATGTGTTCAAGGGGGATGTTTAACCAGCCAAATATGCAAGAAACAATTTACGTTTCATATTTATAGGGTTTCCCAGATCCCTTTTCTACAAGGCTGGTCAATGCTTTTCCTCAAAAGGCTCCATTTTCAACCTGACCAATCAGAGAACAGGCGGAGTTGTAACCAATGATCTGTGCTGCTTTAGACTTGTAGCCTGTCTATGGTTGGAGTTTGGCACCAAAAGTTAGTTAACGAAGCCATTCAGTCACATGTCAAAGATGTTGAGCAGTTACATTACCTAAGTCACGGCACTATGGCAAAAAGTTTTGGCACCACTGGTCTAGACTTAAGCTGGGCAATTATTATGCATGAATATTGATTGATCTAAAGTGTTCTGTGGCTTTATGTTCAGGAGATAGAGATCATTAGGGGTTGATAATGAATCTTCAGTCCAAGGTTTTGTTGTATGCCTTATAATAGGCACCTTTTGCCCTGATTTACCCCGTTAGCCTTACCAACAGGTTACCTTTTGTGGTGTTCATGGTGGTGTACCTTTCTAGTCATTTTAAAGCTTATTTTATCAGACGTTGATTTTACACATGGCTTTAGCTACCGAAAAACCAGTTCTAGGAAGATTACAAACTGTTGAACGTTTGTCAAAGTTTGACGATTCACGTAACCTTGTTCAGTAAAATACTTGTAAATATATGTTGATGTAAACAGTTTCTATTTAAGGTAGATGCCCAGCTTTAAATGGGCTCACAAAGTGGGGTACGCTTTTTTTCATTTTTAACGGTGGATTAACTAGTGCTGCTTGTTGCGCTCCTTGGTCTTCACAAGATTTTTATAGGCCTAACAAAAACAGTTCAGACTGATTGTAAACTGCAAACAGGACGTCTATAGATACGAATTTCAAAACACAAGATCTTAAAGCAAAAGAGCAATTCACACTTCAAAATAACTCTGGCCATAGTTTGCTTCTTTTCTATTGATCTGTCATATGAAAAAAACACATTGAAGTTTGTGGCTTTAAGATGTCAAAACATAGTCATTGGTGTAAATATGTCTGTAAAAGCACAATTATCTGCTCTAATAGAAAGATAAATTAGGCCCCTTGGTTAAGAAAAGTATGAATGTAAAACTTTGCTTTTTATGTTCCCAAAGACAAAATTTGAGCTATTTTGTTTTTCATTGTTCAGCATCTAGCTTTAAGAAGCTGTTAGATGACATACCCACATACGTCATCTACAACGGGAATATGAACAACTTCTTACTTTACACAGTGAATTTCACCACTAAGTTATCGTGCAAATATCAAAAACTGGATATCCGCTTTAAAGCTCTTTAATACTATAGAAAATGCTAAAAAAATGATTACGTTTCATTTTTTAAAATGTCTGTAGTAGTTCCCAAGTTGTAGAAATATTAGTACCACGCTCTATTTTTTATTCTCCAATCAATGGTTGACAAGAACACAGATTAAAGAGATGGAATCTCATGAGAATATATTTATCATTTTGACTTTTATATGTGTCTGTCAGTTTTCGATTAATATCCCAGTACTTTGTTCATTTATTAGCTGTCGTATTAGGTTGTCTTTAAATCTAATTTTCACGATTTATTTATTTATTTGTTTATTAACACATCAGGCTAAAGTTGGGTTAAATGTCTTATTTGTATGCAGATGTTTTTACAGTTGAAGCTTTGCAGTTGCCTTTTACAATATCTGGTTAACGTCTTTCTTTTATTTCTTTAAAATGTGTTTGTTTATTTATTTATATTATAATACATCATTGTGTGTTGTGGTTTTATAATTTAACATCTACATGTCGTCTTTAAGTTCGTTACTGTTTATTTAAGTGATGTAATACTATTGTATTAAGCAGAAATCTCTGTGAGATACCGAGGTGAGATTTAATAAAATTTCATATTGAAACCTTTCAATCGGTTTCTGTGCCTGGTTTTGTTTTGTTTGCCTTGTCTGACTTCTACGCCTCACCTTGAGAGATACTTTTAATTTTATGTCTTAATTAGTCTGAGGAGGTTTCCGCCGTAGTGCAACGAGAACGGCGCTGCATGTGCTGAGTAAGTATCCTGCAGGACTGCAGAGGAGGAAAGAAAATGAAAGAGTGAATGTTCCCTTGGGAGATACAAACACAAAACAAAAATATCATTCTGCAGCAGTTGCCTTGGCGAAGAGATTATCTTTTCATTCTGAATGATTTTCTTGGCATTCTGTTCAGCGGATGAATGTTGCTGTAGAGAAGGAACTAAACAGAATATAAAGCAAGTCAATACAGGTTCATTTGTCTGAGAAATCCACATTGCTAGCTTATTTTCTTTATTTTACTGCACATTTACCACTAATATCCTGATGAAATGTTTTTGTCCCATTTCTATTCCCATTTACCTTGAAAGTCATGGCTCAATTTGAACAATTGCCCGCCCAACTTAACAATGTTCTCTGAACACCAGTGAGATTTGCTCTGGAGATCCTGACAAGGCTGAGCAAAGGAAGCATAGGTATTCATTAACAGACAGGTGATTTGTAGTTCTACATATGGCTGATGGTGTGGGAGAAAAATAAATTTAAAAGTTATTACTATAGCTTTCATCTGCTTTTAAACTTAAGGAAGCCATTTTGGATATTACTGACAGGGTTGAGGAGAGCCTGTGGTATCACGGCTGTTTAATGAAATCATAAATCACTTCTTGTTCGACGTTCAAAACTAAAAAAATGATCTGGCTTTGAATCAGACATTTGTTAACTTAATCGGTCTCTGATCAAAGAAGCCATGTTATAAACTTAAGTAACCCGTAAGTGATCTTAGTTTTATACAACATTGTGCTTTAAAAGCTTGACTCCTTGTAAAACAAGCAAAATTGGGCCATATTGATTAAAATAAACAGCCCCTAACAGTGGTGTTAACGAAATGAATCTTTCTTTAAACTCAGAGTTTGGAGTAAGATACATCAGGGCAGAGTGAAAGAATGATAAAGCAAATAAAAGGTTGAGTCTCGTCACAGAAGAATGAGTTAGTGAAGCTCCAAGTGTTCCAGGCGTAAGAGGCTTATTTTTCCATTTGGAACATTGGAACATTATAAGTACAAAATACAACATTATCATATTTGAAATAGCAACAGCAATATCATGAGTTAATAGTTTGGAAAACTTTGTCGCAGATGTGCTCATAAGTATATAGAGAATTTCAATGAAATTTCTGTTGTTCCGGATTATAAACCGAGAGGCAGGGGTACACCCTGGATAGGTCACCAGTCCATCGCAAGGCAACACAGAAACATATAGGACAAATAACCACTGACGCAAACAGCTAAGGACAATTTAGAGAGCCCAATCCGCCTAACAGTCATGTTTTTGGACTGTGGTAGGACCTGGAGTACAAGGAAAGAACCCACGCATGCACAGGGAGAACATGCAAACTCCTTGTAGAAAGACTCATGGTGGAATTGAACCCAGAGCCTTCTTGCTGCATGGAAACAGTGCTACCCACTTACTAAAAGTGATCAAATGTATCATGGAGAGAATTTCTGTGTTCTTGTCCAAGTCCAAATTTATTATCAGCGTTGGGTCCCAGATACTTTTATAGCCCGTAGAATTTCCTCACTGACCTCGTGGATTGTAATAAGATTACGGCATTGTGGTTCTCCTTAACAGACCCACCACCAGTTCCTTCATCTGTGTTACATTGATATGCAGATTTCAGATCACATAATCTGACAAAGTTGCCTACACCAGCCCTGTACCAGGCCTAATCCTCCTCTCTGACACTACCAACCTCAACTGAGATATCTGAGAACTTCTGTAGATGACAGGACTCGGCAATAGCTAAAGTTGGCTGTGTAGAGGGTGAGGAGGAAGGGAGAGAGGACAATCCGTTGTGGAGCCCGTGTGTTGCTGACAACACAGTCTGACAAAGAGTGTTGCAGCCCCGCAAACCGTGATAGTCAACCATCCAGGATACAAGGAGGAATTAACCAGCTTCACACCCACAGAGAGCCGGATGTATGCACTGGAGAAGTCAAGCAACATACTTTGAAAGTGTTTGCTAGCTATGTACGCGTTGAGCAGAAGGATGATGGTATCCTCAACTCCAAGTTCAAGCTGGTAGGTAAACTGCAAAAGGTCCAAGTGTGGTTGGACTGTGGGGTCAGCAGAAACAGGAATTTAAAGAGTCACCATAAAAACATGGGGCCATGTTTTTATGGTCACCGTACAAACATGGGCCCTTAAAAACAGGGCCAGTAAAACGGCTGAAGGTCAACCGGCAACACTTCAATGTCCAGGTAAAAAGATTCGCTCCATCACTGCACTCCATGCAATTCCTTTCCGGCTTGGCAGTCCGGTGGTGCTCAGTAAAAACATTGTCTTGATGCAGCCATGTCTCCGTAAAACACAGAGACCGACACTCCCCGTACTCTGTTTTCCCTCCACAGAAAGCTTCAGTCTTCTGTGGGTCTGGACACAATGTCATTGTTGAAACATAGTTAAAACATTGGAATAGTGTTGGGAGGGAATAATATGTTAGCAAATTCCAGATGTCAAGAAGAAAACGATTTTATCGCAACAGAACAAAAACCAATGGTAATAATTAGCAGTAAAACATCACAATTACATGTATACGTGTCTGACAGTTTGACAGTTTTGAAATTCGTACCTCAGTCTGTGTCGAACATAAAAAGAAGTTTCTTCAAACCAACTGAATAGAACTTGTTCAAAATACAAATTAGCATATCAAGATATTTCACCAAGAAACCAAAGGGATGCTTTGAGCTGAATCCAGGTAGCAGCTGACACATCCGTACGCACTCTAGGTTTGTAAAGCTTAAAAGAAAAATGAGCAAGCCTAAATGGTGCGTTTATCAATGATAGAAATAAGACATTTTGTACAGAAAATAATGTTTTTTCCTCAGCATTAAATCAAATTAGCATTTAAGGAAGAAAGAAAAGATGGTTGAGGTGAAATGGAGCAAAACATTGTGCAGAAAAATGCTTCCTGGGTTCTGACAAGCACACAAGCCAAAAGTCTTATTACAATCTGCCCTGCATGTAACCAAGAAACAGGAGCTGGCGTTCCCTGATTTCCAAAAGACTTCACCAGCAGTCACGATTCAGTTCTAATAAAGCCAGCGTGGTGTCAGCTGTCAAACACACCGGAGAGAACACGATGAGTCACAAGAAAACGGCTGCATTAAACAACAACAACAACAAGCAGGTATCTCAATATACTGTCAGCAGGCAAAATCTTCTATGAAATGTAATCAGGCGTAACAGTATGACTAAATATGTTTTATAACTCTCTTTAATGCTTGTTACAGAGTTTCTTTTGATTGGGAACAATTCTCAGAACAGCTCCATCTCCAGGTGAAACCATGTAAAATGTACTTTATATTCCGGTTAGTTTTATAAATAAATTACTGCTTAAAACAGAATCAAGTCGTTTCTGCTTAGTTGGTGAGAGAGCAGAATGTGAGACCATCACAGACGTTATAAAAAAAGCATACATTTTAAACAAATGTGCGGAAATGTATATTTCTTGATCATTTCAGGAATTCACCTTTCCTATTCCTTTCGTAGACTCACAGTATTATTCTGTCAAAGTGCTGCACAATCTCCTTCGACTTAAGCCGCCTGTTCTGCCGCTGAGAAATTCAGCTTTAAATATGTTAAGCAACTGGAAGAACCGGAGCTTGACTCGCAGCTTGTGGCTAATCCTTTATTCATGGCAATCTCCTGAGAATGGCAGCATTCAAGGGCTGCTTCCCCAGCCATCTCCCGGGCCGTGCACACTCTGCAGCGTCCCCCTCCACTCATTATTATCAACACACAGCACCTCCTGTGGGTCAGTCGCTGGGAACTGCTTGGGTCGCCTGATTAGCATGGGGTGAGCTGACATTTGCTGAACCTAGCGTGCTTATTTTTAGGGCTCCATCCTCATCCCAAGCACATGCTGCCAGCAGAAGTCAAATGTGGATTGGATTGGTGTGGAGAGGTTGGCGGGAGGGTCCATGATTTGTTGTTCATGTTTAAGCAAGTTGGGGGTAGGGAGGAGCTGATGATGATACGTTTTTTTTTTTAGGGGTTGTGACGAGGTGGAGGCTGTGAGATATGTCAGAAAAGTGACACTGTGTGGACCAGAGCTGAGCTCCAAACTAAGGATGAAGTGGTGTGATGGACAGCACATTGGCTGGGAATTAAAAGAACCGGGAGCCCTCACGGAGCGCTATAGGACAGCTGACAGGCAGCCTGCAGAGATCTCCTCACGGAGAGAAAGCTTATGTGTATGGAAGGCTCAGACTGACAAACGCTGCGCTCATTACTTTCATTCTTCCCCGTGCTCCTCGGGTGCAGAGGTTCCTTTACATACCTACGCCGTTAGTTCTGCTGCTGCTGTTGACAAAAAATAATCCCTAAATCTAGCAGAGCATCGGGGGAAGCCAAATCTAATTCAGACAGACTCAGGGAATCCTACACAGTGGCTGTGTAGGATCATATCTCCCCAATTTTAGCTTCCCTCCATTGGCTCCCTGTCAAACTTAGAGTAGATTTTAAGATTCTTCTTTTGACATATAAAGCCCTCACTAATAAAGCTCCATCGTATATCAGAGATCTGATTACTCCTTATGTCCCTAACAGAGCACTTCGCTCTCAGACTGCAGGTTTACTGGTGGTTCCTAGAATCTCTAAAAGCACAATGGGAGGTAGATCTTTCAGTTATCAGGCTCCTCTCCTGTGGAACCA